>SNVD02010938.1:0-531802 GCA_013180625.2 Boswellia sacra | reverse complement strand
TTATTAGAAAACAGAATTTTAAAAATATAAACAAATTAAACCTGTTTTTCTGTGGTAATTGTTGTTTTTAATTTTTTTGGTTAAATTTTTTTAATTATTATTTTTCTTTCTATGCATCTTTAATTTTTACTTCAATATTAAGAAAAGCATTATCGTGGATTATTCAAACTCTCTTTGAATACAATATGGGCCATTGGGCCAGAATGTGACAACTTGCAAGCGAAGTAAAAGCGATAAGCGATTCGAAGGTATCCGAGTGTTTACTTGGAAGCCAAGTAGGAGCAACTCAAAGGTATTCCAGAGTTTTCTAGGTGATTATCATCGTGTATAGATTTCAGCCGTTCAGTAACCAAATAATAATACTCCATTTATTTATTTATTTATTTTTATGTGTGTATATGGCATCATAAACGCGTGAAAGGATCAGATCAAATACCTTAAGGTTCCTTACTCCTTAGGGGCATCTGAAAAATTTCACCGGCAATTTTTTTGACATCCCTTTTGTTTACAAAAGCTGTTTGATCACTAATAGTCTAAAAAAATGATACAGACGTTCCTTTCCATTAGTTAAATGTTATAAGAAATGGCATGATTTTTTTTTTTGATTTAATATAGAATATAACAAAATCCTGTAGAGCACAAAAAAATATAAAATAAAAACAGAACTCATAAAACAATAATATAGAACATAAAGAAAAGAATCCTAAATATTCTCATAATTTTGTCTTTTGGTGTATGACAATTATGTGATCTTGAATTAAGATTGAAAGCTGGGGTTTCTTTATGTTGGTTAATAGATATTATTATATTAAGAATAGTTATTGCATTTATTGAAGAAGCTTAGGGTTGTATTATGTGTTTTCGTTTCAAGACATGGGAATGTGAAATATATTTATAGGTTTTACAAAGAATTTGAATTGTATAAAAATATGTTTGCTTATGTGTATTTTGTGTTTTTGTTTGAAAATGAATGATAGTTAAAAGAATTTTAATTTTTATCTTTAAATATTATATAATAATAAAAATATAATATTTATTGAGTAATATAATTTATAATGAAAAATTATTTGAAAAAAACGAAGAAAGACAAATTAGGTAGAATGAGAAAAGAGAGAAAATAATTTTTTTATATATTTCTTAAGAACCATGTTTTATATATATTGTATTTAAGTTTTTTTCGTTTTTTAAACAAACATGACCAAATAAACACTTATTACATAAGTTACGACATACTTGTTTAGAAGTGAAAATACAAAAATGGATAAAATGAGTAAACAAATAGGCTCTTAAAAATAAGTTTTTGTTCATGAATCTCTTTCAGGTACGGATGAACAAATATGTTATTTATCTTGAGGTTTGGGCTTGTGATCCTTCTCTTAATGGTCGGATTATTTTTGTTATTTTATTTTTTAAAATTTAATTAACGTATTAAAAATATAAAATTATTAAGTTGAAGAGTAATTTTGTTATATTGTTAAAAGAAAAAACGTGTGAATAAAAATAATCAATAAGGTGGATTTGTGTAAAGTCTTAAAATAATGGGCGGTTAAATGGGGCTGTTGTCAACTATGGGGAAGGTTAATTTTTATCCAAACGTTTCCTTTTGTTTCTGATGGCATTCATCAAGTGGCTTGGCAGGCAGAAAAGCGGAAGCCGCTTAGTAAGAAACAGAACTTGCTTACCCTCTCCTCTCCTCAACTGGTTTTCTTTTTCTTTTTCTTTTTTTTTTAAAATCAATCTCTCACTACTATAAAGCCAACATTATGGCCTCATTTTGGCTTATCGATTCCAAAACCCATCCAATGCAATTCTCTCTCGCCGAGACCAAGACATGGATCTCGGTTATCTGGCAGTTCCTCGGCGCCGAAGAAGGGACCAAATTTTGTGGGAGGGATGCTGTGAAATGGCTGATCTCATTTCATCTATCTCTTCTTTCATCGGCCAGGTTTGTTTCCACTTGTGATATCTTGATTATAGCCGAGTTTATTATTTTATAATTTAGATATTAAATTCTTTTGATAGTTGAGATGAGATGGGAGTATTTTATGTTTTTTTTTTCATAAAAATAAAAAGTTTATTTGTTATATATGTTTTTGATCAAGAAGCTCAGTTTGTATAGTAATTGTTATAGCTTAGATATTATTATTTTTTAATATTTGAGATAAGACAGGAGTATTTTATTTTATTTTTCATAAAAATAAAAAGTTAATTTGTTATATAGAATTTGTGTTTGATCAAGAAGCTGAGTTTATATTGTAATTGTTTCCTGTCATATTTATATTCATCATTTTTGGGCACATGTTTGTGTTGATGAAGAAGCTGAGAGTATGTGTACTGTTCTGTACAGAGAATATATAGCCGGTTTTTCAAACCCCAACGTGTTTATCCAATATCAGAAGATTCTGATGGCGATTTGGGTTGAGCTAGTTGGGAGTATCATCATAATGGGTATCCATGAGGGACTGAACAACTCTAGTCTTGCCTTTCAAGTCCCTTTAACAGACATTATGCCCAAAAATGATGATCAATCGCTGAATTATGAGGTATGAATGTGAAATTTTGCTTGTATTTGTCTTATTTTGCAATGTCCACAAGCATTTGTATGTTAGGAGAGTTTCATCTGGCTTTCAGTTTGTATAAATTATCCTAATGTGTGCTTTATTTTGGCTTAGAACTTGCTTTTTGTTCATCTTTGTTCTGTTATGATATTTATTATATGGATTGGTTAGGTTAATTTGTTATTAGATTCTGTCTAATGATCCAAGTATCCATCAGGGACCAAACACCACTAGTCCTGCCTCTCATGTGCCTCCAACCGGCAAAGGAGCTACTGGTGATGATGGATTGCTGTTTTCCAAGGTATGCGTGGTGAAATTTTATTCATATTTGGCTGAAATTTTATTCATATTTGGCGTACTTATAATGATGATAAGCATTTGTACGTTATTCCTTTATCATTTATTTATTTAATTATTTTTATTTTTAATTTACCCTATTCTTTGCCTAATTTTGTTGAGAACTTGCTTTTAGCTGATATGTGTTCTATTTGACCATAATTATTTTAATCTGTCAGGTTACCGATTCATCATCCTGCAAGCGCCTTAATTCATCATCTGCTGTTGACCTAATAGAGACCAGCAATATGGATACCCACGAGCAGCTGAGCTGCTCTATTTCTGCCACTCAAATGCCTTCAATGTACAATGAAGCCAACAGTGATGACCAGTTTTTGAGTTTCAAGGTATAAACTGAAATTTGTACATAAATGGGTTACCAGTAATGATCACGAGTATTTTATGTTAGTTCTTTTTGTTTTCTCTTTTCTTATTATAATATATTCTAATCTTTGCTTAATTTTGTTTAGAACTTGCAATTTGATGGTATTATTGGAGATACTATGTCTGTTCGTGATCTCAACTATATGGATTCATCATTGTGTGATCATTTTCTGTTTATTGGTCCAACTGGGACCACTACAGTGTATACCTGTAAGCCATTGAACCTCTCTCAAATGGATCCTGCTGATAATGAAGTCCAAGGCAATAAGGTATCGCTATGAAGCCTTTATAATGCTGGTTACTTGTGCTAAATGCAAGCTTCATTTATCTTTTCTTGTTGTTGGAATTCCTCTTTAGAACCTGGCTATAAGTTGCGAATATGGGGTGTTGTGATTGTTCATAAGAGCGTCGGATAAGGTGAGAAGAAATTGGGCTTAGCAAATCACAAATTTGATGGTGTTGATGGTCAAAATTTTTCTAGATGGTCCTTAAATTAGGTAATTATTATACACACGAATGGCTTGTTAGTATCTTGCCTTCCTGTAGTGAATTGAAGTTTTGAGTTGTGCATTTTATTAAAATAAATAAATAAATCAAGAGATCTAGTTCAAAGACCCTACTCATGTTAGAACATCCCTTTTTATTGTTCTGAAGTTTTTAAATTGAGTTAAGCTTCTATTTGGATAGACATTCCCATAGGGTTGAATAAGCATATAACCTTTTTTTGGGCATTTGGCATCTGAATCCCTTGATGAGTTTCGTGTTTGTAATCTAAATGAAATGCTTTTGAATTCTATGAAATTTAAAAAACTTCAATGGCCTATAGCACATCTCTTGTTTGGATTCTGAATCTATGAACTTTTATTTGATCGCAGTAGTTCCTTCTGCAAGGTTGCAAGGAATGTCATATCACCACCGAATTACAGTGAAATAGCCCATTGAGCTGAGGACCTAGATGGGTAAATGAGATGCCACTTGTTTAAGATGTTTGCGCTCTCTTTGGTCATTAGTGTGTTGTTCTGTTTATTGAGGGTTCTATTTTCTATTAATAAAATTGATTTGTCATTGGATGTAATTAAAGCGGATATGCTCCAACATGTTCTGAACTTGATGTTGTTATGAGCTACCATTGTTGGTTGGAGGAGCTTGAATTTTATGATATGAGAACTTCTAAAACTTCATTTTGCGTTTTTTTAAATGTTATTATTTTACATGCTTGTTATGAGTGAGGGAAGAGATCTCTAAGAAGATTAAAGGAATGTGATGGGGTTTTGATTGAGGTAAAATATGACTTGTTATGAACTTTAAACTTCAAACACTTGGTTCATCACTGCATGCGCCAGTTACGTAAGGACATGGCATGCCTTGAGTGGTGCTGTATTTGTGATTTTGCAGCTGATCCACCCAAACGTTTTCCCCCAACACTGGTACCACAGTTCTGAGTTTTAAGATTCCTCTATCTCCATTTGTAAATATTGTTAGTTTGAAATCTTTCCAAGAACTAATAAATCAATAACGTGTGTCTATATATACAGGACTACTGTCAAAAATTAGGAACAAAATGTTAAGTGTGACCATGGGAAATGTTTTCCACTACATATCTGCAGTCTGCTGTTTTTGCTCTCCAATTCATGGTGCTTCTCACATCGTTAATCCTCTTAAACCTTTCATTTCATCCTTAAGAGTGAATATTATGAGAATTTATGCATAATCCGCTTACCAAGCGATAATCATTATTTAATCAAAAGTAGACTCTAAACTCTCTTCACTAGTCTATTATGCTCACTTTCCTTGATTATGGGGATGATTGACTGAAACTTTTGATTTTCCCGAGTGTTCAAATACGCAATTAAGTTTAACACTTTTGATTAATTGTTGTCATTGATTGAGTTTTGGAACTTGATGGATTGAGTCAAAATGTTGGATTCAATCAAAAGGCCCAAGTGATGATGTATGCATGGCCCTCTAAAAGGGAATTTGTTGGTTTGGGCCTTGCTTATTAGGCTTGTATTGGATTTCTAGTGTGCAACATTTTCCTTTATCTTCTTTGTTTTCACCTTTATCTTTTATTTGATGTATTAAAAAAATATACAAATTAATTTTTTAACAGAATTACTATCGAAATATCAAGATATTATAAAGCTAGTAATTTTAATTATTTAATCATAAAAATATTAAAAAATAATGTTATGATTAGTTAAATTTTGAATTTATACAGGTGTATGGATTTTTTTTTTTAATTAGGAGATTAGATATGAGCAAAACTAGATGAACAAAAGATGGAAAGGAGCCTACTTTCAGAGGTGTTTTAAGTAGTTTTTAAGAAGGTTCAGAGAAGTATGGATAATAACTTTTGTATATATTAAGTTAAATATAAATAGGATATATATGAATTTTCCAGGAATATTTTACATAATTAAGTGTAAGATAATAAAATTATAATATTTGTATTCAAATTTTAAAAAAATAAAATATTTAGTTTTTTAATAGATGAAATTACATGATAAAGTGTTAAATGAAAAGGAAAAAAAAATCCTAAAATATCTAAAATGAGCAGCACAGTCCATTCTTACAAGATAATAGGATAAGTAAAAGGTGTTTGATGTAATGTGAGAATTCAAGAAAAAAATTACTTTTATATGTTAGTGGTATATATTTGTTTAGTGTAAAGATTAAAAATTAAATACTTTTATTTTTTGTTAAAAATTTTTTATTTAATTATAAGATTTGAGTATTATAATCTAAAGCAATTTAAGATTAAATTGGTATAGTTACTATTTTAACCAAATACAAAATTTTTCTGGTTTGATTTAGATTTGACAAAATCCGAAACCAAATCAAACTGTCAACCGTAATGGCCTTTATGGCTTTACCCATGGCGGCACATATTACCTCCCGCTATTAAACAAGTGGCGGGGCTTTTGTGGGATAATGACATGTGCATCCTCCTTCTCTGGTACAAGTACCAGTCACCCCCTGTAGGGTAGCGCACAAAACCCATCGCGCAAACTCCAAGCCCTAGAACAGCTTTATTCCATCTCTCTGAATCTCGATCGTCGATATCCATCCAGATTCCCCTTATCTCAATCTCAGGTAAAATCATTACTCGTAAATTTTGTTTGTATTTTAGTTTGATCAGTTCTTTCACAGATGTTTATGTGACGTCGAATGATTCAGTTTTAATCTATAAACATTTGATTAAGTGGATTGGATTCGATAACGTTGCTGGCTTTGTGGTGATTTAGCCTCCGTTAGCTTTTGTTATAATGTTGTTGTGACGGTTCTTGATGACAGATTGAAGAAGATGTTGCCAGTCCTCACCCACATTAGGTGTTATTACGTGTCGTTGATTGATTTTATATCTATTAATTTATAGCATATAAATGTCTTGATGATTTATATGTGGAGTGATGAACACAACAACAACTATATTGAATGTTAAACTGTTAATGGGAAATTGAGGAGTTTGAAAATTGCAATTGTAAGATGGGATTAGTGAGAATTTTAGGTGTGAGAATGTAGCAACAATTGGATTGCAGGGAATATGACATCCGCCACCTAAACTTTTTCAATATGTAATGTGGAACTTGAAATGGTTCTTCAAACCAATGTGAACAAGAAGAGGGAATAATTCTACATCTACAACCAACTCATAACAACCCGAGTTGGTAAAATTTCACTGGGTGAGTAAAAGGTAAAATTAAAGAAGGGAAGATAAATTTAATAATCCATCCAATGAGAATTTGTCAACTATGGTTGTAAGGAGTTTTAGACTTTGGTATAGATGTAGTATTACTTTAACAAAAGGTTAGTGCAATCGGTTATTTCCTCATAATTTTGTTTTATCCAAATTATTAATCATCAAAAAAATGGCTTATGAGATAAAAAATTGATTTGCAAATGTTTTACTATTAAAAATATTGTCATATATATTTAGAAGGATATGTATGTTGATATACTAGTTTCAAACTTTGTTATTATGTAAAGCAAAAAATTCAATCTTTATAGTCAACTATGTAAAAAGGAAAAACAAATATGTATGCATTGAAACTTATTCAGTCTTCTATGAAATTTAGACTTGTTTAGACTTTAGGAAAAAAGAAATTTCTATGTGTAGTTATCATGAATTTTGGCTCTTAATTTAGAACTTTTTATTTGTAAATTACCCTGCATTAATTTTTTTTACTATTGGACTGTAATTGATGAATAGTTATGAATTTGTGGTAAAATTTTAAGTTGGAAATTTGAGTTATGATAATCCAATCTTATTTTTGTTGTTCAATTGTGATTATTTTTGTTGCATTTTGTCAAGTAGGGTGGTGGTCAGTCATGTATTTTGCATTGTAGCTTGTATCTATGTGAACTTATGTTATAATGGATTTGAAACTGAAGAAGCATTGCTAAAGGTCTCTTTGTGCCATGAAAATTGATACTTGTTATAAAATAAATAAATTAAAATGATATAGACTAGATGCAATTGAGAATAGGAAGGGTTGTAAATTGGCTTGAGTTTTTTGGATATATCATACTCCAAATACAATGGCATTGTATTTACATGAGTAAGTTGTTCATTTGAGCACGATAAAATTTGGCTGATCAAATATTCATTGGATTTTCATGAATTCAAATAATTACATTTGAGCTATGCTAAGAAAATACTGAATGGAAAAAGGTCTATGGAAGTAATCGAAGCAGTTGCGGTAGTGTTGTGACAGTGGATCTCAACTGATCTCCTCTTTTTTTTTTTTTTTTGGCTATGTGGATATGCTGCATCTTGATGTCTTCACCCTGAGCAAATTTTATTAGCTTGAATATGCAATATAGATCTATAAATAAAGCATCATTTGCTGAAATTGAACAAATCATAGTGGTTCTCTTTCCACTTCTATCTGAGTTGCATCTATTCCATGTCATTTGCATAGTTCATTCTTTACTTAAAATCTTCTGAGAACTTGGTTGTTAGTTTAGAATACTTGATCCTATCCTTTTGACCAGGTATGCATGTAAACATTTGAAAGCTGTGCTTGGGTTATTACCTTATTACATGTATTTGCTGAATTATGTTTTATAATGTTCGCTGGCGCATAAACCAGAAGAGTGATGCTAGCAAAACTTTCTTTGTCACTCTCTAGTTTCTTATGTTGGAACGGTCCTTCAACTTTAATGATTTGTAGTTGAATTTATGATTCACTTGCTGTTATTGTAACTTTTTAAAAGTTTTTGGACATGTGGCAACACCAGGAATGGAGTGCAAGGAAAGTGTAACTACCATTTCTTTAATCGGAAATAATGCACAAATTAACAACGAAATTATTACTTCTACATGTTAATATGATCTGATGTAAATATATTTGGGTGATCCATGGACCATAGTGTCTTCTAGACTTAATGATTTGATTGAAGAATTATAGAAGGGTTTGGAGTGCAATTACTTGGGTTTCACTGTTGCATGTCTTGTTCCACCCAGTAACTAAGCCCTTGGTTGAATCAGAGTATCTAAACGATTTCACAAATTCTGGACTAAACAATATTCGTATGGCAATTGGCACTATGAGGAAAAGCCTCTCTGACATATATAAATCTTATTAGAAGCCTCTAAGCTATGCATTAGGGATTGTAAGTGTTACTCCTTAACAGCTCGCTATCTGTGGAAGATTGTGCGTTTGATATTTGGCATATGTATTGCTTGCATATATGTTCAAATAACTTTGTGCAATTGCTTCTTTACTTCATAAATAAAAGTGCCTAAATAGAATAAATATATTTCTATGTTCACATATTTGATTTAACCAGCATAGCACAAATTGCTAGTAATCGATAGGATGTTCAACATGGAGGAAGAGCCCTGTGGATCCAAAGGCAAGTGGCTGCTTGTTTGTGTTCACGGTGACAGAGAATGAATGAGAACAAGAAAAAGTCAGTAAGAATAGCACTAAACATTGGTAACTTGTGCATATGCTTTCACACTTTTGGCCTTAAGTTTAAGTCTAGCGTCATGAATTTACCTTGATGCCTGAAATTCCTTGGGCTGTGTTTGATTTCGTTTTCATTTCCCCTGTTTCCGTTTTTAACGTTTTCAAAAACAAGGGATAAGTGTACGTTTTTATTCCCAAAACTCATTTTCATAAAACAGATTTTAGGACGTTTTTACCCTTGGTTTATCCCCAAATCTACAAACAGTTCCCAAACCCTTAAATCGTTTTTGGTTTCCTCTGCAGCTTTCCTCCCTTTCCCCACCGAATACATCCTCTCTTACAACCGCCCGATCTGCCTTGCCACCATCGCCTCCTCCTCTAGTCTCGTTCACCATCGGCGCCTTAGCCTTTCTCGTTCTCCATCGGCGCCTGGTTTTTAACTCTCTTGAACTTTCCCTCTCGTTCTCCACCGAAGACCACCTCAGAACCGCCGGTCGATCTGCCTTGCCACATCGCCTCCTCCTTTCCTCCCGTTCTCCATCGACGCCTGGGCCTTTCTCGGCCTCATCACCTCTCCTCTCATCTCCTCATCTTGGCTCATCTTCGCCACCGACACAAGCAGAACCAGCACGGCAGATCGTCATCGTCGTCGGCGCCACCGTCAGCAGCCTCGACATCAGCCGCTTGCCCGTCAGTTTCGGCCTTTCTCGACCTCACCACCTCCCATCTCGCCTCTTCCTATCTCCTCTCATTCGCCGTTGCCGATCTGCTCAACTAATACCCGGTTGTGTGAGGCAACAGCTGAATGAATATATTGGGTTTTTGTGGATTTATTCAATGAAAAATGTGTGGAGATTGGTGTGTTTGTTGGTGGTAGTGGATGTCGGTTGCTCAAAATTCGGCGGTTTGTTGCGGAATTGATTTGTTTTTCTGTGTGTATAAAAATGAAATTGATGGCTGAATTGAGGTGTTTATTGGGTTTCCCTTGATGTGAAATGAATTGGTGAAATGAATTGGCTGAATTGAGGTGTTTTTTTGTGTGTATTCGGCGGGTTGTTGCGAAATTTGGTTGTTTTTTGTGCTTTAATTTAGATTGATTGCTCACACACGGTTTGCCTTTTTTGGAAATGCATTTGCTTTTTGTTTAACAATTCATTTCACAAAGATACAAAGGATGCCAAATCTGGAATTCAGAATCAAGATGGCTGATGTGTGAGTGTGAATTTTTTCTGATAAATCAATATGAAATGCATCAATTTTCCGCTGTCTGCATATGGTTAGGAAATTGCATGTGAGCAGTGATAGTTATTATGTTGTTGTGTGTGCAAAGAATAATTTACTTGTTAGTTTGTACATATGTCTATGCCACCTGCCTCTCGATTTTCTGTTTCAAATTGTAGTTACTTATATTCATGTAGTTAATGTATTTAATCATTGTTGAAATAGTTGATTTCTCAGTTAATTATTGATCAATCCACACATGCCACGAATTAATCAAAGAATATGTGAGTCAGGCATTAGTGTTAAGTGGTAGATTAAGCAACAAACTTACTGTTTAATGGATGGCAGCTTATTATCCAAGATGGTGTGAGAGAAGAGGACTTGGGTTTTTTTATATTATAGTTAGTAGCGTACAGAAGAATTTGATTATGATATGTACATTTTGGACCGGCATTTATATTGCTAACTGTCTATTGAGTAAATCTTGATCTTTGAGTTTACTGGAATATGGAACAGAAAACAATACTGCTCATCATGAATTGCTACTTTCTAAAAAAGAGAGGTTTTTTTCTTGTATAGTATGTAGAAACAGATAGCATTAAGTGATAAGCAAAATCTTTTGTGGCTGCTTATTTGTTGAATAATGTCAGGATATGTAAGGGTTCTTCTTAATTGTTGCTGGTGTTTTTGTCATCATACAACCACGCCGTTCCACCTTACATCTTTCCTTAATGGAAACATAAGAAAATTTGCAACTCCAATCCTGAAATTGAAGAAACTGGCCACTTTTTCTTAGCTGGTATATGCTAAATCCATTGTGTGTTCACACGCTAAAAGATTAGGTTGTTATTGAAGGATGTATAAATTTTAAATTAAAATTTTCAAGTTGTCTGCTAGTTTTGATGTTTTATTCAATCATTGCATTCAATTGAGCAGCCCCTAGATTATCAACGGATGCGTACAATTCTCTTTTGTACTCTTCTTCCCCAGTTGTTCAATTAAATTCTACGTGCCAACGGTTTTTGACAAAAAGTTGCCAATAACCCTTTTTCTTGGCCTTCAACGAATTCTTCTTTGAAATTTTTTTGAATTTTGAAAAGAATATGTGGTAGAAATTGAATAGAAATTGTATTGAAAAATGTGCAGAACAAAAAACTGGATTTGAAAACAAGAAAGAACAGAGAACAATTCCAGAATTCATTTTCAAATACATATCTTGTTTTTGTTTTCAAAATTCCAATTCCAGAAAACATTTTCAAACGCATATCTTGTTTTTGTTCTCAAAATTCCATTTCCAGAAAACATTTTCAAACGCATATCTTGTTTTTGTTCTCGAAATTCCATTTCCAGAAAATATTTCCAAACGCATATCTTGTTTTTGTTTTCAAAATTTCATTTTCAGAAAACATTTCCAAACGCATATCCTTTATTTAAAATACATTCTCTGAATCCATGAAATTTATTTTCCAAATCATTTTGAAAACAAAAACACTAGAAACAAGAAAGAACACACCCTTAATAATTAATAATTATTCTACAGAGCCAAAAGTTGAAACTAAGCCCTCATGAGATGTGATGGCACAATCTTTTGATCTTCTGCGCCGGTTTAATGACGAATGGACAATTGGCATTAGGTAGGAAAATTGCTACGCTATAACAACCTTTTTGCTAAAAGCGAGGGGTACCTCCCTGATAATTATTGTTGTCGAATTATATATATATATATATATATATATATATATATTTCGAAAGTAAAAAATAATTGATGAAGAGACATTATCAGAAATTAATTAGACATGTATTAAATAATGATTATAAAAGAAGTTTACAAAGGTTGGGTAGCTTAGGCTAATTAGAAGTTAATTAAAAGTGGTAAATGCTGTTTGATATTTAGGTGGGTATTGTAAACACGTTTAATTAGAAGTTAGAACAAAGATTGGGTGGTGGAAGAAGTTGAAATTTGAAGATCTGGTCTTTATAGTGACAATGACTGTCTGCTTTGAATCACTTGGGACTCCTTGCTGCGCGGAATGGAACTTCGAAACTATTTATAGATATAACTCCTAACTGTGCGGTTTTGTCTTTTTTTTTTTCAATTTCTTAAAAAAAGAAATTAGACCGTTTTACCTGCAATTGTAGGTTGTTTTCCTTTTTTCTTTTTAAGAAATATATTTTCTTTTATTCCGAAGCCGAATCTGAGGTTCATTAATCTTTAATTAATTTACTTAGGTAACGTAATAAACCTTAACAGGTCGCGAGATTATCTGCAAACGCATCTCCCATTCTCATCTCAATCCTTGCAACGACTTGTCGTTTGCTGCGTTGCTTTGCTTCCTTCACCCGTGACGTGACGACAAAGAAATGGCTTCTACGCTGGATTCGGCCACCGACCAGCTCTCGGAGCTCGGCATCCATGGCGCTTTTGCCAATTCAGCTCCTAATCTCGAGAAGAACCTCTACCTCTTGTCTCCCGAGCAGGTGCGTGGAGCTGTAAGTGGATTTGCCTGGATTTTTGTTGAGTTTGTTTGTGATTGGAGTCGGTGGTGGTTGTGTTGCAGATTAAATTGGCAAAGATTTTGTTGGAGATGGGACAGAGTCACTTGTTCGAGCACTGGTCGGAGCCTGGCGTTGATGACGAGGAGAAAAAAGCTTTCTTTGATCAGGTTTTGGAGGAGTTTTTGAATTTGGATTTCAATTTGTGTGACAATTCAAAATTTTATTTTATTTTAATTAATTAATCATAAATAAGGCACAAGTGAAGTCAGAAATATAAATCATAAGATGAATAACAAAATAAAATTTACTAAGTAGAGTTAGTTTGAGCAGAAGAGTAATGGTCTGTATGGTGGTACCTGTTTATATTTCTAATAAAATGATGGGACAAGTAATGATGGGGAGACTTCTTTTTCCTTTTTGCTCTGCAATTAAATTTTTTTGAAATGTCTTTACAAGTTTTTCTTTATCTTATATTATGTGGGTGTTGGTGCTAGGTGGCCCGACTTAACTCAAGCTATCCAGGCGGATTGAAATCTTACATTAAAACTGCTCGGGAACTATTAGCTGACTCAAAAGCGGGACAGAACCCTTTTGATGGCTTCACACCTTCTGTAAGTAAATAGTCGATTCGGGCTTGTAAACTTAATTTAAAAAAAAAATTTCCGTTTTAGTTAACTGGAAATAATGTTAATTTCTCACAGTACACTTTTATTATGATTGATGAGATGATACGTATCCAAAAAAAATGAGTGTCAACTTATAGTGCTAAGTTAAATCATTTATTGGCTAGTTAGGAAGAGAACTATGGTTTGTTCATCCATCAACATTTGTTCCAATAAAGTTTTGTGGTATTACATTGTGATCTGGGAATTCATGGACAAAAGAAAGAAGTCATCAGTCCATCTGATTCGATCTGGTTAATATCTTTTTAAATCTTTTTTTTTTTTAATAACTCTATGCTGCTGTTCCCTCTCGTAAACAGAATGCGCCTTTTGTGATCAGACTGTTTACACACCAACTCTTTTGGTGTTTGAAATTTCACTTTTCTTTCCAAGTTGGGATCTATAAAATTGCATAATATATTCATATGGTTTGACCGGAACTTCCTACTCTTGTTCCTCCAGCCACTGGTTAAGCAGACCATGCATTACAAGAGTCAATCTCTTGTGCTTTTTTTATTGTTTGTAGGATCGTTTCTGGTTTCTTCAGAACACAGGAATGTGATTCAGATTGCAAATATAATAAAATATACTATTATATTTATGAAGTCATACCAAGAAAAGAAAAAGATACATTTATAAAGAATATGTATCGTTATTCTTTGTGTCCTTAACCATAGGTGGTTTATTTCTACTACATAATTCAACTTCTGTCTTTCATCTTGTGAGCATTTTGACTAAAAAAAAGCATTAATTGAATAGAATATTCACTAACACATGAGCAATAATTTTGCAGGTTCCAACAGGAGAATCTCTCACCTTTGGTGATGAGACCTTTATCAATTATGAGCAGGCAGGTGTCAAGGAAGCCAAGAATGCTGCATTTGTTCTTGTTGCTGGTGGGCTTGGAGAACGTCTCGGGTACAATGGAATTAAGGTATCAATGCGCGTTTAATTATTCTGGAAATCCTAGAATTCTTAATTATTTTGCTATATAATGTTATGCCTTCTTTTCACATGATCATGTTATGTTGTGTCAATTTATGATTTTATCTCATTATTTCCAGTTGATGCATCACATGATGCATTGGAATAATAATATTATCATTGTTTTTATATAATCGTACATTGGAATATCTGAATTTAGTTACTTTAATTATATGGACATGTTTCTCAATCCAACATTTCTAGACATAAAACATGGCTTGCCATGAAATTGTATATTTTACATATGTTTATGTCACTACTATCGATTGATATCCTATTCACCCTTAAAATTGATTTGAAGTTACTCTGCTATCTGTAACTAATTTTTGACATCTCTCAGGTGGCTCTTCCTGTAGAAACGACTACTGGAACCTGTTTCTTGCAGCACTACATTGAGTCCATTTTGGCTCTTCAGGATGCTAGCTGTCAGCTCACACAAGGTTTGCCACAATTAAACTGAAAGTTCAGTTGAGAATTAAGCAACACATAGGATTTAGATTTGGGATGAAAAGTAAAAAATGCAATTTATGCCATTAGACTTGGGTGTTTCAACTAAAGGGGCCCAATTAGTTTACATATTTGCATGGTGATGTTTCTGAGACAGCGCATGGGGCAACCACCTAAGAGATCCACTCACTTATGTAGGACTCACTGCTGCAGTCATTTAATTGTTCAAGTTATCCCCCTTCTTCATTGCTTTGCATGTCTCTCAATAAGAAGGTTCCATCGAAGTAAGGAAAAATGCATATAGTTCACAGAACGTCATAACTTGTGAACCTACATGGGCAACATAGGCACATCTGTTACCAATTATGGGATAAATTGGGTGATCAGAGTTTAGGTGTTTCTAGTATTGAGGTCTCACTTACTGTAGAATGGTTAACTTCCTGGCTTCTCCATGTTTATTGTCTGGGTGACCATATTGAGGAAACTTTATACTCCTTTTCATTGACTTCACAATCAATGATGCTGTTTTGAAATTTGTAGGAGAATGCCAAAGAGAGATTCCTTTTGCTATCATGACGTCAGATGATACACATTCACGCACGGTAGAGCTTTTAGAATCGAATTCTTATTTTGGAATGAAACCTACACAAGTAAAACTTCTGAAGCAGGTACATGATTTGTTCTTGATGCATTACCTTATATATAAATTGAATGTGTGCATTAAGTGTTCATTGTTGTTATAAAACTGCTGTATTAAAATGTTGAGTTACTATTTCTTACAGGAAAAAGTTGCATGCTTAGATGATAACGATGCCAGGCTTGCTCTGGATCCTAAAAACAAGTACAGAATTCAGGTAGCTACTCTGTATATTGTTTATTATGTCTGCAATGTTATCTTCATGTTTGTTGTGATTACTCTTAGGTTTTTGTAATCTCCCTGCCCTTAAATATTCTGTTCATATTTGTTTTTAACACTTTTTCTGGTTTTTTAGACAAAGCCTCATGGCCATGGTGATGTGCATTCGCTTCTTTATTCTAGTGGTGTTTTGAAGACATGGTATGTCTACAATGCTTACTTTATTTCTTGAATTTGTTATTATGCTTTTACTTAATAATTTTACTTGTCTCTAACTACTGTTTTATGTATTGCCACGGGGATCTTAATTATATGTTCTTGTGTGTCTTATTTTGTGCTCCCTATTCTGAGTGGGTGGTGAATATACTTAGAATCATCTGGCCTCTAATCTGTTTCAAGCTACTGCATAAAAGTAGAATACAGGGCACATTATGTATGATATAGGAAAGAGGGCAAATTTACACCTAAAGCCATCTATTTCTAACTTCACTTTCCTCTGGCATTTGAAAGACTAATCCATTTTATTACTGTCAGATGATAGCAATTTGAGTCACTTTATTGGTCTCTGTATGTCATACACCTACTTATTTAAATCCTATGGAGATTTGCAGTAATGGATATGCACATCATGATGCATCTTATAGATCTAGATGAATTGTGTTTCAGCAATCTGCCATTTCATGATTTCATGGTGTTTCATCTTTTTTTTTTAAGGCATGATGATGGTGTGAAGTGGGTTCTGTTCTTCCAAGATACCAATGGACTTCTATTCAAGGTGTTGCTTTGATTTCATGGTTTCATATATAGTTTGACATCACTGTTGCGGTTAGCTGTAAAATAACCATATCTTGTATATATGTAGGCAATTCCAGCCGCATTGGGGGTCAGTGCTACCAAACAATACCATGTTAACTCTCTGGCTGTCCCACGGAAAGCAAAAGAGGCTATTGGAGGCATAACCAGGCTTACTCATACTGATGGTATACTATAAAGATTTTTGTTTTATTTATTGGTATTTTTTGGTATTATACCCAAGAAATGCCTTTTTTTTTTCAAATTAACAGAGAATTCATGTATTGTAGTATTTTTCTTGTATTTCTAGCTTATAATTGCTGATTATGTCATGGCCCTTTAAAGTTATTCTCAAGTGTTTTGAACTTGGTTCAAATATGGACATTAACCTATTATCTATTTGACATTCTATTGTATATACCGGTTCTCTGAGTCTTATATGTATCTTAACTTAGTTATCTATAGTTCTTTGAATTTTCTGTGGTTATAAATGTAGCGGAATATACTCAACTGTGCTCTGCCATGCCAGCAATATTATATAAAACTTAATTCCTAATTTGAATTAAAACTAAATTCAGGGAGATCAATGGTGATCAATGTGGAGTACAATCAGCTAGATCCTCTGCTTCGGGCAACTGGATATCCTGACGGAGATGTCAATTCTGAAACAACAGGCTACTCTCCTTTCCCAGGAAACATAAACCAAGTAATTTGTGTTACAAACTTGTTCACCTTTGTTTTCATTTTGTTATTATTATTATTTATACCCTGGTTTCTAAAAGGATGGCTAGTGAGATGAATAAGGAATACTAGCCTCACTATCTTCTGCAATTATTGCTCAATATTTACAGCAAGTGTCATTACTCCATATAGATATTGTTGCAAGGTTTGTCTGAATGGTCAACATATTTTTACACCTGTATATTTGTTCTTCTAATAGTTTTCATTTTTCTTTTGCCACATCAGAATGTAATATAATGTTGGTGAATTCATCAGGCACACCTAAAAAATGATGCTAAAGACAGTGAGATACACGTGACAATTAAGACAATGTAATTATAAGATATCTATATCACGGTGTGAAAAAATGTTTTAGAATGAGATGCATAAGGCATTTCTGAAATTAAAGCATTGTTTTCTCTCTTATCAGTCTTGGGTTTATGCATTTTGATCTGACTTTCTCTTGGCAAAGTATATTCCTAAGTATATAGCATGTATCTGAATAGGTTTCTTGGTGATGTACAATTCTTAAATTGTCTTAATTTATTTATTTTGTAGTTGATTTTGGAAGTTGGTCCTTACCTTGAAGAGCTCAACAAAACTGGAGGTGCAATAAAGGAGTTTGTGAACCCAAAGTAATTCCTTTTTATGGTGATATCGTATTCAAAATAATGGTGTTTGACTGCTTGCATTCAGAGATTTCTACTTGACAAGGAAGCTACAATTTCTACTTTAACAAAGAGGCTATAATTTACTACAATGCTCGACCGGGAGCTCCCTATCATCTTGGATCCCTTAAGCCTATAGAGATTAGATTTGGCATTATTGCCTAACAATGTGGCATATAGCCTATCAATCCCAAGTTATAAGAGTAGTGATGCTCTTATGCATTTATGTCTTTGTTTTGCAAGTTGATGCTTTATATGAATAGAAGTGTTACCCTGAAATTGTCTCCAATATCATGTCATTTGTTTCATTGCAGATACAAAGATGCTACTAAATCCGAATTCAAGTCCTCAACTCGACTTGAGTGTATGATGCAAGACTATCCAAAAACATTGCCTCCATCTGCAAGGGTTGGATTTACGGTAAGTTATTCTCCTGAGATTTTCAGCAACTCATTTTCATGTTCTTGCCCTTGCTTGGGCCTTATTCCTCTTTGTGGACCTGGCCTTTTTTATTTTCTCATAGAAGAATCGTTTTTCATGTGTTTCTATGATGATATTTGCTTCTTAGGTTTTCTTATTATTGCTATAATCATTGTTGAATGACCAACTACTATGTCAATGCTTAGGTGATGGATGCATGGCTTGCTTATGCACCTGTAAAGAACAACCCAGAGGATGCTGCTAAGGTAAATATTTTCATATTACTCCGAACTGTTCCTGTATCCGCATCATGTGAACTAGCTCAGTTGAAGTTCTAAAAATCCCTCAAATTTCTTACGTTATGTCTGGACGCTATAAGACAACTTTAAAACTGAAAGAAGTAGGCTGTACCCTAGCTATCTACATGATTACTATAAGTCAACTTTAGAATCTGTTCTGCAAGGTGGAAAAGTTGTTGAAGGAATAACAAACACACACACACACACACACGCGTGTATGTATGTATGTGTGTATATGTATATTTAATTCCTTATTCTGAAATGCCAAATCAGTGTTTCCCTGTTGATGCTTTAGAAGTAATGCTTAAGATTACAAGCTCGTCTGTGCTAATTTTGTTTTAGATGAATAGCTAAACTGTCCACTCTTCTTTTCTTCCTATCTGGATAGCCATTTACTGATTTACACAATTTTATGCCTTTGCTTGCAAGAGCTCCTTGAAAATCAAAGAAATTGGGAGTATATCATGATACTTCACTTTGACCAACTATCACAGCTTTTATACTAATAAGTTAAAGCCTTAACCATTATAATGGACAAAACAAAAATTGTATTGATGATTAAATTTGTTTTAGTCTATTAACTATTATCTAGAATCTTTGATTTTCTTCTTTTAGGTGTGTGTGTTTGTTACATGTTAGTTTATTTGATTCGTTTAGCCACCATCTTTCCACAAAATTTCGTTTGGTAAATATTTTAATTTTTTTGATCAGAAACATTTAACCAATAATAGATTTTGTTGCCTGCTTTTAATTTCAGGAACTCATGCTTAGATTGTTTTTTTCTTCTTTTCCCGATAGGGATTTAGTTGTGTGTGGTTGAGTTTCAAGTTGATTATTATTTATATTTAATTTACTTTGAATTTCATGAAGGTGCCAAAGGGAAATCCATATCATAGTGCAACTTCTGGAGAAATGGCCATCTATCGTGCAAACAGTCTAATCCTCAGGAAGGTAATTATATTGCTTTTTTATTTAAATTACAGAATCTCTCTCTTTCTCTATCAAATTATTTGTTATAAATTTTTTGGCTTCTATTTTTACCTATATGACAGGCTGGTGTCCAAGTGGATGATCCTGTACAGCAGGTCTTCAATGGGCAAGAGGTAGAAGTCTGGTCTCGTATTGTATGGAAGCCAAAATGGGGCCTGACTTTTTCAGATGTCAAAAGCAAAGTTAGCTCTGGTTGCTCCATTTCTCAAAAATCAACCTTGGCTATTAAAGGCCAAAATGTCATTCTTGAAGATCTCTCTTTGGATGGAGCTCTTATCATTGATCCTGTTGATGATGCAGAGGTATGATACTTTGAGCTCGTATCACTAAACGCAAGAGAGGCAGCAAATTGAGTTTTTCTTTATTTATTAATTTTCTTAAGCAGCCCAAACCGAAGGCTATTTTGACTTCGACCGTACACGAATAGATTTTAAGCGTATAGTCTTTTAAATATTGTCACCGCTTAGCAGGACTTAGTGGTTACTGTCGTATAGTTGCAGAGTTCTGTTTTCTGCTTTATCTGAGAACCTTGGGAGATTTTCTTTCCAGTTTATGCCCCTCTTAGCTAAAATATTTGCGTGTTCTGGCAGTTAGGATAGGATAACAATAACCTCCAGACTCAAGCATGAGCGTCCCCCCCCTTTTTTTTTTTTGCGTATATGTGAAGTTTGTACCTGGAGTAAATTCTAATAATGTAATATCACCTTTAAACAGGTGAAAGTAGGAGGTTTGGTGCAGAACAAGGGTTGGATACTTGAACCTGTTGATTATAAAGATTTTTCAGTGCCAGAGGAAATACGGATCCGGGGTTTCAAAATCAAGAAAATTGAACAGCTGGAAAAGAGGAATTAGAGTGAGCCTGACAAGTTTTTAGCTTGAAACCTCGAAGATGAAAATATACAGGGAGACAACAGTTCTCCAGCTTTTTTGGTTTAATTTTTCACAAGTTTTAGTCTCAGTCAGGTCAGGAATAAATCATATTCTTCTTTGTGTAGTTTTTGGTATAAGTTAGTTCAAATTAGTTCTTCTGGAGATTGAAGGTATTGTGCTCCATTGCGTCACAATTTCTATGCTGTTCTATAATTATTTTTATCACTCTAGAGAAACAATAAGAAAATGTTATTGAGTATTTTACACTCGAATTTTGTCCCTGCTGTTCGAATAGAAGGTTTATGCTTGTGATTTTTCGGAATATTTATTTCTTGGCAAGAAAATAAAATGAGGGAAACGAAATATTTCTACTTATTTTGCTCCATATAACTAAAAATTAAATTCCAATGTCTTTGTCTAAAGAAGACAATAAAACTTTAAATTTACATATATTTGGTTCTGCTGCTTCATAATAATAAAAATAAAAATAATTAATATTTTTCAACCTTTTTCCTGAGTCTCATGCGGTCTATTTGTTCTGCAACTGAAATATCAGTGGCTCTTCATGGCAGAGAAAGGTTTAAATGACCTTTTAGGCATTTTGGCTTTTACTATGAAGCAAGCGATTTTCCTCTTTTTGTCAGAATGTATACTACGAGACAGAAGTTGCCCGCTGCTCCTACCTCCTGTGCCATGCTTGGACTTTAGAGGTTATGGCAAATTTTGGAATATGCAACGTTGGCCACGTAATTGCAAACTGGTCCTCGTTTCTGCATGTCCTTCTCGACAAGGATTCGGATCTCCCAATTTTTTTATAGGCTTCCGAGGTCCTCACAATAAAAGAAATTTGATATGCGAAGTCGCCAATGTCATGTGAACGAAAAGTGAAAGATTATTCTTATTTTTTATCTATTACGATTCTATTAAGATTTATTCTTCGTTATCGAGTAGTCGTCTCTTGTTCGATGGATGAAGAGATTTACATTTTCTTATACATAGGTTTAAAAGGTGTTTAAGTAACGGCGAAAAAAATCCTTTTATATGTCAATGTCAACATTTTTCATCGATTTAATCTATTTTCCCCTAACTAACCCGGAAACCGGTCATCTCCCGGTGACCAGTTGCCAACATTCGGCTTGAAGATCTGCTATAACATGACCACCTCAACTCAAATTTCGGTTGCATCTACGTAACGTAATAGACCTTAACAGGTCGCGAGATTATCTGCAAATGCATCTCCCATTCTCATCTCAATCCCCGCAACGACTTGTCGTCTGCTGCGTTGCTTTGCTTCCTTCACCCGTGACGTGACGACAAAGAAATGGCTTTTACGCTGGATTCGGCCACCGACCAGCTCTCGGAGCTCGGCATCGATGGCGGTTTCGCCAATTCAGCTCCTAATCTCGAGAAGAACCTCCACCTATTGTCTCCCGAGCAGATGCGCGGAGCTGTAAGTGGATTTGCGTGGATTTTTGTTGAGTTTGCGTGGAGCTGTAAGCGCCTTCAATTTGGCAAAATTTGTTTTAAATTTCAAAATATAGATAATTGTTAATTTCTAAAAAGAAATTAGAGATAATATGGGTTTTGATATCAATTTATCTGATACAATAATTTTGACGAAATTACAAATTACTAATTAAAATCCTAATATAATACTATCTCTCATTGTATAAGAAAACAGTTCACATCAAAACCTAATTTTTATATCAAATATGAAATTAATATTCTTTTTATTCTACGTTGGTTTCCCTTGGACTAAAGGGAACAACCAATTACCGAAATGGGAAAAGTAATTATATGGATTCCTAAAGTTTGGAAAACCATCGATTATCATCCCTGTATTAAAAAAAAAAAACTCTAAACTTCCTCACACTATTAAATTCTATAAAATAATAATTTGTTGAAATTAACCATATTTGAGAATTGTATGTCTATAAACGACTAATTGTTATTTCAAAATCATTATAATTATTTACATCTATTCAATGATTGTAGTTTTGTAACGTAAACAATAATGCTATTATTATATACAAAATTTATTTATAAAGTTGATGTAACATCAAATAGATAAAAATATTAATACAAAAAATTGATACAATAAATATTGATAAATCATATATATTGAATGAGTGATAACATATCAATTATATATATTTATATTTTTTATAAGTATAGAATTGCTCTTTTATTCTTTTAATAAAATCTTTTTAAACGTTTTAATGTGAGGCAACGAAAAGTAAAAATAGAAAAAGAGACTTAAAAAAAGAATATGCTTAAAGGCATCCAGCATCTGCAGGAAGGCTTGTTGGCACTTTCTAGTTTAGTTAAAGCATTAAAGGTGAGTTAAATGACAGACAGAAAGCAAGTGTGTGGCGTAGAATTGAGGCGAATCTGGTGTGGAATAGACCAGATGGTAAAGGAGAAGAAAAAATATTAGTTACGGTTGCACTGTACTGGAATCCAAAAGTCACAGCTCAGCACGCCTAATGTGCTCATTTAATAATCAATAATTATTCTACAGAGCCAAAAGTTGAAACTAAGCCCTCATGAGATGTGATGGCACAATCTTTTGCTCTTCTGCGCCTGTTTTATGACGAATGGACAATTGGCACTAGGTAGAAAAATTGCTACGCTATAACAGCCTTTTTGCTAAAAGCGAGGGGTACCTCCATGATAATTATTGTTGTCGAATTATATATATATATATATATATATATTTCAAAAGTAAAAAATAATTGATGAAGAGACATTATCAGAAATTAATTAGACATGTATTAAATAATGATTATAAAAGAAGTTTACAAAGGTTGGGTAGACTTAGGCTAATCAGAAGTTAATTAAAAGTGATAAATGCTGTTTGATATTTAGGTGGGTATTGTAAACACGTTTAATTAGAAGTTAGAACAAAGATTGGGTGGCGGAAGAAGTTGAAATTTGAAGATTTGGTCTTTATAGTGACAATGACTGTCTGCTTTGAATCACTTGGGACTCTTTGCTGCGCGGAACGGAACTTCAAAACTATTTATAGATATAACTCCTAACTGTGCGGTTTTGTCTTTTTTTTTTTTCAATTTCTTAAAAAAAATTAGACCGTTTTACCTGCAATTGTAGGTTGTTTTCCTTTTTTTCTTTTTAAGAAATATATTTTCTTTTATTCTGAAGCCGAATCTGATGTTCATTAGTCTTTAATTAATTTACTGAAGATTATATTAAAAAACCGTTTCTGAGACTCTCTAATAAAAGACCTCTTACCAAATTTATCCAATATTTAAGATAATGATATTATTAAACAAGAATAATACGAAATTGGATAAATTAATAAGATAATAATTAATTATTTTTGAAAATTTCCATCGATTGAATCTAGTTTCCCCTAACTAACCCGAAACCGGTCATCTCCCGGTGACCAGTTGCCAACATTCGGCTTGAAGATCTACTATAACATGACCACCTCAACTCAAATTTCGGCTGCATCTACGTAACGTAATAGACCTTAACAGGTCGCGAGATTATCTGCAAATGCATCTCCCATTCTCATCTCAATCCCCGCAACGACTTGTCGTCTGCTACGTTGCTTCGCTTCCTTCACCCGTGACGTGACGACAAAGAAATGGCTTCTACGCTAGATTTGACCACCGACCAGCTCTCGGAGCTCGGCATCGATGGTGGTTTCGCCAATTCAGCTCCTAATCTCAAGAAGAACCTCCATTTATTGTCTCCCGAGCAGGTGCGTGGAGCTGTAAGTGGATTTGCGTGGATTTTTGTTGAGTTTGCGTGGAGCTGTAAGCGCCTTCATTTTGGCAAAATTTGTTTTAAATTTCAAAATATAGATAATTGTTAATTTCTAAAAAGAAATTAGAGATAATATGGGTTTTGATATCAATTTATCTGATACAATAATTTTGAAAAAATTACAAATTACTAATTAAAATCCTAATATAATACTATCTCTCATTGTATAAGAAAACAGTTCACATCAAACCCTAATTTTTATATCAAATATGAAATTAATATTCTTTTTATTCTACGTTGGTTTCCCTTGGACTAAAGGGAACAACCAATTACCGAAATGGGGAAAGTAATTATATGGATTCCTAAAGTTTGGAAAACCATCGATTATCATCCCTGTATTAAAAAAAAAGAAACTCTAAACTTCCTCACACTATTAAATTATATAAAATAATAATTTGTTGAAATTATCATATTTGAGAATTGTATGTCTATAAACGACTAATTGTTATTGATTTCAAAATCATTATAATTATTTACATCTATTCAATGATTGTAGTTTTGTAACGTAAACAATAATGCTATTATTATACACAAAATTTATTTATAAAGTTGATGTAACATCAAATAGATAAAAATATTAATACAAAAAATTGATACAATAAATATTGATAAATCATATATATTGAATGAGTGATAACATATCAATTATATATATTTATATTTTTTATAAGTATAGAATTGCTCTTTTATTCTTTTAATAAAATCTTTTTAAACGTTTTAATGTGAGGCAACGAAAAGTAAAAATAGAAAAAGAGACTTAAAAAAAGAATATGCTTAAAGGCATCCAGCATCTGCAGGAAGGCTTGTTGGCACTTTCTAGTTTAGTTAAAGCATTAGAGGTGAGTTAAATGACAGACAGAAAGCAAGTGTGTGGCGTAGAATTGAGGCGAATCTGGTGTGGAATAGACCAGATGGTAAAGGAGAAGAAAAAATATTAGTTACGGTTGCACTGTACTGAAATCCAAAAGTCACAGCTCAGCACGCCTAATGTCCTCATTTAATAATCAATAATTATTCTACAGAGCCAAAAGTTGAAACTAAGCCCTCATGAGATGTGATGGCACAATCTTTTGCTCTTCAGCGCCGGTTTAATGACGAATGGACAATTGGCATTAGGCAGGAAAATTGCTACGCTATAACAACCTTTTTGCTAAAAGCGAGGTGTACCTCTATGATAATTATTGTTGTCGAATTATATATATATATATATATTTCAAAAGTAAAAAATAATTGATGAAGAGACATTATCAGAAATTAATTGGACATGTATTAAATAATGATTATAAAAGAACTTTACAAAGGTTGGGTAGACTTAGGGTAATTAGAAGTTAATTAAAAGTGGTAAATGTTGTTTGATATTTAGGTGGGTATTGTAAACACGTTTAATTAGAAGTTAGAACAAAGATTGGGTCGTGGAAGAAGTTGAAATTTGAAGATCTGGTCTTTATAGTGACAATGACTGTCTGTTTTGAATCACTTGGGACTCCTTGCTGTGCGGAATGGAACTTCGAAACTATTTATAGATATAACTTCTAGCTGCGCGGTTTTGTCTTTTTTTTTTCAATTTCTTAAAAAAAAAAATTAGACCGTTTCACCTGCAATTGTAGGTTGTTTTCCTTTTTTCTTTTTAAGAAATATATTTTCTTTTATTTCGAAGCCTGAGGTTCATTAATCTTTAATTAATTTACTTAGGCAACGTAATAAACCTTAACAGGTCGCAAGATTATCTGCAAGCGCATCTCCCATTCTCATCTCAATCCCCGCAACGACTTGTCGTCTGCTGCGTTGCTTCGCTTCCTTCACCCGTGATGTGACGACAAAGAAATGGCTTCTACGCTGGATTCGGCCATCGACCAGCTCTCGGAGCTCGGCATCGATGGTGGTTTTGCCAATTCAGCTCCTAATCTCGAGAAGAACCTCCACCTCTTGTGTCCCGAGCAGGTGCGTGGAGCTGTAAGTGGATTTGCGTGGATTTTTGTTGAGTTTGTTTGCGATTGGAGTCGGTGGTGGTTGTGTTGCAGATTGAATTGGCAAAGATTTTTTTGAAGATGGGACAGAGTCACTTGTTCGAGTATTGGTCGGAGCCTGGCGTTGATGACGAGGAAAAAAAAGCTTTCTTTGATCAGGTTTTGGAGGAGTTTTTGAATTTGGATTTCAATTTGTGTGACAATTCAAAATTTTATTTTATTTTAATTAATTAATCATAAATAAGGCACAAGTGAAGTTAGAAATATAAATCATAAGAATAGCAAAATAAAATTTACTAAGTAGAGTTAGTTTGAGCAGAAGAGTAATGGTCTGTATGGTGGTACCTGTTTATATTTCTAATAAAATGATGGGACAAGTAATGATGGGGAGACTTCTTTTTCCTTTTTGCTCTGCAATTAAATTTTTTTGAAATGTCTTTACAAGTTTTTCTTTATCTTATATTATGTGGGTGTTGGTGCTAGGTGGCCCGACTTAACTCAAGCTATCCAGGCGGATTGAAATCTTACATTAAAACTGCTCGGGAACTATTAGCTGACTCAAAAGCGGGAAAGAACCCTTTCGATGGCTTCACACCTTCTGTAAGTAAATAGTCGATTCGGGCTTGTAAACTTGATTTAAAAAAAAAATTTCCGTTTTAGTTAACTGGAAATAATGTTAATTTCTCACAGTACACTTTTATTATGATTGATGAGATGATACGTATCCAAAAAAATGAGTGTCAACTTATAGTGCTAAGTTAAATCATTTATTGGCTTGTCAGGAAGAGAACTATGGTTTGTTCATCCATCAACATTTGTTCCAATAAAGTTTTGTGGTATTACATTGTGATCTGGGAATTCATGGACAAAAGAAAGAAGTCATCAGTCCATCTGATTCGATCTGGTTAATATCTTTTTAAATCTTTTTTTTTTTTTTTAATAACTCTATGCTACTGTTCCCTCTCGTAAACAGAATGCGCCTTTTGTGATCAGACTGTTGACACACCAACTCTTTTGGTGTTTGAAATTTCATTTTTCTTTCCAAGTTGGGATCTATAAAATTGCATAATATATTCATATGGTTTGACCGGAACTTCCTACTCTTGTTCCTCCAGCCACTGGTTAAGCAGACCATGCATTACAAGAGTCAATCTCTTGTGCTTTTTTTTATTGTTTGTAAGATCGTTTCTGGTTTCTTCAGAACACAGGAATGTGATTCAGATTGCAAATATAATAAAATATACTATTATATTTATGAAGTCATACCAAGAAAAGAAAAAGATACATTTATAAAGAATATGTATCGTTATTCTTTGTGTCCTTAACCATAGGTCGTTTATTTCTACTACATAATTCAACTTCTATCTTTCATCTTGTGAGCATTTTGACTAAACAAAAGCATTAATTGAATAGAATATTCACGAACACATGAGCAATAATTTTGCAGGTTCCAACAGGAGAATCTCTCACCTTTGGTGATGAGACCTTTATCAATTATGAGCAGGCAGGTGTCAAGGAAGCCAAGAATGCTGCATTTGTTCTTGTTGCTGGTGGGCTTGGAGAACGTCTCGGGTACAATGGAATTAAGGTATCAATGCCAGTTTAATTATTCTGGAAATCCTAGAATTCTTAATTATTTTGCTATATAATGTTATGCCTTCTTTTCACATGATCATGTTATGTTGTGTCAATTTATGATTTTATCTCATTATTTCCAGTTGATGCATCACATGATGCATTGGAATAATAATATTATCATTGTTTTTATATAATCGTACATTGGAATATCTGAATTTAGTTACTTTAATTATATGGCATGTTTCTCAATCCAACATTTCTAGACATCAAACATGGCTTGCCATGAAATTGTATATTTTACATATGTTTATGTCACTACTATCGATTGATATCCTATTCACCCTTAAAATTGATTTGAAGTTACTCTGCTATCTGTAACTACTTATTTTTGACATCTGTCAGGTGGCTCTTCCTGTAGAAAGGACTACTGGAACCTATTTCTTGCAGCACTACATTGAGTCCATTTTGGCTCTTCAGGCTGCTAGCTGTCAGCTCACACAAGGTTTGTCACAATTAAACTGAAAGTTCAGTTGAGAATTAAGCAACACATATAGGATTTGGATTTGGGATGAAAAGTAAAAAATGCAATTTATGCCATTAGACTTGGGTGTTTCAACTAAAGGGGCCCAATTAGTTTACATATTTGCATGGTGATGTTTCTGAGACAGCGCATGGGAAACCACCTAAGAGATCCACTCAATTATGTAGGACTCACTGCTGCAGTCATTGAATTGTTCAAGTTATTCCCCTTCTTCATTGCTTTGCATGTCTCTCAATAAGAAGGTTCCATCGAAGTAAGGAAAAATGCATATAGTTCACAGAACGTCATAACTTGTGAACCTACATGGGCAACATAGGCACATCTGTTACCAATTATGGGATAAATTGGGTGATCAGAGTTTAGGTGTTTCTAGTATTGAGGTCTTACTTACTGTAGAATGGTTAACTTCCTGACTTCTCCATGTTTATTGTCTGGGTGACCATATTGAGGAAACTTTATACTCCTTTTCATTGACTTCACAATCAATGATGCTGTTTTGAAATTTGTAGGAGAAAGCCAAAGAGAGATTCCTTTCGCTATCATGACGTCAGATGATACACATTCACGCACGGCAGAGCTTTTAGAATCGAATTCTTATTTTGGAATGAAACCTAAACAAGTAAAACTTCTGAAGCAAGTACATGATTTGTTCTTGATGCATTACCTTATATATAAATTGAATGTGTGCATTAAATGTTCATTGTTGTTATAAAACTGCTGTATTAAAATGTTCAGTTACTATTTCTTACAGGAAAAAGTTGAATGCTTAGATGATAATGATGCCAGGCTTGCTCTGGATCCTAAAAACAAGTACAGAATTCAGGTAGCTACTCTGTATATTGTTTATTATGTCTGCAATGTTATCTTCATGTTTGTTATGATTACTCTTAGGTTTTTGTAATCTCCCTGCCCTTAAATATTCTGTTCATATTTGTTTTTAACACTTTTTCTGGTTTTTTAGACAAAACCTCATGGCCATGGTGATGTGCATTCGCTTCTTTATTCTAGTGGTGTTTTGAAGACATGGTATGTCTACAATGCTTACTTTATTTCTTGAATTTGTTATTATGCTTTTACTTAATAATTTTACTTGTCTCTAACTACTGTTTTATGTATTGCCACGGGGATCTTGGGAACTGTTTGTAGATTTGGGGATAAACCTGGGGTAAAAACGTCCTAAAATCTGTTTTATGAAAATGAGTTTTGGGAATAAAAACACACACTTATCCCATGTTTTTGAAAACGTTAAAAACGAAAACGGGGGAAATGAAGACGAAATCGAACACAACCTTGATTTGCATGATGGTTTAGGGGAT
Organism: Boswellia sacra; assembly: GCA_013180625.2. Taxonomy (NCBI): domain Eukaryota; kingdom Viridiplantae; phylum Streptophyta; class Magnoliopsida; order Sapindales; family Burseraceae; genus Boswellia; species Boswellia sacra. The sequence goes on along the minus strand of SNVD02010938.1, from coordinate 501,990 downwards.
CTGGGAACTTTATTTGTTGTTGATGAGTTGAGTAACCTAAAATGTGTATTACAGCCCTCAAGCTGGATTGAGTTCAATGAAACACTTTGCCTTTTGGTGTGAGAAGCAGATCATTAACTTAGACAAGATACATACGAGATTTACCTGGATGGTCCTCGAAATTGTTAGTCAAATTTAGGGACTAATCTTAGTCCCAATAGTAGCAAATCTTTGGAACTAGGTGGCATTCCTTGTCCCAATCTTGGACAATTAATTATTTTATTTTGTTTTAATTAATAATAATGTAAAAATGATATAATATTAAATAAATAATTATTTAAAATAAATTATAAATAATAATAAATAAATGTATATACTATTAGTAATAATTATACCATTTAAATTATAATATTAGTAAAATTAAAATAATAAAATATTATATTATTAGACAAATATTGATATAATAGTATATAAATAATTTAGGAATAATGATATTATAGACAATAATATTATTAAATCTTATATAATAATAAATAAACTGATGTAAATAATTGTTGATATAATAATAAAATTTTCCTAAAATAAAAATAAAATATTATTAAGAAATACAAATATATTAGTATAAACTATTAAAAATGCATTTAAAATACATTGTAATATAGTAATAATTAATAATTTTTAATAATATATTGTTTAATTATATTTTAATCTAGAACTAGCATTATCTATTCAATAAAAAAATAATGTATTAATAATATAAAATAACCAGTAGTATTTAATTTAAAATTAATATAATATTGTGAATTATTACTTTTATAACAAAATTATGAAGTATTTAAATATTTTTAATCTAAATATTACATTAATATTTATTCAAATTAAACTTGAATAAAAATAAATTATTTTATATTTGAAATTTGATTTCTTAAAAATTTATTATATATCAATATGGTTCAATCACATACTACATCAAATTGCGGACAGTGTTATTTAAATTTTAGTTTAATTTAGTCTAATCTTAGTCAAGTTCGGTCCCGATTCAGTCGAGGCCCAACTCTAACGGGGCCGAGAGTTTTAATTGAATGACCTTAAATTTTTAGCCTGTAGGAGTTGGGATTTCATAGTCGTTGCTGTTTATTAGTTAGAAAAATTCCCATCAAGTATTTGGCGGATGCTGGGATCTAACGCCACGATTACCTTTGACACTGGAACATTTGACTCATTATTAATCTGGAGTTTTCGTAGACACTTTTCTCATTAATATCGAGTGAAATGTTGAAATTCTCGAAAATTAAATTATGAGTTTAATGGCGTAAGAATCATCTAGATTATGAACTTGAGCCAATTATCTGCAAATACCTTGAGTGTATTTGCCGCCAAGGAGCAATGAGCATTTTCCGGAGAAGAAGGGGTATTTTATTAGTTGAAATTACTGAACTGGACCTGGTTTCGTATGGATTTCTTTTTGCATTTGGAATTTTCCTAAATCTGGGAAATAATAGGAGGTTTTTTTTTAAAAGAAATTTAAATAGTTTTGAATTAAATTAAAAGCTCAGTAGGTCAGAATATAGAAATCTGAATTATAATATTATTTATTTTATTTTAATATCTAAATTGAAATGCTTGCAAATTAATGGTTTTACACATATATCTCTTTCTATATTTATATTATTTTCACTTGTGATTTAATTTTATATAGCAAAAGTATTTGCGTATCAAAATTTGTTATGAATTTAATTTATTTACATGTGTATAAGTGGAAAATAAATTTTTTAAAAATTTTGATATATAAATAAGCTAAATTGTCATAAAATAATTTTAAAAATATATAGAGAATCATAATATAAAATTAGAAATAAATAATAATGCCCTAAAATTAAAATATTAAGATATGTATAAATTGATCATGAATGAATTTTTATAAGGGTATTAAGAGAATTAAAGGTGTAATAAATGATTTAGACATTTGTATTAAGATAAAAGTTAAAATCGTTAATTTTTTTATTTAGATGAGAATGATTTATATTAAGTCTTAAATGAAAGAAAAAAGCAATCATCATAAAAAAATCTAAAATTTAAGAATAAGTTGAATTAAGACTTTAGATGCAATTAGCCCTTACAGACCATTGTTTTGTAGAATTCAATTTGAATTTAATTTATTCTCTGACTTTAAAATTTTTTATGATTATTTTTTTACTTAATTTAAGACATTTTCAGCTAGATAGATAAAATTAAAAATTAAAAATTTTATCTGAAAGTAAATATTTAAATTATTTATTTTTTAATTCTTTTAAATATTCTTATAAAAAATTATTTATGATCAATTTGTATATAGTCTAGTATTTTAGTTTAGAAATATTTTTATTTATTTTTAATTTATATTATAATTATCTATATATTTTGAAATTATTATATGATCATTTAGTTTATGCATATATTAAAATTCTTTTTAAAAAAACTTATTTTTTAATTACATACAGTTAAATAAATTGAATTCATAACAATTTTTGATATACAAATAAAATATATATAAATAAAGATATATTTATAAAATTATTAATTTTAAGATATTTTAATTTAAATATTAAAATAAAAAGATAATCAAATTATTTAAATTTTTATATTCAAATCTATTAGATTTAAAAAAAATAATTACCGTACGGGTAATTATTAGTCAGTGGCTGATTTATCTGAATCTATAAGGGCGAACATGTAATTTTATTTTTGCGTAACGTATAATTCAAGGGGTCCCAACCTACGCGAAACTGCTGCTTGAACCTTCGGCGTCGCATGTGGTATGTTCTCATTTCTTCCTTATCTTTGTTTTGTTTTATTTTTTTTTCTTTTCTTTTCTTTTTAAAGTCATGCCCGTTGCTGTTTCTGCTTCATAATCTAAAAATTGTCGTCTGAAATTTGAGAGAGCTATGTGGAGTATTCTGAAGATGGAGTTCCCTAAGAACGGAGAAGCGACGGAGATTACTCTGAAATCAGGTCCGTCTATGATTCCGGTTTTCTAGTTATTACCATTTAAATCAATGATCTGTATGTGTAATTCCTAGATTTTCTTTCAATTATATAAGCTTGATCTAGCATTGCTTGTCCTTTATAGGCCAAAAAGCAAGAACCAAAAGTTTAAATTTAAGAGACAAAATAATTGATGATGAATATGAAAACTTATAATTAACGACGAAAATAATTATGTATTATCATTATTAATATTTATTAGGGACGTCTTAAATTATTCCATTTGATTCTGTTTTGAGTGCAGATTGTATACGTATTCATAGGCTTTGGTTCACTCAACCGTAGATTTGTAATTAAATTGGTCTCGCAATTTTCAATAATTAAACATTTAGATAATGTTGTAGGCTGTTCAAAAGTAATTGCAATGGTAGCTTCTCACAAGGTGAGTACGGTGGGATAGTGAAAGCCTCCGTCCCAAAATTTTGCATGTCCTGATTCGAGTTATCAGGTTAATATATATGCGATTGCCGATTGCAATCATCTTCTACTAACATTAAATTTAAAGAAAATGTGTGAAATTGTTAGAAACTTGGAAAACCGGATCTATGTTTTTATGAATCCAAATCTTGTTTTCTGTGCTACATATTTTCTATTACAATTTATACTCAATCTCAACCACATATCCTTTTTAAAATTCAAAAAAATTTAAAATCAACCACATATTTCTAAATTCAATTAAAAACAAAAATACTTGATTCATAAAAGAACACACCTGATATCTTCAGAAATGCTTTAAACGTGTCGGGCATGAAAGTTGTGTTTGCGTTTCATCTTGTAAAGCTGCCAACTATTTTTTTCTTTAATTTTGTTGTTTGAATAAAATATTAATTATATATGTTTTTATAATTATAGTATTCTTATAAAAAGAAGCCTAAAAGCCTAATTGGCCAACCTTTCATTAAGAGAAGGTCTGTATGTCCTGTAGATAATACCTAGACCCAACGAGGATACATTATAAAGTGTCGTGTCAATGCACGTATTCAGCATGGATATCCTGATTGGCCGGAGGCAATGGCACGACAGATTCTCTCTTTCATCGATCCTGTTATTGTAACGGCGGATATAATTGTATCAAAAATTAAAAAAAAATCAATAAACAATAATATTAGACATATAATTAAGTTATACAATCTAATTTATACAACTTGATATAATATAAATCTATCAAATGTATAAGTTATATTTTATTTTTTAAAAATTAATTAATTAATTTTTTATTTTTATGTGTTATATCAAATTATATAAGTGAGATTGTATAAGTTTATTTATATCTAACGTTACTCCTCAATGAAACCTTCAATCGGCCGCCACTATAATCAATCAAAGCATCGTTATCAAAACCGAACAGATTCCATCAGTCTCCAGAGCATCCAACCTGCCCCATAAACAAGCGTCGGCCGTCAAATAATAAATAAAATTGTTATATTAAGTTCAGTTAAAAAAGAACATCTAACGATCCATTGGATTACTTTAATTGCTTTAAAAGTTTCACTCTTCTCAATACTCGCTAATAACTTTGGCGCGAATTATTATAACAACGGCGGGCGATACTTCCCGCCATCAAATTATAACGTCTGGCAGGTTTCTTTTTGGCAGTGGGGGAATGGAAATGGGACCAGCACTTGGATAGTGGATCAACAGTTTTGGTTGGGCTGGACTCTTTCTATACCTATAAATAGGGTTATGCATATGAGCATCTACCCACTATCTTTGGCAAATATTCTAAAACAGAGGGTTTGGGAGAGAGTGAAAGCGGGCTAGATCTCATCAGAGTCAGATTTAGGGTTCTGTGAATCTGTCATGTTTTAGATTTTCCTTTGCTCAATATTTGGTGTTTGATTTTTTTAAATTTCAAGTTTCTATTATATTTTTCTTGTATATCAAGTAATTTGACTATAGTGTTATAATATTTTAAGTGCTAGGTTGGATTCTTTTTCTTCCCTGCTCTGGTGCGACTTTTGGAGCGGTTTTGGGAAATCAGTATTAAGTCTCCAGCAGCTCTTGCTATAATTGTTTTTGTGTCCGTTTTAAAGAAAGGGTTAGGAAGCTACCGATCTTCATCCTGCGATCAAAAGACTTTGATGGGTTAGTCTCTTCATCAGATTTTCGATATCGGTTTTTGGGTCAAAATTCCTGATATCCCAAGTGGATATTTCGTCGTTCATATTTTATATTTGAACAGTTTCCCATACTGAAACAAGTCTTGTATTTTGGATCATTCATCCTATTTATGGTCTGAATTTTTTTAATTTTTTAAAAATAAATTCTTATATCTTTTTGCTTTGTTCTTTTGCTTAAAGAAAACCCGGTATTTTAATCAAATGTAAAATCAAAATTCTATGTTTATTTTTTCTCCTGTCAAGTAGTTAATTGAATAAAATAATATTTGCTCTCTTTTTTTTTTCAATTTATTTTCACTAAAACCAGTCTGGACTTTGCTCGACTTTGCTCATTTATGATGGTCTGATCGCAGGATGATGAATCGGTATTTTCTTTATCTTTTTCAAAAAAAAGAACCCAAGAGTAATTATAGTAAGAGTTAATGGAATTTTTTGTGGCATCGTAACTGTAACATTGATCCGAATATAGCAAACAACTGGGTTGCAGAGATGTCGTCTGTAATCCTAAAGGTGAGAACTAGTTCCTTCTTAACTATAGTGTTTGTTATTTGTTTTCTCTATTCTGTAACAGGGCTTTTTCTTTTTCTTTCAATCCAAAATTTCTTTCTCATTGACCAAAACACGTCAGCGCTTTCTTTTGTCACTTGTTAGCAGAGCATAACTGACGTATGTAAAGCTATTCTGGAGGATTCTCACGCCATTGATGTAGGAAATATATATCTATTTTATTCATAGAAGTTTCAGGAACTGCTTTATAACTTTTTTATATTATTTACAATTTTAATGTATCTTAGTGTATTGTAACTAGAAGTCTTGGCTTTAGCTATGATGCATTTATTTTCAAAATTTTTACAAATTTAGCGTAAAAATTATAAATTATTGTATGAAAATCGTAAATATAAAAAAATTATAAATGAAAAATTATATAACTATTTTTAATTTTTTATAAATTTGTGTGAAAGTTGTAACATTGTATAAAAATCATAATGGTGAAAAGTTATTTATTTAATACTTTTTTTATATTTATAATTTTTATATAAAGATTTATAATTTTTACACTAAATTTATAAAAATCTTGAAAACGGTTGTATAATATAATCGATGTACCGTAGGATGATCTAGAAATTTTTAATATTTTAGGCACCAAACTCTTTCTACACTTCTTTTCCTGAAGTTTGAGTAAAGAGTGGGCTAATTTCAAATATTTTGATATAATGGAGACTGAAAGTGGGGCAAAACTGAAATGTTAATTAAAATAATTGTGTTGAATTATGAATTTTGTGTTTTTATTTTTAAAATTATTTATAATATTTGATTGGTTTTGAATTATTTAAAATTTCATCGAGAAATATGATTAATATTGAATTTGAGATGCATTATAATTGTATAGAAAACAGAATTTTAGTTTATTCTGTATTTCCAAAAAAATTAATTAACTAAAAACTAAAATAATATATATATATATATATATATATATATATATATATATCATTCGATTGATTTTTTTGTGTGATTATATCTACCAATGGTAAAGTTTAAACTTTGTTACAAACAACTCTTATATAGTTTTATATTACTCCAAATATTATAGTATTATTCAGTGAATAATGTTGGAGTATTGGCTCTTTAGCCAATGCTATAAGCAATGTGAGGGATCCCACATTGCTCAAATAGAAATACTTGGGACTCCTTTGGGCTTATAAAAGAAGCCAAGTAGGAGAGTTATGAGTGTACCAAGAGAAATATCCTCCACCCCCTAAAGTTGTAAGGTCTCACATATAAGACCTCATAGTTTAAGGGCCTTTCCGTAAGGACCTTAAAGTTTGTAATATTTGTTTTTCCCCTTTTGATTTTGGGTATTTGTAGTATTGCCCAATTGTTTGGGTAATTACGTTTGGCCCAACTATTTGGGTAATTGCAGTTTGGCCCAATAGTTGTGGAATTTGTATTGTAGCCCAAAAGTTTGTAATTCTCTTTGAAGATAGTGGAAAGTTTCTTCAGCGGCGCCCGAGGACGTAGGTACTTATACCGAACCTCGTTAAATCCTGGTGTGTATTCTATTTCTGCATTGTGGTTGATTGGTTGCCTCTTTAATTGCTATTATATTCAATTATCTGGCATAGTTGTGGTTGTGCATTTTGTTGTTCTATTGGTTATCGCTTCCGCTTGTGCATAACAATTGGTATCAGAGCCGAAGGTTTTGGGTAGTTAGTGGCTATTTCATTGAAGCACTTACTACTGTTCTGGGCTGTTGATTTTGGATTGCTAGTTATTGAATATAATAGTTTGTTTGGAGCTTGGTTATTGGTGATTTGTGTATCGAGCTTATTTGTGAGAGGTAGTAATGGCTTCATCGTCTACTGTATCTGAGAAGACAGTGACTGTGACAAATGCAAAAATAGATGTGGAAAAATTTGATGGCCGAAATAATTTCGGCTTATGGCAGAGTGAGGTGTTGGACGGGTTATATCAGCAGGATTTGGATATTGTTCTGGAAGAAACAAAACCAGAAGATATCAGTGCAAGAGATTGGGACAGGCTGAATATAAAAGCTTGTGGGTTGATTCGCTCTTGATTGTGTAGAGAACAAAAGTATCCGTTCACTAAGGAGACATCTGCAAACAAATTGTGGAAGGCGCTGGAAAACAAATATCTGAAGAAAAGCAATGAGAATCGGCTGTATCTATTGAAGAGATTGTTCCGTCTCCAGTTGAAACCAGGTACGAGCATCAGTTCTCATATTGATGAGTTTAATAAGTTAATTGCTGATTTGTTAAACTTAGATGAAACTTCAAAGATGAGATTAAGGCTATGCTATTGATTGGCTCACTTCCGGATGAATTAGATCATTTATGCATTACTCTTATCCATGGGAAAGATAAACTGTCTTTTGAAGAAGTTTGTTCTGCTTTGTTGAATTATGAAATTCGTAAGAAAGATCAAAGGGAACATAGGGATGAGTCAGTAGATGCATTGACAGTGAGAGGGCGTAGTCATAGTAGGAAACCAGGAAAAAGGGGAAAATCTTTGTCGAGGGGTAGATTAGGAAAAGATGAGTGTGCCTTTTGTCGTGAGAAAGGGCATTGGAAGAAAGATTGTCCTAAGTTGAAAAAGAAAGATAAGGGCAAGGCTGTTTCTGATGCATGTGTTGTTGAGCGTGAGGATGATAGTGATTCAGATATTGTCTAGTTGGTCATCCATCCACTTCTGTTTCTGATGAGTGGATTATGGATTCGGGTTGTACTTATCATATGTGTCCACATCGGGATTGGTTCTTTCAGTTTGAACAGCTTGATTGTGGAGTTGTGTATATGGGCAATGATGATATTTGCCATACTGCTGGGATAGGTTCGATCCGTTTGAGGAATCATGATGGACTGACTAGAGTTCTGACAGATGTTCGGTATGTACCGAAGTTGAAGAAGAATCTCATCTCTTTGGGAGCCTTGGAATCTAAAGGCTGTGGTATATCTATTCGAGATGGTATTCTGAGGGTCACTTCAGGCGCTCTTGTGGTATTGAAAGGCACTAGGAGGAACAACTTGTATTACTATAATGGTAATACGGTTATTGGATCAGCTGCTATGGTTTCTGATAATGATGCAGATTCAGAGATCACGAGACTGTGGCATATGCGTTTGGGACATGCAGGTGAGAAAGCCTTATTCAGTTTGGTGAAACGAGGCTTATTGAAAGGTGCAAAGACCTGCAAGCTGGATTTCTGTGAGCATTGTGTTCTGGGAAAGCAGAAGAGAGTGAAATTTGGCACCGCTATTCATAATACCAAGGGTATTCTTGATTATGTTCACTCAGATGTGTGGGGACCTACTAAAACCGCATCTATGGGAGGTAGGCACTACTTTGTTACTTTTGTTGATGACTTTTCCAGAAGAACTTGGGTGTATTGTTTGAAATCAAAAGATGATGTACTTCGTGTTTTCCTTAAATGGAAAAAGATGATTGAGACACAGACTGGTAAGAAGATCAAGCATCTCAGAACAGATAATGGTGGTGAGTATTGCAGTGATCAGTTTTTGAAATTGTGTCAAGATGAAGGTATTGTACGTCATTTTACTGTTAGAGGTACACCACAGCAGAATGGGGTGGCAGAACGCATGAACCGGACATTGCTGGAGAAAGTTCGGTGTATGTTGTCCAATGCTGGGTTGGGCAAAGAGTTTTGGGCTGAGGCTGTGACTTATGCATGTCATCTCATTAATCGTCTACCTTCAGCTGCTATTGATGATAGAACTCCATTGGAGGTATGGTCTGGACAACCTGTTTCTGATTATGATTCTTTACATGTTTTTGGTTCTACTGCATATTATCATGTGAAAGAATCTAAGCTGGATCCTAGAGCCAAGAAAGCGATTTTCTTGGGATTTGCTTCTGGAGTAAAAGGATATCGTCTTTGGTGTCCTAGTTCGAGGAAGATTGTATCCAGTCGAGATGTGACATTTGATGAGTCTTCAATGTTGAAGAAATCAGAAAACCAGACAAAGGTGAATGGTACTCCACAGCAGGTGGAGCATACTCGGCAGCAGGTGGAGTTTGAAACGACGACATTGAACCCAGTTAGATCTGTTGAGACAGATGATGGTACTCCTATGACAGAGGGAGATTTGGGAGATGATGGTGAGGGTTCTACTCAGGAACCTCAACAGCAACAAGAATCTATTGCAATTGATAGGCCAAGACGTGAGATTCGCAGACCTGCTCGATTTGCTGATATGGTGGCCTATGCACTTCCAATTGTAGATGCTGATGTTCCTTCCACTTATAGAGAGGCAGTCAGATGTTCTGAAGTTGATCAGTGGAAGACAGCTATGAGCGAAGAGATGCAGTCTCTTCAGAAGAATGAAACTTGGGAGCTAGCTCAACTACCGAAGGGTAAAAAGGCAATTGGGTGCAAATGGGTATATGCAAAGAAAGATGGATTTCCTGACAAGAATGACGTCCGCTACAAGGCAAGGTTGGTGGCTAAAGGCTACGCTCAGAGGGAAGGAATTGACTACAATGAGGTATTTTCTCCAGTTGTGAAACATTCTTCCATTAGAATTTTGTTGGCCTTGGTAGCTCAGATGAATATGGAACTAGTTCAATTGGATGTAAAAACTGCATTTTTACATGGTGACTTGGAAGAGGAAATCTATATGACTCAGCCAGAGGGATTCAGAGTTGCTGGTAAGGAAAACTTGGTTTGTAAACTGAAAAGATCGCTTTATGGTTTGAAGCAATCTCCCAGACAGTGGTATAAGCGATTTGATCGGTTTATGATGGGTCAGAGGTACACAAGAAGCAAATTTGATAATTGTGTGTATTTTCGGAGGCTACATGATGGTTCTTTCATTTATCTACTCTTGTATGTTGATGATATGTTGATAGCTTCGACGAATGTCGAAGAAATTGCAAAGTTGAAGACTCAGTTGAATCGAGAGTTTGAGATGAAAGATTTGGGTGAAGCTAAGAAGATTCTTGGCATGGAGATTAGCAGAGATAGAGGGAGAAGCAAGATTTGTTTGACTCAGAAGCAGTATCTGCAGAAGGTATTACAGCAGTTTGGCATTACAGAGCAGTCAAAACCTGTAAGTACCCACTTGCTCCTCATATGAAACTCAGTGCATCCTTATCTCCTAGTACAGATGAGGAACGAGAGTATATGTCTCGAGTTCCGTATGCTAATGCAGTTGGTAGCCTGATGTATGCTATGGTGTGTACGAGACCGGACATTTCACATGCAGTTGGAGTTGTGAGCAGGTATATGCATGATCCTGGTAAAGGACATTGGCAAGCAGTGAAATGGATTCTACGGTATTTGTTGAGAACCGTAGATGTTGGCTTAGTGTTTGAGAGAGATGATACATGTGGTCAGTATGCTATTGGTTATGTTGATTCAGATTATGCTGGTGATTTGGATAAACGTCGGTCGACAACCGGTTATGTGTTTACTCTTACAAGAGCACCAGTGAGTTGGAAGTCTACTTTACAGTCTACAGTAGCTTTGTCTACTACAGAGGCAGAGTATATGGCTATGACAGAGGCTGTGAAGGAAGCTATTTGGTTACAGGGATTGCTGGATGAATTGGGAATTGGGCAGAAGAAGATCACTCTTTATTCTGACAGTCAGAGTGCTATCCACTTAGCGAAGAATCCAGTGTTCCATGTTCGTACGAAGCATATTGATGTTCGGTATCATTTTGTGCGGGAGATCATTGATGAAGGGAGAATCTTACTTCAGAAGATTGGGACTGCCGAGAATCCCGCAGATATGTTGACTAAGGTTGTGACAGCGATCAAGTTCAGTCATTGTTTGGACTTGATCAACATTGTGCCTGTTTGACCGCGCCATTGGGCGCATTTGGAGGCGTTGCTGCTGTGATAGAGAATATGGGAAAAAGAAGAGTATTGTGGTGGATTGGCTAAATCGCCAAGGTGGAGAATTGTTGGAGTATTGGCTCTTTAGCCAATGCTATAAGCAATGTGAGGGATCCCACATTGCTCAAATAGAAATACTTGGGACTCCTTTGGGCTTATAAAAGAAGCCAAGTAGGAGAGTTATGAGTGTACCAAGAGAAATATCCTCCACCCCCTAAAGTTGTAAGGTCTTACATATAAGACCTCATAGTTTAAGGGCCTTTCCGTAAGGACCTTAAAGTTTGTAATATTTGTTTTTCCCCTTTTGATTTTGGGTATTTGTAGTATTGCCCAATTGTTTGGGTAATTATAGTTTGACCCAACTATTTGGGTAATTGCAGTTTGGCCCAATAGTTGTGGAATTTGTATTGTAGCCCAAAAGTTTGTAATTCTCTTTGAAGATAGTGGAAAGTTTCTTCAGCGGCGCCCGAGGACGTAGGTACTTATACCGAACCTCGTTAAATCCTGGTGTGTATTCTATTTCTGCATTATGGTTGATTGGTTGCCTCTTTAATTGCTATTATATTCAATTATCTGGCATAGTTGTGGTTGTGCATTTGGTTGTTCTATTGGTTATCGCTTCCGCTTGTGCATAACAAATAATAAATTAAAGCAGTTTTATACAAGTATGCCAGATGCGTACGAAATTCACCTTTTTTATTTTTTGTTTTGATTGATTTTCTGTTTTATTCCTCTACCAGCTTTATTTAAAAAAAAAATCAAAGCATAAGAAAAGAATTGCATGTATAATATTTTAAAGAAAGAATACAGAACCACTTCTGCCTGGCAGAATCAATTAGGGTGGCTTTGAATTGTTGAATTCTATGCAAAAAAAAAAAAAGTAGGATAAAATATTGATGTTCTGAATATTAAGAGCAACTACACATAAAGGTTATAAAGCATCAACCCAAGCGGAAATTGTCTTCGGCTGCTATACAACACAAGTAATGATTTTTGGAGAAGCCTCTACTTAGCATTATGTAGCATTATGTGGCCTTTACAGCACCTGAAAATAATTATACAGTATTCGAGTTCTGTCATTAGTGCAAATACTCGAATGGAAAGACTTTATAATTATGTGACCTTCCAGCGATTAGTTGTTAATGCTCTTAATTACAACTTATAAACTAATGGAATGTAAAATCTTAGCTATGATAAAAAAATGTACTCACTCTTATATCTAATAGTATTTTTCTTCTCCTTGATTAACCTAATTTTTGCCAAAAAATAAAAAATTATGGGGCATCTCATCTGAACTTGCAGCAAGGCACATCATTGAGTAATGTGAGATCAGTGGTTCTGTCAGCATAGAGCCAGGGTCCTCTTCTCAGACAACAGAGGACGAAATATTTAGCTTCTAATTACGAAGTTATGTATGTAAATATAGAAGTGAAAATTAGCAATCGCTCACTTCTCTTAGGTTGATAAATAAATGAAACTCAGCAGCTTTTATTGGTGGCCTTAAAACGTTGCTTCTAGTTGTATGGTGGCTGTTAGCATAAGAATTAATCATAGAGCAATTAACGTAAGCATTTTCGTTCTGTTAAATCGAATGATTAGCGAGAAAAATTAGATCAGATGGAGGACAGTATGGAAGATTTAAGGAGGCATGATTGCACGTCTCAAAAACATGAGAAAAGAAAACTGTCATTTTTACAACTTAAATCGAAAATCAACTCATTATAATCTGAATTAGCAAATGTTCTTATTTACTTTTAGGGTGGGGTTAATATGAACAACTCATTAGAATCTGAATTAGCAAATGTTCATATTTAGTTTTAGGATGGGTTTAATATTGTCCTCCAAATGTATTCTATACATTTAAGATGACAATTAATGTTCACGAAGTATATTCGTGTCATGTTAATCTAAAATATAACAAAAATTTATCTAACAAGAACACAATCTGTTAATTATTTGCGTGAAAAAGGTCTAATACAAATACGATCCGTTTATTATTTATATCTAAGGGTGAGAATTCGAATGCGTGGGTCATGTTCGTGTCGTCTCGAGTTGTGATACGAGACCAAAAGGTCCAACCTGAACATGATTTATTTATTATCCTTGTTAGAAAATCCAACTCGAACACAATACGATTATTAAGTAGATCACACAACCCGACACCCTAACACAAACTTTAATATGATTATGACACATTTAAATAATTAACACGATTATGACATATTTAAATAATTAACATAAATATAACACGTTTAAATGGTTTGACATGACTACGACATATTTATAGACATGATTATGACGCGTTTAAATAATTAACATGATTATATATTGCAAATTTATACAGTATCGTATTTTATTCGTGTTAAATATGTCGCTAAATGGATTTATGTTACTGAACGGGTTTAGTCACTAAACGGATTTGTGTCACCTGTGGATATAAACTCACAATTTGAATACGATACAATTATTAAACGGGTTAAAAATTTTAACCCGAACACGATTGCGTAAATTTTCATGTCGGATCTGTGGATGGTGTCTAAAATTTTACCCCTATTCGTGTCAAAAGAAAGTCCCCAGCCTCTCTCTACTTAAAAATGAGTAATGATTTCGATCATTAATTAGCCTCTTGATCAAGAAGCTTCTCCAAATATGTTGCCTTGTTTGAATATGTATTAAGTATGCTAGTTTTATGTCCACTATACTTGTTTTCTTATAAGCTCTTTTACCCAAGTTTAACGTGAGTATTGCTTTTTTGTTGGACTAAGACAATTCGTCAAAACTTTTGTTTCTTTTTGTTAGACTAAGACAATTTGTCCCGATTTCAACATATTTGAAATGGATTTGTATTTTGGTGTTTGGGTCATTGTTTTTGTGAATGGTGAAGAAAACGTGCCCTTTGCGTTGTGTATTGAACCTTGAGTTGTGATTTCGAAGTGAGAATAGAGAGAAACTAAGGAAAAATAAAACAAACTGAACTGTTGTTCCTTGGCAATTCCTTTTTTATTACTACTTTTCTAACTTAGTTGCGTGATTTTCATGGATTGCATGCCCTCCAACTTCACACCAACATACATCTGTTTCATGAGCCACTACGTCTAAGTTAATAATTCTAAGATTCGCTTGCACGGGTACGGGCTAGAACGAAAAGCTGTTATTTGGTTTATTTTTATGAATAATATTAAATCTATAACTAATTTATAATTAATATTTTATACAAAACTAAATTTATTAGTGCCATAAATTAGTGAAGTTCAATAAATTGTCATTTTAAAACTATTTTGAAAAAATAAGGACCAAAATAATCGTATAATAAATGTTTTTGATTCCTAATTACAGATTGCATATATTTAATCTCATATCACTCATGACAAAAGATTTTTATTTTTATTTTACGTATATACTCTAAAAATAAGATATTAGATACAAAAGATTATCATATAATCATTAAATTATAGTAAATTTTTATTAAATTCATTAATTTATTGTATTTAAAAATTTTTTAATAAATTTTTTTTTAAGATAGATGAATGAGAAACTAGAATAAATAAAATATATCGTTTTTAGGTCTTAAAGCCTAAGCCATATTTAAGATTATATAATATGTATATTATCTTAAAAATAGTCATGAAATATTACAAACACACTAAACAAATCCTCCAAATCCTCCAAATTTACAAATCTATATATTTGAAGAATCCTAGTTGTAACAAAAAAATCTCTATTTATTCATAAACAAAACTCGACTGAAATGCAAAAGAAATTCCAATGAAAAATGAATATAGAAAAATAACAATAAAAGACTGCCAACCAGGTAATATTTAATGAAAATACTGGCAAACAGTTCATCACCGTAATTATTGAAAACCTAAAATTTATATGAAACCATTTATACATACCCCAACCCGTTCTTAATGGGTTTGCCTACCCAAATCATAACGTAATTAAAGATGCAAACAACAATTTAAAGCAACCTCGATCTATCTATATATATAGAATATAGTTAGGCTTTTGAATCTAGTTGGGCACTGTAGATTTATTAGAGTAAAATTAAACCAATTGCACACTATAATCTATAGCACTTACCTTCTGCGGTAAACGTTGGGGAACCATCTCTGCAATCCATTTGTTTTCTACACAACAGATTCCATTAACTTTTGTTATAAACACTGTTGTGTTCATTTTTTTGAAAAAGAAGAAGAAATTACCAATTCATCATCCTGCGGTCAGACCATCATAACTGGGCCATGCTAGGCAAATAAATTTGAAAACACAAAGGATACTTCAATACATAACACTCCATTAATATTATCGAAAATCTATATGGACAATATGGAAAGACAAAGCTGACACCACTTTACAAGTGCTTTGATTGCAGGATGAAAATCGGTAGCTTCCCTACTCTTTCTTTAAAACGGACACAACGGTAATTATAGCAAGAGCTGTTGGAGACTAATCACAACCAATCTTTCCCTTGCATGAGTAGTAGAAGATTAAATAAAAAACCCTAATACTTATATCGCTATCAGTGATGTATATGAGGAATCATCAAAATCATTTAAAAAAGATCAACACAAAATTCACTGAAATCACATAACAATTTATCTATCTGCTGGGGTTTGAAACTTGATATAGATAAAAATATACATACAGTAAGATAGAACTCAAGTGCCAACCCCACATAAAACTTTGATTTACAATCCAAGCGGCAGCCAGACGCTACAAAATTTATAGTAGCTGCCAGGTGGTAACCCTTGGCTGATGGATTAGGGTTTCTTAGGCTTGTCCTTATAAATTAAGAAAAAGAAAATGTATCTTAATAATAATAATAATAATAATATAATAGGATGATTTTATGGACCAATTGCAGGTTGACAAGAAATACACACATGGCAGGCTAATAAGATGACCTAAGACTAGGTGTCACAATGATGAAATGCAATTTATTGCATCAAAATTTACAACCAATGCTTTGTCCTGAACTGAAAAGGAGAATAAGGCAGGTAGCCAACTTTTATGTTAAAGTTAAAACCTTCCTTATGTGAGTTGCCAACACTTTAGAAACAATTTCTTATAACGTTTTCACAACGTCATATTATTAGTATAAATAGAAGTATTGAAATATTGCTAATATATAAATATGATAACTTTCATCGTAAAAATTAAAAATACATATCGCTAATAAAAAATTAAATACTTAATGTGAAAATTACCTCTACACAGGCTTAAATTTTTATCTCAGTAGCAAACGTATTAGAGCCATCGTGACTTCACAGATGTGCAACGTGGACGGGGCTCCCTCGAGATTCCACCAAAACAAAACAATCCCAGCGGTTTGAGAAAATTGGAATATCTCTTCTGAAGTCTGATGGTTATTGATTTGGCTTGATTATAACTTTTAAGCCTTCAACTATTATCAAAAGGAAATGAAAGAATCGAATCTAATAAATTATAGACAAAGGAAACAGTGGGCCGGTGATGGCTACAGGTTACTCCACTTGTCTAGGCAACTGAAGAGGCCTGATGCTTTTCGTTTCCCACAATATTCTTCTGGCAAAACATGGTTCCCTTATGTACCATACAATTATTTAAACAACGTACAACACTAAATTAGTATTATTTCTTCGAAGTTATGAGATCAACTCAGCAAATTTTTATTTAATACTTGTACTGATATATTGTAAATCTCAAAACCAAATAAACTAATTGCTTTACGTGTAATCATATTCCAATACGAAATTGATTATTATTCACGAAACAAAGTCCTCTGGTCTTTAATTCAATGCAAATAGAGTGAGCGAGACTGAGAGTGTTAAGCTTTGGTTATTCATGTAACCAAGCGTGATTATCAAGTATGTCCATTATGTGTTGGGTTGGTTGTCCACCCATGGTCTCCATTGGCTAAGTCCATGGTCTAACAATACTAGAAACTATTGAGTGCTTCTATTTTTCTGTCTCACCGTTAATTTAAGAATAATACTAAACATACAATCTATTTACAACAAACTCTATATATAATCTATGTTTGACAAAATCGTATTGGATGAGAATATCATGTATTTTAATTTCCCTTATTTCTTATGTATTTTAAATTTTTACATATCTAATGATACATATTTTGTCAACTCAAGTTATATGGGAAATCTTAATCTAAAGGTATCTCATATTTTAATACTTTTTTATGATTATTGTTGTACAACGGATCGATAGGCACACACACACTCAAGTAGCTAGATGTAAAATATCTAGGAGTTTCAAGCACACACTCAAGCAAAGCAAAGAAAATCAACAAAGAATACAAGGATTTATACTGATTCAGACAGCAAGAATAATCCTACATCTAGTTGTTGGTGATGAGCACTTCACTATGGTGTAGAACAAGAGATTTGCAAGGACAACCAAGAATTTGGATTAACTTTCTCTCAAGAAATCCCCAAATTCTCTAAACCCTAACTCTCCTCACAACCTCTTTTCATGTTTCTCCCTTCACACCTCTCAACCCTAATTCTATGGAAACATAATGCTTATATAGACCAAATCTGCACTCCTACATGGTGGAACGACGCTCTTGCACCATATGCTTGGCGTCGCAACGCCAAGTCTCCAACTTGCATTCTTTCAAAATCAAAGTTGGCACTCCAGTGCAAGTGCCATCGCACTCTTGTGCAAATCGCACTCCTACACCATTAGTGTGGTGCTCCTGCGCCAAGACTCTGCCTGCAATGGCTCATACTGCAACTTGCGCTCCGATGCACCTCCATCTGCGCCCTTGCATAATTCAGATGTATGCACTACACAAGTTTAGCCATTCTTCACAAATCTCCACCTTGGATCAAGCTTGTGTTCCATACTATGAATCACCATAGTAAATTTCAACCACGTCTATCTTCAAGCTATGTTGTTCCAAACATCACATTTATCAAGTCAAAATAAGAACTGAACTTGATACATACAACCAAGTTGGAGACCATACCAGTTGAATTCATGTCAATATGAACTTTAATTATTGACCAATCAACTCCCTCAACAATATCACTAATGAGATGCAGCTTGACGTTGACACATTTGTTACTTATATCACCTATAAGTTTTGCAGCCACAATGCTTCCCTAAGAACTTCAGTTACAACATTGTCTTCCCCAGTTGCTCATAAACCTTCGAGGTATCTACAACATTTGGCAGCTTCCCAATGATCTCTTTTTGGATATGCCATAAAATAGCACAACAAACTTCCTGCACATGCCAAAACAGGCCTGCAAACCATGGAGTACATCAAACCTCTAACAACCCTTACATAAAGAATTTCAGTCATCTCATCTTTGTCTTCAACAGTTACAGGAGATAGAAGTGATAAAAGCTTTGAATGTGCAACCAAAGAAGTTTGAACCTTCTTTCCTTCAACCATGTTGAACTTTACAAGTGTTTTATGAATACAACCATCATGAGAAAATGATAACCGCTTTCCATCTCTGCCCCTACTGATTTTCATTACAAAACATTTTCTAACACTTTCAAAGTCTTTCATCTCAAATTCCCTATCCAGCTAAGATTTCAATTTTCTAACTTCTGTTATATTATTAATTGGCTTAGACAGCATATCAACAACATCTAACAACAGAAGGTTTCTTACTCCATTTTCAAACAAACAATTCATTTTATGCTGCCTCAACTCTGTATCTCTACTACACATAGCTTCCTCATAACTTCTAAACTCACTATCATCAACCTCCTCTAACATTGACAATAAACAAGTTATAAGATCAGTATAACCATACCTTTCAGGTGCAACTTCAACTTTCCTAGCAAAAGTCACAACAAGAAATTATGGTTTTAGTAATGAAAGTTTTAGTTATGATATTAAATTTCGTCACTAAAACTATGATTATACTGACAATAGATAATATTCCTCACTAATGTTATGAAAGTGATGAATATTAGTAACCAATTTTAACTCATGACTATATTTTTTTTTACTAATAATGTTTCCCATCAAATATTATTCTTAATCTTTCAAATAGTGAGGAAAACTTTTTTAAGTTAGTGACCAAAATGAGTTTGGTCACTAATTAATAGTTATATTTGGTTACTAAAAGATAATTTTTCTAGTCACCAATTTGTGTCCTCACTAAATTGATGATATTTTAAGATGGGGATAATTCTAGTTACTATTTAAATATAATAGTTGTTGCTAAAGGTCTTTTTTCTTCAAATTAAAAAAAAAAAACATTGCTGTGTTAGCATTTAAAATTTTAATTTAAAAAAAAAACTATAAAACACAAAGATATGTAATTGAGAAATAAGACACTTTAATTACATTTCTTTTTTATGCATAAAGCACAAGATCATAATTCCACTAAGTAATTCATTGTATCATATTTTTCAACTTCTTTCGACTTTTATTGCTTAAATAAAATATTGGCTGTGTACGTGAGCCAATTTTTTTTTTTTTTTAAATTTCAACCAAAGTATACTACAATTAGTTAGATTCTTCAAATTCTTGTAAAAAAAAAAAAAAGAAAAAAGTAGAAGAAGAGAAGAAAGAAAAGAAAAAAGTTAGAAATGAATTTTGATCTAATTAAATGAACATAAAGCCAAGAAGTTTTTGAATAAATAATAATAGTCAAATAGCCCAACCTTGAAGCTAGATAATCTGATATTGGTACATCACATAGTTAACTTTGTTTCAGTGTTATATTTATTGGTATTAGAATCATATAAACTGAATCACATATTGCCTTTTTCTTTCAAATGCTTATGTGGCCTAGAAGATTAAGTTAATTAATCCAAACATTTCGAAGAGATGATAGATTATAAATAACATCCAGTGCTAACAAATACACTATTATTGCTCTTAAATACACTATTATTGCTCTTAAATTCAAGGCAAAATTGAGTTAGAATGCAATTAACCAAGTGGCTAAACAATGAATTGGAATCATTAATTCAAACACTTACCAGCAACCAGGTTGCACAAAAAAAATCAGCTATAGAGCTGGAAAATGCTAAAATAATTTGTAGTGTTAAATCTATAATTTAAACTCGTTATAGTAGTTTACTGAGACCATTAAAGGTAGCAATATTGATAAATTCAAAATAAAGAATTGACTTTTGGCTATAGGAAACAACCAAACATTTAGTAGTTGTCTGTGCGAAGTAAACTTACCATTTCACATCGCTAACGATTCACACCAACAATTTTGTCTATCAAGTGATGAATTTAATATATACAAAAATTAAGATGGATTCAAGAAAAACAAAAAAAAAAGAAATAAATAGTTCTGCATATAAAAAATTAAACGAAAAAATCTAACACGTAATCATATGTTTATAGTTAATTGTGAATATAAATACAAACACAAAGTCAATAATAAAAGGAGGGAAATGCATGCAATTAAACAATTATTATAACAACTCAATATATAATCTGGTGGGCATAGTACTTTCTCATTATATAACAAGAAGCGTGTATTGATCTACATCTAGATATGATAATTTAATAAAAAGATTGAAACTAGCTTTGATAGCATAAGACTCCAAGGATCAATACCAAGTTTGTGGCGTAGATTTTAAAACTCAAAGTGGAGATATTTTTTTTTATTCTTTGAAAAAAAAGACTAAAATTAGTATGATTTTTAGTACTTGTTGAAATCACAAGAAACAAGTTGTCTAACCAAAAGTGGGTATGTGACATGAACATGATCATGCACATTCTAAATATTAACAATACAATGTAAAGAGAAAAGGAGGTAATTTTTACTTATCTTAGTTGATAGTAACACAACTTGTCTCATTTTATTTAAGCACTCTAATTTTTTTTTTTTGTGTAAATTTTTTTTTTGACAATATTTAAGGGCAGAGAAAGCTTTTCGAATACCATGCTCTAGTATTCTAAAGCTTTCTTAAATATTAAATTTTCCGTGAATATTGAAACTAACAAAATTAGGTTTGAAATAGGAGAAATAAATTCAAAACTAGGGATGGCAATTTCACCCGCCGGGTCCGGAGCCCCAGTGTGGCCCATTTGCCACGCCAGAACACTAGTTTGGGGCGGGTCTGGGTCCAAACCTTGGACCGTTGACCCGCCCCAACCTACAAAATATAAGAGTGTATTTGTAAAGTTTTAAAAACTTTTTAGGTTATATTTGTTAAACTTTTCATTTATGTGAATTCTTCATAATTTTATAAATAATACAAATACTTTGACAAAAGTAATATTTTAATTAATAATTAATATCTTTTAGTATATTAACATCAATTTAGTCATGTTAATGACAAAATAAAATATTTATATTTTATAGTAATTAAATTGGTATAATATATACAATCTTGATATAGATTATTAAGTATTAATTAAATTATTGTAACATTAACAAGATCATTTCCAAAATATATACCTTTAATATAATCAATATATTATGTTCTAAATATGTAAATAGAAATGAAAAATCAATATAAATTAATAAGTTTAAATACAATCACTATTTAACTTATACAATACAAATATAAATGAAAATTTATGCAAAGACTTTTTTATCTAATATAAATTAAAATTTTTTAGTTTTTAATGATTGTCGAATAATTAGATTCGTTATGAAATATTTTAGAATATATATCGTGTGTATATGTATTTTATTTTAGATTAAGAATAAATTATACTTATGTTATTTTAAAATTTTATAGATGTATGTATTTTTTTTGGTAGTAGATTGAATATAAATTTTTTTATAATTTTTAAATAATGGTTATAAATATATTTATATTTTAGATAAAATAATTTAATGAAATTTAAATTGGGCAAGGCAAGGCAGGGCGGGGCAGGTCGGGTCTTCTTTTAAAATTTTGAACAGGGCGGGATGGGGCGGGGCAAGAAAAAATTCAACGGGACGACCACTAAGAAAAGGACAAAACATGCACTATTAAGAGCAATCATAATTTCCATAATCAAGAAGAAGAAAATATAATTAGAAGAAAACCCAATTTGGGGGTGCAATTCATGTTAATTATTCGTGTCAAGACATAAAATACAGATTTGACACGATTATTAAATATATTACTCACGTGTTGTAATCGTGTCATATTTAATTAATATAATATACTTAATTATTTAACTTAATTATGCATAATATATAATATTCTATATATTTATATCAATTAAAATTATTTTAACAATATAAATAATTGTTAATATTAAAAAATTATTAAAATCATCATAATTTACTATTATGTAAATTAATTTACTTTATAATATAAAATTTTCAGTTTTATAATATATATTTGTAAGTAGGAAAAAATTCATATATTTGTGACTATTCGTGTCATTAAACGGGTTGACGTGTTGAGCACCATCAATACAAATTCGATCTATTTATTAATCATCTATCGTATTTATATCGTGTCCACTTATCGTGACTTAAATTACCACCCCTAACCGGATCTCAAATGCCGCTGAGACAGACCAATATTACTTCTGATGATCCAGTACTTAGGATTTCAGAACCCATGCCTAATCATACAAGTAAACGCTTCCCACTGATTGAAACTCATTGAGTCACCCACAAACATGATCTTCCCTCTCCATATCTCCAGGAAATACAGCCCATTAGACCTGCAGCATTTAAAATAATCAACAACCAAGCAGCTAGATTAATAATAACAACTTGAACAAGTCTGCAATGAGTGCGTTTGAGTTACCTGGATGGGGCGCCATCTGTACCTAAGGTATCTAGAAATATTAAATTTAAAATCAATAAAAAGAAAAACAAATATTCAAAGGTTTATCAAGCAGCACAAACCCACTCTTTCTTTGTAATTAATTATTTATGCAAATGGATTTATCAAATTTAATCAAACAATTTTAATTAGAAACTAGAAATTCCAAATAGTTATCTAATAAGCTGAACAAACCCACTTCTTTCTTTTTGG
This sequence comes from Boswellia sacra, assembly GCA_013180625.2. Taxonomy (NCBI): domain Eukaryota; kingdom Viridiplantae; phylum Streptophyta; class Magnoliopsida; order Sapindales; family Burseraceae; genus Boswellia; species Boswellia sacra. The sequence continues at coordinate 478,573 of SNVD02010938.1, read as the reverse complement.
CATATAATATGGACGAGAAAAAAGTACTTGGCATAAATAAGTATTGACTCAATATACCTTTTCTAGAACTCAGCTGTTGTGCAAAAGAAATACAAGCCAAGTAAATAATTGACATGAAAGAATATTACTCCAGCCGATTGGTAAAATGGCCCCTAAAACATTGTCGTCTGGTGCATTGTTCCACAATAATTGATCTTCTAACAAGCTCAAGCAACTATGCATCATTATTTATCTTTTTTTTATATTTACTGTCTTTTCTTTTTATAAGAAACATAACATTTCAATTAAATCCAACAATTACAAAAGGAAGATCAGGTTTGTCCGTGTCCTTCAACATAACAGAAATATATACCAACATCACGACGGCTAAGGACTACCTATAGCAAACACAGAAAATTCTAAAAATTGCAAAGAACAAATTAAGCCTAAAAACTCCAAAAAGAACTCCACTAAGCACTACACAGCATGTAGGTATAAGCACTGCAAGTCAAGGCAACCAACTCGATACTCCCAAACACAGGCAATATGCATAAAATTCTATATAGAAATAAAAATAGTAAAAAAAAAAAAAAAACTAGAGGATTAAATTCTTTTGTTTGATCATGCTAATGCATTGTGACTTTTCAATGTATCTTCAAATGAATTATGGTCGATACTTTTCCTTTGTGGTTGATTAGATACTTTTCCTTTGTGGTTGATTATTTTATACCATGGCCAGCATTCAAGAAGAAACTTTGAAAAATTTTAGCTGACGACGGAATAAGAAGAGTATGATGCTCTTGGTTTAGAATATGTGCTCCACTTCATCGTTTAGAAACGGGGTTATCTGTAAAGTTAGCTGATAAGATACCTAAATAAGAAGGGAAATTAAATAGGAAGTTGTTCGGTAAAAATTTGTTTTTGCTTCGTGATGCTTTGGATTTTGGTGCTCCCTTTTATTCCTGGATCCAGTCCAGGAATCATGAATGTCTGACAAACACACAAACCTCCTAAACATTCCGCATCCGAATGGATTGCGCCGTGAGAATGGAGTACATAAAAGCATAGTTGCTTTTCATGCCGGCTTGTAACGGACACAAAGAATATCAAAATACAAAAGATCTCACGATCCGCAATAATAGAGAACGGTTTTCCGTTGAGAAATGGGCCATTTGATTCCCACTGACAGACAGCACGTCATCTAAAATCAGTATAAACAAGTACCTTGACAGACCTCACGACCAATAAAAGAAATCCCTGCGGCCAATCCAGCAGCAAGAACTAAGCGGCAGAAAGAAGTGGATTCAGGGAGAGAAGAAGAAGAAGAAGAAAAAAAAAAAGGAAGTGTGTGTGAGTGTGAGTTTTTGAGTGAGTGTAATTTGTGAGATTGAGTGAGTTTTGATTGTATTTGTATATGAAGTAAACTCAAAGTTTGTGTTTTTCACATTTCTTAGTGCTCAACAATTTGATCAAGCAATGCTTATTTGTACTTGCTCTCTAATCCGCCCATGCTGGACATGTAAAAAAGGTAACAATAAGTTGGTCAAGAAAGAACCAAAACAACACAAAACAAATAAAAATTAGAATCAAATTATTATAACACATGCTATCGAATATCTATATTTTTAATTAATCTATACTCACATGCCGAATCCAGCATTATATATACATCCGAATCACTGTTACCCTTTGAATTCATCTAACGATTACGGGCAAATTAAGAGTAAACTAAAACATAAATTGTCTGGGCAGGTTTTTCTTTTTCAGCAGTTGGATCATAGATGGAAATGTAATTTGCGCTTTCAAAGTGGGTAAATTTTCACCAAATAACCCTTGGGCCACCCACTAACTATATTTAGCCCTTTTTTTATATTTTAACTATTTTTAACCGCTTTTTGAAAAGAAAAATATAAAAATACTATTAATAGTTTTGAAAATGACGAAATTAGATTACATAGATAATTTTTTGCATGATATAGTTGTGCAATTGTACGGAAGAGTCATGCAAAAAATTAAAAAAAAATAGATCTTGAATGTTTTGCATAATTAGATCGTGTAAGTTACACAATCATCTTGTAAAATAATTGTCAATAATATTACACATGTAGTTAATATATTACATGACTAAGTCGTGCAATTTCACAACCCCATCATATAAAAACATAGCTTTGAAAATTTTGCACGATAAAGTCGTGCAATTTCACGATACGATTGCACAAAATTACAAGTCTCAAGTATTTCGCACATAGTGTAATTTACACAACTATATCAGACACTATATAAAATGGTATTCTATACTTTAACAATAAAAAGGACATCTGTTTTTTTACGCAAAAAAAGATCACAAATAGTTAAAACTAAAAGAATGGTTATATTTCATCGAGGGACCCTTAAAAGGGGTCAAATAAAGAAAATACCCCTTCAAACTGGTACAAAGTTTTGTGTGGGCTCCACTTTAGAGAAAAATTTGTTTCTCTTGGGTCCTTCACTAAGACCCAGCCTAGCAAACAAGCCCATACTACAGCCCATGAATTGCAAGGCCGAAGGGCGACTCGGTGAGCTAGGCCTAGTCTAGCCCAGTGGACCAACCCAAAATTTTAAAAAAAGTATTAAATAGCAAAAACTTTAGATTATTCTTGTATTAATTAAATACCTCCATAACAATGGCATAAAGTTTTTTCTAAAAAAGTTATTGAATATTTTTGTCTTTTTAAGTATTTAATAATTGAAACAAATATTAATTATATAAAAAAGATAAAAACTCAAAAAAAAAAGTAAATTTGTTTAAAATTGTTTTATTTGTATTTTTTTTTTTAGTGTGCTTCCTTAAGCCTACCTATTAAAACATCAAAACTACCTTTTTCTTACTTGCACAAATATTAATATAAGAAATTAACATAGAAATATCAATACATCCAATAAATGGAAGAAATATATAAAAGCTCATCAAAGAATCAATTAATCAAAACCTTTTGTCCACTAGAGTCTTATAGCACGTACCTGAAAAGTGGAACTGCAACGAGAACATGGAGGGGTGAGTTTCAGAATCTCTGTAATCCGATCGATGTTACCGTCAACGCGATACCACAAATTCCATTAACTTTTGCTATAATGACTATTGCGTTCATTTTTTTGAAAAAGACTAAGAAAATACCGATTCATCATCCTGCGGTCCAAGTTGAGACTGGTTTGATGCAACCAAGGAAATTGAAAAAACGAGTTATGCTAGAAAGCTATCCTGATCTCAAAAATATTAAATAAACAACATCGAGAGTACTCCAATCACAAGGAATCCAATTCCTTTGATCGCAGAATGAAAATCGGTAGCTTCATAACTCTTTCTTTAAAAAGGACACAACAATTATTATAGCAACAGCTGCTGGAGACTAAAAACAACCCATCTTTCACAACCATAGACACCGGAAATCGCCACCAGAGAAAGAAACAATAAAAATTATCCCATCTCATACTGCTATGTATCCCATCTCATACTACTATATACATATATAAATACATACACACACACACAGAACTCAAGCTCAAATAGAACTTCTGATCCATCACTTAGCTTAGTTGTCAAGGCAGGTGAAGAAACAGTTGGTGATGGCTACTCCATCACTTACCTTGGTTGGCAAGGCAACCGAAGGGCCTGAGACGTGCCTTTTCCTTCCCACCGTATTCTCTTTAGAACGACAAAACGGTACCATACACCGTTACGTTACTTTAAACAACTTACAATGTTTTTATAGTATATCTTGAAAGACTCGAGATCAATCCAGTGGCAAGTTTTTGTTTGGTTAATGTTTACATTGATATGATATCCAAATACCAAAATCGAATCATTTATGGTCAACAGCATAGCAGATTCAGGATTTTATGTAACGGGGGTACCAACGAGTATTTATATATTGAAAAATTTGTATAATTATTTTATTATAAATGGTATCGTAAATATTTTTATTCATGATCCCAAACAGTAATTTTTATTATAATTCGAAGTTCATTTCAAAATCCAAGATTTGTAAGCAAATATTGCAAATTAATTTTAAGATAACTTTGTTCTGAACGGTTAGAAATGATATCAACCTTAAAAGTAAATTTTCTTTAAAATTTATTATCATAATTATTTCCAAAAAATATTATTTCATAATAAACATTATTTCTATAAAAAATGAATAAAAATAATAAAAATGTTAAACATAATTTTCTTAATGATGTTTATTAATTGTTTTTCTTTACTAATCAATACAATTAAATCATAACGAGACGGCATGATACAACTAAATTATATAATTTATATTATACTAAAAATCTTGCATAAAAGGAGTTAGATATTAACGTTTACCAAAAATTGATTAATTAGATACAAAGTATAATAATGAGAAAAATATAATTTATTCTAGAGTAAACAAAACGGAAATTCTAAATTTGATTTATAAATTTAAATAATAGGAACTAAATACAAGAGAAATTTACATAATTTAATATTTTCAGCTATATTATTTGGAATAAAGAGGAGCTTGTGGGTGACAATAGAATGAAAGAAGCCAAACTACTAAAATTTGACAGAAAAACATGAAAGACAAAATTTAGAAGTTATTTCTTTAAGAAAAGGCTAACATAAACTAATAAAACTAAAGGAATGAAAGGAAATCTGAAAATTTAGGGAGGGCCTGTGCCCACCCAAGTCCCTTCTTTGGTCCCCTATTGTTTATAGTGGAATAACCTGGAGTATTTTTATAAAGAACCATATTATATTTGAATTGGATTATCTTAAAACTATTTATATTTTGTATTATTTTTAGGAAATTCTAAAAAATATCTCAAATTTAAACTTGAATTGTAAAGATGATCTTATCCTTAAAATTTTATATGTCATAACTCTTTGTCAAGTAGTAAAAAACTATCAGATACTATTGGATACTGGCAAATGCATCTATAGTTATCAACGCTGTTGGATGTTGTCTCATATTCATCCGACAACGTCATAATATACAAATTTTTGATAATAAGATAATTTATCAAATACACCCCATAATTTAAGTTAATTTCTCAATTTTTTTCTTAGGTTTAAATTAAAAGAAAGCTGGCATGCAAGAGTAATTTTAAAAATGGATTTATCTAGTTTAGTGTTAATAAATTACCAATTTAGGTGATATCGGGCAGATTATGTTCTTGTAGAGATTTTAGGGATACTGCATTGTTATTAGGATTTCAAATTAGAATTGGATTATATTATATAATAATTCGTTCCCTGGATAGGTTAGCATAAATATTAACCCTATTTATTATGATTTCTAGGCTAGTTTGATTACGAAAATAAAGATTTTTGTCTCACATCTATCCGTTTTTCCCATCCTTTCTTCTAAATTTTCACTTGTTTTCCCTTTAATTATTTTTCTCATTTCTTTTCGTTCTATTGGGTGTTTTTTTTCCCAAGTCAATTATATTTTAAATAAACTAACATAAAAAAAAGACAAAGACCACCCTCCAATAATTAAAAGCATTATTGTCCATATATATATAAAAAAATTATTAGTAAAAGTTGGCTATTCAGTCAAAATTGCCAGTGAAATTCGGTTCGTTAAGGGATTTAGATATTGCTTGCTTATTTGTTAAGGATTATTGAGATTATTGTACAACATTTTAAAATCTGAAAACTAAATGATCAAGTTGTGAACAAGTACTAGATGTGAAATTAAAAGTTAGATGAAATACGGCACATGAGAAAATTGTTGAATTAATTTTCTATAACTAAGACGCTGAAGTTATGAATGAGTTTTGCTTTTGTTAATCGTCACAACAACTCTTGCTTGAAACTTTAACTTCGTATCCAAGGAACAAAGATTCTAGAAGATAGATTTTTTAGATTATACATTGGCTTTTTCTAATAGTATAATATACAATCAAGTCAAACAATTAAATTAATACAATCCACTGTGATACAAATTTATTAAGTAAATAAAAATAAATAAAATAAAATAATTTTTAATAAATAAAATAGGATTCACCAATTAAATAACTTTGTACAAATCAGATTATATAAATTTAGTTTTAACGTATTGATTGAACAAAATTTTGAAAAATCTTATATATTTTATAAGTAGAATATATGTGATTGATTGAGAATTTTGTAAAGAGGATTTTGATATTTTATATTTTAAAAACAAAAACAGTTAAATAATTTTTTAAGTAACTTGTATTTTAAGCAAAGTGATTCAAAAATCGTTACCAAATATTTCGATTATTGTGACTAAAAAAAATAATTATTTATTTTAACTTTGACGCCAATTCCAATCTAACCTTTGTTAACTGATTGACGCGGAACTTTCAAGGTAAAAAATAAAGTTGTGAGAAGTTGAAAATAATTGGAGGGAACATTGCATGTGGATGGCGGTGCCTTTTTAAAGAAGGAGAATATAGTGGGAAAGGAAAAGCCTCAGGCCAACACCGAATAAATGACGCTGTGCACACCCAGCAACGACCGATCCTTTGTGTTTCCCTATCATTTTCATCAGCTAATCCAACCACGTCTCTTTGGTTAATTCCTCGTAAGTTTTTCTAGCTGCGAATAATGTTGAATACGGCAGGAAATTATGATAACATGTGGCAGCCTGTTTTCCACACCTGTTGAAGTTTTGTGCGGGCTTGACTTTTGCATCTTTAAATTTAAATATTTGGTGCATTCTACTGTTTTCCAGCACCCTCTTCCACCCACGTATTATTGATTCCCACCTATTCTAAAGCTGGTAGGTCTCATCAGAGGCAGATGAGATTTTGTTTGATGTTTTTGCTTTTCAAATTGATTTTGATGATTCGCCGATCATATTTGGATTAATGTTACATGGGTAGCATTCGTGCTTTTTCAGATTTCTTCTCCTCTCTGGATAAAGCTTTCGGTTGTGAAACAATGGTTGTACCGTTTAAGTCTCCAGCAGCTCTTGCTATAACTTTTCTTGTGTGATTTTCACATAGAGAGTTAAAGAAGCTACCGATCTTCATCCTGCATTCAACACATTTAGGCGATGATCACTTTACTACAATTAACTCTGCGTTCTAATCGCAGGATGATGAATAGTTGTTCTATTCATTTTTTTTTCCTTTTTAAAGAAAACCACAATAATTATAGCCAAGGTTACTGGAATCTGTTGGGGCATCATCATGCTCTACAACTGGATTGCAGAGATGGTGACTCTACCCCCTCAGAGCTGTGGTTGCAATTTCTCAACACTGACTATAAAAGGTCAGTGCTATTGCTAGCTTACAACTGGTTTGGGTGTATTTATAAATTTTGTGTTTTTATTTTTAAAAGATTTATAATGCGTGATTAATATTCAGTTTTTAAATAAATTTTAAGATACATTAAAAAATATGTATAAAAAAAGGCCTAAAGAACAAATCTTTGTTTCTATGTGTGGAAAAAAGTTTCATGTATTTCTACTCATAATCTTGATATATTGATTTGGTCCTGAATAGTAAAAATCTCCAATTTGTGCTTTCCAGAGTTTTCTAACAGGCGATGGAAAGAAAAAAAAGAAAAAGTTTGGAATTTGGATGAAGGAACAGCGATCTTAACTTGAGAAAGGAGAATAAGGGTATTTTCTACCAGGAGAGGTATTTATCTTTTTATTTTCAAAATTACGTAGGGAAACTAAAAATAAAAATATTTTTTAGTTGATTGCAAAATAGATAAAATAATGCATGCAAGATTTTGTGTAACCACCTCTTACAATGAGGCAAATGATAGAATTATGTTTACGTATTATTTCGCGTATGCAAAATCCCGTTTCGTACGTGTTTATCTTTTCCTACATTTTAAATTTAATATCAAGCAAATATTTGATTTAAATAATTTTAAATCAATAAATATTTTAAAATCATTTTTAAAAATAAAAATACAAAAACCCAAAAGGGGGATCAACATAGTTCTTGTGTGGTAATATTTGTTTTTAATTTTTTTGTTAAATCCTTTTTAATTATTATTTTCCTTTCTATGCCTCTTTAATTTTTACTTCGCATTAAGAAAAGCGTTTTCGTGGATGATTCAAACTCTCTTCGTATACAATATGGGCCATTTGGGCCCGTGCGTGATAACTTGCGAGCGAAGTATAAGCGATTCAAAGGTGTCCTAGTGCTTACTTCGAGGCCAAGTAGGAGCAACTGAAAGGCATTCCAGAGTTTTCTACGTGGTTATCGTCGTGTATAGATTTCAGCCGTTCAGTTACCAAATAATAATACTTCATTTATTTATTTATTTTTATGTGTATATATCGCATCATAAACGCGTCATAGGATCAGATTCAAATATCTTAACGCTCCTTACTCCTCTGGGGTATCTAGAAAATTTTCACGGCAATATGTTGGCGCCCCTTTTGTTTGCGAAAAAACTATTTAGTTCCTAATAGTCTCAAAAAAAAAAAAAAATACAGACGTTTCCTTTCCTTTAGTTAAATGTTATAAGAAATGATATGATTATTATTTTTTATATAAATAGATTATAAAAAAAATCATATAGAGTGAAAAAAGAAAAAAAACACTATAACGTAATAATAGAACTCATAAAAAAACTCACAATCAATTGGTTCAAATAGTAAGAGCGGCTCAGGAGGGAGTTGGTAAGGTCAACAGTGAAGTTCTGAGTTCGACTCTTCACAATGGCCTTTCTCCATGAGGTAAGCGGGAGATCGTAAGATTAGTTGTGGTGCGCTTAAGCTGGCTCGGACACCTCGGTTACAAAAAAAAAAGGAAAAATTCATAAAAAATAATATAAAAATCTTAAATATTCTCATAAGTTTTTCTTTTGGGGTATGACCAATTTGTGATGTTGAATTAAGATTGAAAGATGGGTTTCCTTTTGTTGGCTTATAGATATTATTATATTAAGAAAAGTTATTGCATTTGTTGAAGAGGCTGAAGGTTGTACTATGTGTTTTCTTCCAAAATTTCTAATATGAGAATATGATATATATTTTTATATTTTATGAGAGATTTAAATTGTATGAAAATACATTTGGTTATATATATATGTTTTGTGTTTTTGTTGGAAATTGAGTGATAGTTTAAAAAAATGTAATTTTTTATCTTTAAATATTATATAATAGAATTATAATATTTGTTGAGTAATATAATTTATAATAAGAAAATTATTGAAAAAAATGAAAAAAGATAAATTAGGTAGAATGACCAAAGAGGGAAAACAATTGTTTTTATATTTCTAGAAAACTTTATTTTATATATGTTATATTTAAGTTTTTTTGTGTTTTTTTAAAATAAATATGTCTAAACTAATACTTATTACACATTTTACGACGTATTTATTTGGAAGCATATATATGATATTTATCTTGAGATTAGACTTGTGATTCTTCCCTTAACGGTAGAGCAAATATATTTGTGGTTTTATTTTTGTAAATTTAGTTAACATATTAAAAATATAAAATTTTTAAATTGAAGAGTAATTTTGTTATATTGTTAAAAAATGTGTGAATATAAAAAATTAATAAGGTGGATTGTGTAAATTTTTAAAATAATGGGTGGTTCAAAAACTTATTGTATGCCATAAGCGAGGTCAATGTTTTATGCAAAAGTTTCCTTTTGTTTCACCGTTCACCCGGTAGCTTGCTGGGCAGAAAAGTGGAAGCTGCTTAGCAAAAAGCAGAACTCGCCTTCCCTCTCCTCCTATCCTGAACCGGTTTTTTTTTTTTTTTCCTCGAATATAAAAAGCGAACACCCACATTTTGCTTGTCAATTCCAAAACCAACCCGTCAATGCAATTCTCTCCTGCCGAGAACAAGACATGTATCCCGGTTATCTGGCAGTTCCTCGGCGCCGTAGAAGGGACGAAATTTTATGGGAGGGATGCTGTGACCTGGCCCACTTCGCTTCATCTATATGTTCTTCCATTGGCCAGGTTTGTTTCCACTTTGATATTTTGGTTATAAGCCGAATTTATTATTTTATAGTTTAGATATTAATTTCTTTTGATAGTTGGAATGAGATGGAGTACTTTTAACATTTTTCATAAAAATAAAAAGTTTATTTATTTATTTTTTTGTAGAATTTGTGTTTGATCAAGAAGCTGAGTTTATGTAGTAATTGTTTCGTGTCATACTTATATTCATCATTGCTGGGCTCACTGTAATATATTTGTGTTGATGAAGAAGCTGAGAGTATATGTCCTGTTCTGTACAGAGAATATATATCCGGTTTTTCAAACCCCAACGTGTTTATCCGATATCAGAAGATTCTGATGGGGAAGGAATTCCTTTGGGTTGATCTAATTGGGAGTATCATCATCATGGGTATTCAGGAGGGGCTGAACCACTCTAGTCTTGCCTTTCAAGTCCCTCCAAATGAGAATATGTCAAAAAATGATGATCAATTGCTGAATTATGAGGTATGCATGTGAGATTTTGCTTGTATTTGTCTTAATATGCAATGTCCACATGCACTTGTATGTTAGGGGAGATTCATCTGGCTTTCAGTTTTTATAAGTTATCCTAATCTGTGCTTTAGTTTGGGTTAGAGCTCGCTATTTGTTGATCTATGTTCTGTTATGATATTTACTATAATATGGATTGGTTAGGTTAATTCGTTTTTAGAGATTCTCTCTAATGATCCAAGTATCCATCAGGGGCCAAACACCTCTAGTCGTGCCTCTCATGTGCTTCCAACTGACAAAGGAGCTACTGTTGATGATGGATTGATGCTTTTCAAGGTATGCGTGGTGAAATTTTATTCATATGATGGCAAGCATTTTGTACGTTGTTGCTTTTTCATTTTTTTTAATTTTTTTAATTTTTTTTTTTTACAGTTTATCCAATTCTTTGCTTTATTTTGTTAAGGACTTGATTTTAGCTGATCTATGTTCCATTGACCATAATTATATGAATCTGTCAGGTTGCCGATTCATCATCCTGCAAACACCTTACTTCATCATTAGATTTTATTGCTGTCGACGTAATTGAGACCAACACTATGGATACCCATGAGCAGCCAAGCCACTCTATTTCTGCCACTCAAATGCTTCCAATGTACAATGAAGCCAATGGTGATGACCAATTGAGTTATAAGGTATAAACTGAAATTTTGTCCATATATGGGTGATAGTAATGATCATGAGTAGTTTATGTTTGTTCTTTTTTGTTTTCCGTTTTCTTATAATAATTTATTCTAATCTTTGCTCCATTTTGTTTAGGACTTGCAATTTGATGGTAGTATTGGGGATACTATGTCTGGTCACGATCTCAACTGTATGGATCCATCATCGTGTGATAGTTTTCTGTTTGGAGATCCAGCTGCGACCACTACAGGGGATACCTCTAAGCCGTTGAACCTCTCTCAAATGGATCCTGCTGATAATGAAGCCCATGGCCATGGGGTATCACTATGAAGCTTCATCTTTTCCTTCTGTATATTGTGTACGGGGTGTTTGATGCGACTTTCGCTATCTATACTTATTTTCTTTTCGCTGTAATCTCTCTTTAGAACCCAGCTATTAGTTGGGAGTGTGGTCATTAGCGGGCTGTTTCTCTTTCGTCATTACTGTGTTGATTTGTCATTGAATGTAATTATGGAGTGGACATACTCAAACATGTTCTGAACTTGATGTTGTTATGAGCTACAATTGTTGGTTGGAGTTAGAACTTCTAAAACATCATACTGCGTCCGTGTAAATGTTATTATTTTACATGCTGGATGTGAGTAAGGGAACATATCTCTATGAATGAGTAATGGAATGTGATGGTTGTTTTCTGGGACGTCGATGACTCTGCCATATTGGGTCTTGATTGAGGTAAAAGATGAGTTGTTATGGAATTCAAACATAGAGAAAGTCTTTGATGCATCGCATTGCACGTGCCAGTCGCGCGCTGACATGGCATGCCTTGAGTGGTGCTCTGTTTGTGCAGCTGATCCACCCAGTGGCTTTCCTAGACACCATTACCCCTCGTCTGAGTTTTAGGACTCTTGTATCTACGTTGTTAACTGTTGTTGGTTTAAAATGTTTCCAAGATCTAATAAATCAATAACTTGCATGGATATGCAGGAGTAATGTTGAAAATTAGGAACAAAATTTAAATGTGACCATGGGGAAAGTTTTCCCACTTCGTGACTGGAGTCTGCAGTACTTGCTCTCCAATTCAGGAGTAAATTCATCTCTTTTGATTAATTGTTGTCATTGATTGAGTCAAAAGGTTGGACTAAATTGAAAGGCTTAAGTCAGGCTGTACGCATGGCCCAAGTGATGGAATTTGTTGGTTTGGGCCTTGCTGGCCTATTGGACTTGCATTGGATTTCTAGTGTTTAATATTTTCTTTTAAGAGTGTTGTTATTCAACCCACCAAATCTCTTTTTAAACCCCATTTTAAATAAAATCTATTAAAAAAATAAAATTAACAAATATTTTTAATTTATTTCTAAATTACCCTTTCTATAATTAGTCCTTCACACGTATTGTTTTTCTTTTTTAATGAAAGTATAACTTTTAATTTCTCATCCACCAATTATTTTTTTTTTTAATGTAGAGAAGTTCTTGTTTTATGAAATGTAGAAAAAAGAATCAATAAGGAAGGTGAATGTGAATTAAAATATTAATCTAGAAGTTAAAACTATTTTGTCTTCTTATCTTTGCAAAAAGTTATTAGAAATATTAAGAGAAAATATTGAATTGCTCATATAAGAGATGATGGACAAGAATTGGAAGAGTGGCTTTCCGGTTTGAGGTTACGTGTATGAGCTTATAACCGACTCATGCCATAAAGATAACATCATCTACAAATAGTCACAACTTCATCATTCGTGTGGTTCTTGGTTGCTTGAAAGAGTGTTGCATATACTGTTTTATAGTGGTTTTCCGGTAAATACGAATTTGCATCTGCAATAGATTTTTTATTTTTATTTTTACCAAATAGAAATTTTAGTTTAAATTCATATCATATGATTGTCTTGTAACATATGTGGTTGTCATGTATTGTCCTATTTTATGGTTTCCATTTATTGTCCTATTTTATTATGTTTGAATAACTTGTTACTATGTCATAGATGATACGTAATTAAGCTAACCGGATATTAAAAGATAAGAAGCAAAATTTAAAAGGGTATTTTAGGAATAAATTAGTAGATATCTATTAATTAATAATTAAAGATACTTTTTAATTAATTAATTTTATTCATAAAAGGACTTAAGAGAGTTTTTGAGGGACTTAAATAACACTAATCTTTCTTTTATCTTCTTTGTTTTCACTTTTTTTTTTTTTAATTTGACGTGTTAAAAAATATATACAAATCAATATAAGTAGAGTATACAAGAATTTTACAGGAAAATTTTATATAATTAAGTATAAGATAATACAATTCTAATAATTTGTATTCAAATTAAAAAAATAAAATATATAGTTTTTTAATAGATGAAATTACATGATAATAAGTGTTAAATGGATAAAAAAAAAATACCAAAATATCTGAAATAAGCAACCCAGTCGTGTGAGACACGATAACGGGATAAGCAAAGAAGGTGCTCGACGCAATGTGAGAATTCAAGAAAAAAAATGTACTTTAATATGATAGTGATATATATTTGTTTAATATCAAAATTATAAATTAAATACTCTAATTTATTTTCATTTATAAAATATATTAATTTATTAATTGTAAGATTAGAGTATTAAAATTTCAAACAATTCAAGATTAAATTGGTTTAAATAGGTAATATTTTAACCAAATACAAAATTTTTCTGGTCTGATTTGGATCTTGTAAAGGCTTTTATGTTTGGCGGGGGCACTTGCCCGCTATTAAACAAGTGGCGGGTTTTCTGGTGGGGTAATCACATCTGCATCCTCCTCCTCTGGTAGAATTTTCACGCACCCCCATTATGGTAACACCTAATAGGGGTGTTCGTTGATTTGGATCCGACGGATTTAGCTAATAACCAATCCAATCTAATAATAATCGGTTTAGATATTTTTTAATCCAATCCGATCTAATTAAAGATTAAAATCCAATCAAATCTGATTTTAAAAAAACATCATCCGATCCAATTCAATCCGATCCAATCCAAACTTTAAAAAATTTAAAAAAGTAAAAGTCACATATGATTCAATAATAAACATAAATTATTATATAAAAATAATGATAATATAAAGTTATCAAGCAAATTAAAATATTGGTAAACCGTAATATAATAAATAAAAATTTATTTATAAATTGATTAATGTTCCTAACTAAAAACAACAATAAAAATTGAAATCATTCCAATACAAATATTGTAATTTAAATAAATTTATAGGACTCCATGCAATAAGCTACCTTGAATAAAATGGAACTTGGAAAAATTTATTATTATATAATTGTATTAACTCAATGTCATCAATGCATATTAAAGAATGTCTTGCAAACATGAATAAATAATTAATAAGTAACTAATAGTTTTTATATTGAGATAAATATAATTGATATGAAAAAACAATTCATGAAATAAAAAAATAATGATAACTAAGTTATATTTATACTTTCCAATTACACATAACACAAATGCATTATATCAATGATCATCAAATGTTAATTTTAATTTTTAAATATTATATAGTTAATTTTATTACCTATTATTTGGATTGGATCGGTTTATAATGGATTTTTATAATAGGATCCGTTATCCGATCCAATTAATTTGCTTCTTAAAAATTTCAATCCAACCCAATCCGTCAATTGATCAAATCCAATTAAAATTGGATCAATTTGGATTGAATCAATCGGTTTAAGCGGGTTGGATTAGATTTTGAACACCCCTAACGCCTAACCGGTACTCCGCACTTGGGGAGAAATGTTGAGAGAAGATTGAGCGACGGGTATTTTTTATTTTCTAGGAAAATTCTTTAAACAAGTGTAAAATTAATTAATTTGCACACAAGATTCTGTCACAATCGAAAATTCATTTAACGGAAGTGTGAAAGCGGGGATGGAATTGTTACTTTTTAAATAAAGGGGGCGTCTTGTTATTTACCCGGTTTTCTGCTCATGGAAATAAGAGTTGACCACTGGTACAGAGCATATTCCATTTCCCAACCCATCGCGTAACCTCCAAACCCTAAAACATCTTTATTCCATCTCTCTAAATCTCAATCGTCGATATCCATCCAGATTCCCCTTATCTGAATCTCAGGTAAAATCATTACTCGTAAATTTTTTTTTTATTTTAGTTTGATCAGTTAATTCGCAGATTTTTGTGTTAAGTTGAGTCATTCTGCTTTTACTGTATAATTTAATTAACTGGAATGGATTCGATCACGTTGCTAGCTTTGTGGTGATTTAGCCTCCGTTAGCTGTTGCTCCATTAGCTTTTGCTGTAATGTTATTGTGACGGTTCTTGATGAAAGAGTGGAGAAGATGGTGTTCTCACCCACATAAGGTGTATTACATATGTTATTCATTGATTTTATATCTATTGATTTATAGCGTATAGATGTCTTAATGATTTATATTTGGAGTGATAAACACAGCAACAACTATATTGAATGTTAAATGCTAATGCGAAATTGAGGGTTTCGTAAGTTGCGCACAGCTGACGTTTTTCAATGCGTAGTGTGGAACTTGAAATGGCTCTTCAATCCAATGTGGACAACAAAAGGGAATAATTTACATCTATAACCGCTAAATTTACAACTTGAGTTTGACAAATTGATTTGCAAATGTTTTACTATTAAAAAATATTGACGTATTTAGAAGGATATGGACGTTGAAATACTAGTTTCAGACTTTTTACTTTTATAAAACAAAAAATTTAACTTTTATGTACAAATAAGAAAGAAAGAAAAGCAAATATGTTGTTTAGATTTATGCATTCAAACTTATTCAGTCTTCCATTAAATTTAGACTTATATAGGCTTTAGACAAAAAAATAAATGTTACCTATGTCTAGTTATCATAAATTTTGGCTTTTAATGTAGAACTTTTATTTGTAAATTACAGTACATTAATTTTTTTTAACAGTTGTAATATAATTGATGAACGGGTTTGAATTTGTGTTAAAATTTTAAGTTGGAAATTTAAGTCATGGTAAGTCAATCTTATGTTTAATTGTGATCGTTTTTGTTTCATTTTGTCAACTAGGGTGGTGGTCAATCATGCATTTTGCATTGTAGCTCATATTTACGTGAACTTATGTTATAATGTATTTGAAACTGGAGAAGCCTTCCTAAAGGTCTCTTTTTGCCATGAAAATTGATACTTGTTATAAATTAAATAATCAAAATGATATGGACTAGATGCAATTGAGGGTAGGAAGAGGAGTAAATTTGTTTCAGCTTTTGGATATATATCATATTCCAAATACAATTGCTTTGAATTTATAAGACTCAGTTGTTCTTTTGAGGCTGGGAAATTTTGGTTGATCATATACTCATTGGATTTTGATCACATCAAATCATTACATTTGAATATACTAAGAATTTACGGAATGGGAAAAGTTCTATGGAAGGAGTGGAACTCCAAGGGTAGTGTTGTGACAGTGGATCTGAGCTGATCTGCTCCTTTTTTTTTTCTTTCTTTCTTTTGGGGCATATGTGGATATGCTACATCTTGACATCATCGCCCTGACCAAATTTTATTAGCTTGAATATGCAATAAAGCTCTATAAATAAAGTGTTATTTGCTGAAATTGAATGAAGCATAGTGGTTCTCTTCCCATGTCTGAGTTGCATCTATTCCACGTCATTCGCATGGTTTATCTATTCTTAAAATCTTCTGAGAACTTGGCTGTTAGTTTAGAATACTTCATCCTTGCCTTTTGACCAGGTACGTATGTAACCATTTGTATGCTCTGCTTGGTTATTACCTTTTTATATGTATTTGCTGAATTATGTTTTATTCTGTTCACTTGAGTGTAACCAGAAGAGTAGTGCTAGCAAAACTTTCTTTGTCACTCATAGTTTCTTGTGTTGGAATGTGTCCTTAAACTTTAATAATTTGTAGTTGAATTAATGATTCACTTGCTATTATTGTAATTTTTTAAAAGTTTTTTGTACATGTGGCAACACCGGAGACAGAGTGTAAAGAAAGTGTTAATAGCATTTCTTTAATCCGTAATGATGCACATATTAACAACAAAATTACTACTTCATGTTAATATGATCTGATGTAAGTATATTTGGATGATCCATGGACCTTAACGACTTCTGGACATAGTGATTTGATTGAAGAATTATAGAGAGGTCTGGAGTGCAATTTCTTGGATTTCACTGTTGCATGTCTTGTTCCACCCGGTATGTGAGCCCTTGGCTGAATCAGAGTCTGTAAACCATTTCACAAATTCTGAACTAAACACTGTTTGTATAGCAATTGGCATTACAAGGCAAAAGGTTTTAGTGATCGCAGTCATTAGTTATTTTAACTGTATAAATCTTAGAAGCCTCTAACCTATGCATTAGGTATTGTAACTGTTACTCCTTAACAGCTCACTGTTTGAAAGATTGTGCTTACGATATTTGGCATGTGTGTTCCTTGCGTATATGTTCAAATAACTGTGCAATTGCTTCTCTACTTCATAAATAAAAGTCCCTAAATAGAATAAATATATTTCTACCTTCACGTATTAGATCTAACCAGCATAGCACAAATTGCTAATAATCGGTAGGATATTGAACATGGAAGAAGAGCCCTCTGGATACAGAAGCAAATGCTGCTTGTTTATGTTGACCATGACATAGAATGGATGAGAACAAGTAAGAATAGCAGGTGCGCTAAAAATTGGTAACTTGTTCATTTGATTTCACACTTTCGGCCTTAAGTCTAAGTCTACCTTCTAGCATCATGAATTTACCTCGGTGCCTGAAGGTTTAGGTTATCTGGGCTGTGTCTTTTGTAGTTGATGAGTTGAGTAACGTAAAATATGCATTACGGCCTTCAAGCTCGATTGAGTTTAATGAGACACTTTGCCTGTTGGGGTGAGAAGCAGATCATTAACTTAGACAAGAGTGCACGTACAAGATTTACCTGGATGATACTCAAATTAGTTCGTCAAATTTTAAGAGTTTTACTTAATGGCCCTTGAATTTTTTGCCTGTAAAAGTCAGGATTGAAGACTCATGGCTATTTGTTAGGTGAAAACTTGTCTTCCATCGAGCATTTGGTGCGATGCTGGGACCCATCACAGCGATTGCGTTCCACACTTGACATTTGACTTATTATTAATCTGGAGTCTTCCAGACACTTTTCTCAGCAATATCGAGTGAAATGTTCAAATTCTCGAAAATTAAATTATGAGTTTGATGGCGGGAGAATCATCTGGATTACGAAACTTGGGCCAATCATCAGCAAATTCCTTGAGTGTATTGGACGCCAAGTAGCAATGAGTATTTTCTGGAGAAAAAGAGGTGTTTTATTACTTGAAATTCCTGGACTGGACCTGGTTTCGTATGGATTTCGTTTTGCACTTGTAGTTTTCCTAAATCTGGAGAAGAACAATGGTGGACTGATTTGTCCGAAACTATTAGTTTTTGCGTAACGTAAAAGTAAATTTTTAAAGGGGTCCCACCGTGCGAAACTGCTGCTTGACCTTTCGTTGCGCAACCGGCAAGTTCTCATATCTTCTTTTTTTTTTTTTTTTTTTTTTGCTTTGCTTTGCTTTTTCTTTTTTAAGTTATGCTCGTTACTGGCTTTATGATCTATAAATTCTCGTCTAAATTTGAGAAAGCTACATAGAGTATTATCAAGATGGAGTCGCCAAAGAACAGAAAAGGTATGGAGATTAGTTTGAAATCAGGTCCGTCTATGATTCCTGTTTTTTATTTATTGCCATTCAAATTAATGATCTGTGTGTGTAATTCCTAGGTTTTCTTTCAATTATATAAGCTTGATCTAGCGATTTCTGGTCCTGTATAGGCCAACAAGTGAGAACCAAATGTTTAAATTTAAGGGACAAAATTACTGATGAATATAAAAACTTATAACTTAATGACAAAAATAATTATGACTATGATTATTAATATTTATTGGGGAGGTCTTAAATTATTCCATTTGATTCGATTTTGAGTGCAGATTGTATACATATTTGTTGGCTTTGATTCACTCAAATGAAGATTTGTAATTAAATTGCTCTCGCAATTCAATAATTAAACATATAAATAACGTTGTGGGCTGTTAAAAAGTAATTGCAATGGTAACTTTTCACAAGGAGAATGTAGTGTGAAGGGAAAGCCTCATTTCCAAACTTTTTATGTCCTGTTTCAAGTTATCAAATATATATATATATATATATATATATATATATATATATGTATGTATGTATGTATCTGCGATTGCCGATTGGCATTATCTTCTACTAACATTAAACTTAAAGAAAATGTGTGAAATAGTAGAAACTTCGAAAACTATATCTTTAAAAATGCTTTAAGTGTGCCGGGCATGAAAGTTGCATTTCATCTTGCAAACGGAGGCTACCAAGCTGCAATCTTTTCTTTTCTTCAAACTTCTTGTTTGAACAAAATAATAATTATATATTGTTTTATAATTACAGTATTTTTATAAGAAGAAACCAAAAAGCCTGATAATCCAACCCTCCTTCAAATTGCAGCAGGGGATATAATTGTACAAGAAAAAAAAAAACTAATAAAAAAAACCTCGAATCGGCCGCCAGTGGAATAAATCAAAGCATTATCATCCAAACCGACATGATGCAACCCACCCGTCCCTGAAGCATTCCACTGCCCAATAAACAACCGTCGGGCCGGCAAATAATAAATAAAATTGTCATATTAAGTTCACTAATTTGGATAACATTTAAAATCCATTTGACTACTTTAATTGCTTTAAAAATTTCACGCTTTACTTGCCAATAATTTTGGCGCGAAATTATTGTAACGATGGCGGGTAATATTTCCCGCCATGAAATTAAACTGTCTGGCAGGTTTTGCAGTAGTGTTGGAAATTGGAAAGGAAATAGGAGTAGCATTTAGATAGTGGATTCAAAAGTCTTGTTTGGGCTGGACTATTTATGGTAAACGCTTATTATATATATGTGTGACCATCAACCCATTATCCTTCGCACTTATTCTAAAACAGAGGTTTGGCAGGGAGAGAAAGCAGGATGGATCACATCAGAGGTAAGATTAAGGGTTCTGTCATGTTTTAGATCTCTCTTTGCTCAATATTGAGTGTTTGTTTACTTAAATTTCAAGTTTCAATACATATATGAATATATATATTTTTTTGTTTATATGAAGTAATTTGACTATAGGGTTATATCATAATATTTCATTGCTAGGTTGGATTGTTTTTTTCTTCCCTCATCTGGGTGCGACTTCTGGAGCTGATTTGAGTCTCCAGCAGCTCTTGCTATAACTATTTTTGTGTCCTTTTTAAAGAAAGGGTTAAGAAGCTACCGATCTTCATCCTGCGATCAAAAGACTTTGGTGGGTTAGTCTCTTCGTCAGATTTTCGATATTGGTTTTTGGGTCATAATTCCTGATATCCCAACTGCATATTTCGTCGTTCATATTTTATATTTGAACCTTTTCCTATGCCGAAACAAGTCAAATTCTTAGGATCATTCATCCTATCTGTCGTCTGAATTTTTTTTTTAATTTTTATAATAAATTCTTATATTTATTTATTTATTTATTTTTGCTCAAAGAAAACCCCAGCATATTTGTTTTTCCTCCTGTGAGATAGTCTATTGAATAAAATAATATTTATCCTCTCTTTTTTTTTGCAATTTATTTTCACTAAAACCAGTCTGGACTTCGCCCCTGTTATGATCGTCTGATCGCAGGATGATGAATCGGTATTTTCTATATCCTTTTCGAAAAAAGAACACAAGAGTAATTATAGCAAGAGTTAATGGAATTTTTGTGGCATCATAACTATAACATCGATCGGAATATAGCAAACAACTGGATTGCAGATATGTTGAAACGCATGCCTCCAAGTTTCTGCTCTGCAATTCTCCTCCTTGCAATTTCTCAATGTTGAATCCAAAAGGTGAGAACATCTTCCCTTTTAACTGTAGTGGTTTAAAACATTTATTATTTTTATTATTTGTTTTCTCTATTCTGTAACAAGACTTAAATCTGTTTTTCTTTCACACCAAAAATTTCTTTCTCATTCAACAAAACTCGTCAGCGCTTTCTTTTGTCACTTGTAAGCAGAGCATAACTGACGTATGTGAAGCTAGCCTAGAGATTTCTCACCGTATTGATGTAGGGAATATGTGTATTCAATTCATGGTAGCTTCAAGAACTGTTTGGGTATAGTTTATTGGGTGCATTAAATATTTATTTATAACTTTTTTTTTTTATTATTTACAATTTTTATACAGTCGGATACATGAAAATAATGTATCTAGTGATGTGTCTAGTGTATTGTAACTAAGGGTTTCTTAATGTTTTAGGCATCCAAACTCTTTCTGTACTTCTTTTTCTAAAGTTTGAGTAAAGATTGGGATAATATCACATATTTTGATATAATATAAGACTGAATAACACTTTGTATGTATTTGTATCGTCATACATCTTAAAATTGATGTAGTTTTGTCAACTACTGTAATGAACTCCATTTGTTTTTGAACCAGCGGGGTAGGGGAAAACTTGGAAAAATAATTAAAAGTCATTATGCATAAAAATATTAGAAATTTATGTTGGTAATGAACTTTGTGTTTTTGTATTAAAAGAATTTATAAATATGTGATTGGAATTGAATTATTTGAGTTTTAAAGTGGATAAATATTGGTGATATTAAATTTAAAGTATATTAGAAAATGTGTAATTTAGAAAAACAGTGTAATATAAGAAACAAGATTTGAGTTTATAAACAAATAGAGGCTTTTTTTCAAAAAATATTATTATGTATTTCGAAAAAATAATTAATTAAAAACTAAAATAAATTTAATATATATCATCTGATTAATTTTTTTGTATGATTATATCTACCAATAATAAGGCTTAAAACTCATTGTTACAAAAAAAAAAAAAAAACTCTATATAGTTTAATATTACTCCAAACTAGCATTGAGTTCCAGTCTTATCCTATGCTATGCAATAGTAATCAATGAATAATAAATTAATTCAGTTTAATACAAGTTTGCCAAATGTACACGCAATTCGTCTCCTTTTTTTTTTTTAACATTTTTAATCGATTGGTTTTCTGTTTTATTTTCCTTATCATTTTTTTTAAAAAATAAAGTATAAGAAAGGAATTGCATGTATAAAATTTTAAATAAAGAATGTAGAACCATTTCTGCCTGTCTGGTGGAATTTTGGGGTGCGCTGCCCAGAAAATCAGTGCAGCAGCAGAAAAATCTATTGGAGCATGTCTCAGTTAGATTAGTTCTGGCTGTTCATTGCTCCATTAGGGTGGCTAAGAAATTCTTAACTCTATTTGAAGTGTTGAATTTTATGCAAAGAAAATAGGATGAAATCAAATATCGGTGTTCTGAATATTAAGAGCAACTATAATGGTCATCGACCCAAGCGGAATTCGTCTTCGGCTAACACCAGCCATTGGATTGTAAAGCTGCTAGAAACTGATAAAACAAGTTGTGTAGTTTGGAGAGCCCCTAGCCAAGATTAGCGTTATGGCCTTTGCGGCACCTGAATATGATTTTAAAGCATTTGAGTTTACATTTATTCATAGAAAAATTTTATCATGTAACCTTCCGGTGATATGTTGTTATTGCTCTTAATTACACCTTGTAAACTAATGAAATGTAAAATCTTTGCTTCGATAAAAATATAAACTCATCCGTAGATATAATAGTACTTTTCTTCTTATTAACCGATCTAATTTTTGCGAAAAAATTATAGGGCGTCTGAACTTGCAGCAAGGCACATTATTGTGTTAAGTGAGGTCAGTGGTTCTGTCAGCATAGAGCAAGGGTCCTCTACTAAGAAAACAGAGGACAAAATATTTAGCTTATAATTAGGAAGTTCTGTACATATAGGGCCCGTTTGGTAATCTGGATTGGGATTGGGATTGGGATTAGGATTGGATTAGATTAAACTGAACTATAGATAGTACTGCTTTATGTTTGGTGCATTGTGGGACTGGACTATATTAACATATAATAAATTTTTAAGAAATCAATTTTTAAATATAAAATAATTATTTTTATTAAAGTTTAATTTGAATAAATATTAATTTAATATTCAGATTAAAAATATTTAAATACCTTTTATTTTTTAAAAGTAATAATTCAAAATATTATATTAATTTTCAATTTAATATTATTGGTTATTTAATATTATTAATGCATTATTTTTATAATTAAACATTCAATATGAATTCTAGATTAAAATATAATTAAACATTATATTATTAAAATTATTAATTATTAATTATAACTATATTATAATGTATTTTATATGTATTTTTTCAATATTTTATACTCTTACATTTATATTTTTTAATAATCCTTTATTTTATTATAGTAAAATTTATTATTATTTTTTATTATATCAAGAATTATTTATTTTATTTATTTATTTTATTAGATTTAATAGTATTATTGTTTATAATATTTCTAAATTATTTATATATTATTATATTAATATTTTTCTAATAATATAATATTTTATTATATTAATTTCACTAATATTATAACTTATAAAATATAATTAATAATAATATATACAATTATTTATTCTTATTTATAATTTATCTTAAATTATAATTTATTTAGTATTATATCATTTTTATATTATTATTAATTAAATAAAATAAAAAAACTATTTGTCTAAGCTTGGGACAAGTAATCCCATGGTTCACCATGGGACTGCTAGTCCCAATGATTTGCCACTATTGGGACTAAGATTAGTCCCAATCTCAATCCCTGAAAATGCTCCAAACAAAGGACTAATAAATTAGTTCCAAAATCTAGTCCAGTCCCCCTTATGTCCTGGCTGCCAAACGGGCTCTGTATAGAGAACTGAGAAATACAGAACTTCGTAATTAGCAAGTGATCAAGATCTGTGAATTTGATAAATAAATAAAACTTAACAGCTTTTTTTTTTTTTTAATGTATTATTAAAGGGATGTTACATGTTGACTGTGAGTTTTTCATTATTGCAATTTCCCCCTTCAACACGAAATCCAAGCGCGCAACCGGTAACCCCTGATTGTTATACTAATTATATCTTAACTTTTACTCATGCCCTCTTCGTCCCCGTTTCTCTCTTCGCTTCACCACTTTTGTCCATCGACTGCATCCCTTTTCATATGCCCTCGCCTTAAAACACATGCCGTCACCGCCGAGGAAGTGGTGGCTGGCTACGGGCTCAAAGTAGTGGGTTTGTGCCGTTAAGGAGTTTGACATCTATGCATGTTGGGAATATTTATAATAAATTTAAATAATACAAATAAACAATAAGATATTAAAGAAATAATAAAATATGAATTAGATTAATATATTAAATGAATATAATAAATAAAAAGACAAAGTAAGAAATAAGTGGCTTGAGCATTTGGGAGGCATGTCGAAGGCATTGTCCTAAAGCTAAAGAGTCCTCCCCTCGTACGGGTCATATCGGTACTCAAGGGCTCCAAGATACAACTCAGTGCTCACAGCCTATCTTCTCGATGAGCACGATCACCGGAAGAAAATAACCTGTCTTCATGTATCGCGGTTGTTCAAAATTATGAAATACTCAAAGAATCATATCCATGTTAGAACCTTTGAGACTCCTTTATATAGAAGTCTCTTAGCCAAGTCAGTTACAAATTAAATCTCTTGTAACTCTTAAGCCATAATGTTCTTAATAAAAGCATGAACGTTGCAAATAATAAGTGTCGTAACGTTCATGTTTTTATTATACTTGTAACGTATGAAATTAATCTCAAAATAAATTTTGTAACTCATGATGTAAATATTTGTTTTAAATCTTTTATCTCCAACAGTCCCCCACAAAAGGTTTAAAACTTTAAAGCGTTATAAAATAAAATATCAATATAAAAATACTCATAAAATAAAAATTATATATAAAGAGCAACCTTCTATTATGTAATGGGTATAGGTACCTTTCGGGTTTGAACTTACACTTAGTGTTAATAGTATCCATTTGAGAAACCTGAGTGAACAAAGTCTTGAACTCGATTTCTTAACCAAACTTCAAACTATCACACACATAATATCGACGAAGACATGGTTTTGGCGGGTTAGCGCTATTAATGCCCATGCGCTCAATCTTGATTCTCATGAGAGTTTTAGAGAATAGTCCAATTCTCACGATCGCGGCCCTCACGACGCTCTCACTTAGGTGAGTCCTCAAAAGGTATATGTGACCTATACCTCGCAAGTGTATTTAGCCTTTGGACTCATTCAGGATAAATATCCTTCCTAACATCACATATAACAAGCATTTTGTCATAGGGATGAGCAGGATCATATCTCCTTTAAGATATGTCATTACAGTTGTGTTTAACAAGTCACGCAGTATGGATTGTTCCTACCTATTGAACCTCCTTCATGGGATCTCCAATCACAGAGGTTGGGTTACTTCCCTAGGTGACTCCCTTTGGGCTTAAGCACATCCCCTTCGACAATTTAAATAAATAAATAATTAATTAATTAGCATGCTAAAAATCTTTATAATTGTATAAAATCTCATTAACTTTATCTTTGAAAACTTGTTCCCATTATTTTGATGAATGCTTCCACTAGCTCTCTTAAATAATATTTCACAAAGAGAATATTAGAGAGCATAAGAATATCAAAGAGACTATAAAGAAAATTAAATGAGCACTTAATCACCTCATAAACAATAATATTTTTAAACTCATACACAAAATTTATTAATCATTTAATAATTTATGACATTATTTTTTTCTCAAAATGTCATAAAAACATTAACAACTATCAAATAAATAAAACCCCCACATTAAGTAACATTTTAAATACAGTAGCAATAACTCCATAAAATATTATTACACCAATTTGTTAAATTTTAAAACTCATCAAAATAATAACTGCATTCAAAACATTGTCATCTTAATTGTACAAAATTAAGAACTAAAATATGAAATTGCTCAAAAACTAGAAACCTCCACATTAAAAATATTTTTTCAATCCTTACATTAATAAGACATTTATTGCTAAAACCGTAAATATAATATTTATAACTCATATATGTATTTAATAATAATCATTAGCATTTATGCTATTATTTCATTTAATATAACCACATAAATTATCATAATAATCTATCTAGTAATCAATTATTTAGATGTCATCATCTAATATGCATGATAACTACAAGAAACTAGCACACCATCATACATATAAGTTTCTAATTAAATATATGGAAAATATATGCTTTATTGTGTAATAAAAATTTTACGCATGCATGTAACTCATAAATTGAATAATCAATAATAATATGCAATAAATATCAGTAATAAGGATTTTTATAACTGAAATATTTATTAAACTATAATGAAAACTCATAAAAGTTTTTGATTATAAAACCACTACATTTAACTCATCTATATTCTTTGTAACTCACTATACTCTTTGTAACTCAAAGCATCATGCACTAATAATCTAACACTACAACATATGTATAACGACAAATAAACAAAGATTTAATATATCACAAAAATATTTTTTTATTGTAAATAAATAGTCATGCTATCATAAATAATTTTGTATTATCTCAAATAAAAAATATATATCTATTACCTCCATATTGTCTTGAGGTTGATAAAGATATCCAATCTCGATACTAAGTTGAACCAAGAACTCTCAATAAACATTTTTGTTGTCAACACAATTTGAAAGCTATGCACACAAAGATAGCCAAGTTGAAATCTACATAGCAAAGCATAATGACAATATGCATATTTTAATGTGACATGAAAAAACAAATAGAAAATTGGCAATATACTTTCGTAACTTATGCAAGCTTACATTTTTAATGTTTATACATTCACACATTTGTAACTCATGCAAGGACAATGACTCAAATCAATTTTATACTCTAGATCATCAAACAAAAAACAATTCACACAAATATATATTCACAATATAAAGAAATAAATATCAATATCCACTAACAATATCATAGTTAAATCATACAAGTAGTGGAATCAAGCAAAATATATCATCATAACTAAATGTTATAGACCTCTAAAAAAAAACTTATCAACATAAAAATATCATTGGATAAACAAAATAAAATAAGCAGTCAATATACTCTACAAATTATTCATGTTCTATACCACTCAGTGATAAATCAAGGCAAACAATAAAATATATAAGACATTCTTTGGCTTTAGAATGTTGGGAATATTTATAGTAAATTTAAATAATACAAATAAACAATAAGATATTAAAGAAATAATAAAATATGAATTAGATTAATATATTAAATAAATATAATAAATAAAGAGACAAAGTAAGAAATAAGTGGTCTGAGCATTTGGGAGGCATGTCGAAGGCATTGTCCTAAAACCAAAGAGTCCTCCCCTCGTGCGGGTCATATCGGTACTCAAGGGCTCCAAGATACAACCTAGTGCTCACAGCCTATCTTCTCGATGAGCACGATCACCGGAAGAAAATAACCTGTCTTCATGTGTCGCGGTTGTTCAAAATTATGAAATACTCAAAGAATCATATCCATGTTAGAACCTTTAAGACTCCTTTATATAGAAGTCTCTTAGCCAAGTCAGTTACAAATTAAATCTCTTGTAACTCTTAAGCTATAATGTTCTTAATAAAAGTATGAACGTTACAAATAATAAGTGTCGTAACGTTCATGTTTTTATTATACTTGTAACGTATGAAATTAATCTCAAAATAAATTTTGTAACTCATGATGTAAATATTTGTTTTAAACCTTTTATCTCCAACAATGTATTCTAGGATGGAGCCGGCGACTGGCGGGTTGGCTGTTTTGGCACCGGAGTGAAGTTTCGGTCGCTTTGGACACGTGGCTCAGTGGTTTTGGGAAGTAGGTGTTGTAGCGCGGGTGAAACCAATGGTTTTGGGATGTGCGTCAGCAGTTTTGGGAAGTGGTGTTGGCCATAGCTGCTGCTTTTTGGAGGAGATTCCATTGGTGGTGGAAATTGGTGGGTTTTACAGAGTTGACTTTGGTAATTGCTTGATTTTGGTGGGATTGGATCATGATACGAATTGGATTAGTGGTGAACCCACTAAAAATGCCACCACTCTTGACCCTTTCTTTCATATTAGAAGCATGATTGATTTCCGGTTTGCCTTCCCTTTGAGACTGAACTGTCTTGAGCGTGCAGTCTCCAAACCTAGTTGAGATTCTCTCAAAGAAATCACCAGAAAAGTGCTTGCTTCCACACCCAACAGAATTGAATCTCGAAACTTTACGCTTTAAAAATGAAGCTGAGGCAGTTGCTTGGCTATTGGGACTATCGTCGCCTTCCTCTATTACAATATCACTTTTTCTTGACAATAACACAAGCACTTATCTTTTGACTCACGTGAGCACCATTCGCTGTTGCCGTTGTGATAAAGTTTCGATCTTTTCCGTTTTCCGGAACTTGGCCTTGGAGGGTAGAGGCAAAGAAGTGACCCAAAAAGGTGGCATAAGGGTATTTTAATCATACGGTGCACCTTTTCTTTTCTTTCCTACTTTTGTTGGAGTCAGAGGCTCAAGTTTTGTTAAAGTTGAACGGTTTCAAATTGAAATTAAAGAGCAAATTGTAATAACGAAACATATGTGGGGAATTGTTGAAGCAAACCTCAAGGGGACAATGTGAACATCTCATTATTAATATTTAATTTATATTTACTCATCTACTAACATTTTGTCAAGTTTGGTTATAGGAAATTGGTTATAAATAATCATAGGTTTCAATATGTATGAATTATGTTGGTTTGACTTTTTATGCACAAGCGTCATAAGCATAGTATTATGAGAAAATGCTATTGAACCAACAGGGGACGTGACTTTCTCTCCCATTCAATTAGGTAACACCTTCGTGATTTCAAATGACAATTATATTACATATCTTAATGAAATATATTGAATATAATCTTTTTTTTTTACAGTTTTTAAATAATCATTTTTATTTTAGATTAAATACAAAAGTAAAACTTAAATTGGTTAGAGTGGGCTAGGGTCAGATGGGTAGGGGCGGGGCGGTACAGGGCCAAATCTACACTTTTAAATGTTGTCCCACCTCGCTCCATTGTCCCGGAATGGGATGTAGCAAGAAAAACAATTCAATGGGGAGGGGATGGATATCTACTATCTCAACCCCACCCCTTTCCATTGCTAATCTTACTTTCATTCCAAAAAAATTAAAAAACAAATATATATATACATCTATAAATTTTGACAACAATAATAAAAACGATTTATATATAAATTAAAAAAAATACAGGCACACATGATGCATGATATAAAATGTTTAATAATCAAATCTAAATATCCAATAATCATTGAAACTAAAAAAAATAAAATTAATTTATAATAGATAAAAAAGGTCTATTACTCATAAAATTTATACAAGTTCTCATTTATATTTGTACTATGTAAATTAAATGGTGATTATACAAATTCATGTTATCATCTAAAGAAAAAAATAATGACCATTAACAACTATTTGACACTATATATAATTATATTAGTATTAATTATATCTTACATAATTCTTACTATAATCCAAACTATTGACACTCATAATAATTTTATCATCAATAGTATTATAAAAAATTTTTATTATGTTTAAGATTACCATAACAAAGATATAAGAAACTTAGTTTTCTATCAAGTTGATTTTTCAACTTTTCTTATGCTTATAAATATCAATTTGTACAAAAATAATTGGAAAAAACCTTTGTATAGGTATTTTTGATTACATATTCTATTCATAATGACGTTGAAGTTATATTTTTTCTTACAAATTTGTTAATTGATAATCATTCAAATTATCGATAACAGGATTAAATAATTTTACATTAGCGTATCAGTACAAGAAATAAAGGCGTATACGGCAGTTCCTTACAGTTCTTTAAACTGCCGTATAAAGGTCTTAAAAATCCCCAAATTGATTTCACCGTGATCTCCTCTTTTCTCTCATTTTCCCTCTTGCCTTTTTCCCTTATTTTCCCTCTCATTTTCCCCCTATAGCAAAAACGCTTGCTTTTCTTTGTTACTCTTCTGTCTTCTTGCTTCTCAATCGCTTCGTATTAGTGACGGTTTGGCATTCAGTTGTAGTGCCCAATCGCTTTTAGGTTGTCGTACAAGGTCTCATATATGCTTCTCTCAATGTCTCTCCTGTCTCTTCATTAATTGCTTTGAAGTGGTTTGTGGCTAAGCTTGTGATTATGGTGTGTTGCTGTAGCATACGTCTTTTTGTTTTTGT
Source organism: Boswellia sacra (assembly GCA_013180625.2). Taxonomy (NCBI): domain Eukaryota; kingdom Viridiplantae; phylum Streptophyta; class Magnoliopsida; order Sapindales; family Burseraceae; genus Boswellia; species Boswellia sacra. The sequence continues at coordinate 448,272 of SNVD02010938.1, read as the reverse complement.
TTTTAATATATTTTGGTTGCTTTGATGGTTTTCGACTCTTTCGGTACAAGCATGGGTCGATTTTTCAATTTTTGTTGTTAAGGTGGTTGTTTTGATGGCCTTGGGTTTCTAGTTCTGTTGTTGTGGTGACTTGGATTTTTTTATTAATGGCTGTTAGGTTTTCCGATACCAAAGATACCTAAGTAATATCTTGTTATCACCGGTTATGTTCTTTTATGCATCCTTGAAATCAACTGTTTGGAAGCTGTCGACTCCTCTTGGCATTATATTTGCTGCTCTTAGTTTGATTATTTGGTACCTGGCCAGTGACGGACCTAAGTTTGGCATATTGGCTCCTCCAGTCGAAAAATTAATACTTCTATATTCATATAGGACATGTTTGATGTACAATATATAGGATAGTATAAATTTGTTTGGATTTGATTAGATTTGAGAGTATATGATAAGATTGGATAAGGCATAATATTATACTATGTTTGGTAGAGTATTGTATTAGATAAAACGTAAAAAATAATTATAATATGAAAAGTTTAATTTAAATATAAAATAAATTAAATAGTAATTAAAATTATTTTTAAAATAAAAATTGAATTATTAAAATTTTTATTTATGTAAATAATTAATTTTTATTTAAATAATCAATAAATTATTTCTTAAATATATAAATATATAATTTATATAATTTTTTGGTATTTATTAGTGAAATTGAGACAAAAATAAGCTTATACGGTATTAACCTATGGGTAAGCTTAGTATAAAAACACTCGCCTTTTATGTAAACAGTGTTGCTACAGTACCTCCCACAGTATCGTTACAGTATCTACGTTATACTATACAGTCTCACTCAAAATCTGATCAAACGCAATATAATATCTTAATGCTATACTATATAGCACTATATGGCGTATCAAACACGCCTATAAATGATAATGAATTATTAATGACCACATCACATTTATGAGTTATATTATAAGTATGTTTTATTCCTCTATTTAATTATTTTTAGTATCTTACTCTTTAGCAAAATTTAACTTTTTTATATTAAGACTTTCTTTTTTGAAATTCGTCAAATTTTACTTACAAACGCAAATCCACTTTTCAATTTTTTTTTATATCATGATTTGCTTATTTTGAAATATAAAATATACAAAAATTTCTGTGAATTTTTCATCAAAATTGAAGAAGTTACAACAAATTTTTAAAAACTATGTACACTTTACGATAAAAAGAGTTTCAAATTTGAAACTTTAGTTTTTATTTAATTTTTTTTTTGCACAAATGTTATTCAAATAAATATTCATTCATTTTTATTTTGTTGATTTAGATTATTCAAATAAAATATTCATTCATTTTCAAAATTTGTGTAAAAATTTTATGTTTCATCAATGTTTATAACCAATGTATTTTCTTATACTTAAAATTGTAACGTAGTTTTATATTTTGCATCCCCAAAACCAAAATTTTGGGTCCGTTTCTATCCGTGGCTCTCAAAAATTCGATAGTCCTTGGGTGGTAACCTTGCCAGTAGGATATTTTTTTTCTTAACGCGTCCTTGTTTTGTCCGCTCTTGTGCCTAGAATGCAAAATATTCTTTTGGTGAGTTAGAACCATTAGTACTGAGCCTTGGCCAATATGTAACCTGATTATGGTAAAAAAAAAAAAAACACTTGCTCTTTATTTGCTGAAAAGAGAGAAAGAGAAATATTATCACTGCGAAAATTAAGTTGAGAAATACATTGAAAGTAAGGGGCCAACAAAACAACCTTTGGTTCTTAGTTTTGTTGCTAGAATGACTTTCGTATTTTATTTTCTCTTTGGTGGCTGTTTACTTGACGATGAGGGTTGAATGAGCATTGTAAGGACATCGGTTTTCTAGCTCTTTGAAAAAGTTTCTAGTGGTGTTGGCAGTGAAATTGTTGCTCGTTGAGGATTGGTAGCTGATGGTGGTTGGGAGAGTTAGAAAAGCTGTGGAAAGAAGTTTGAACGTTAATTTCCTTCTGTAATTTTTAATGCAAAAGCAACACACATTTTTTCACATGTTAACAAATTTTAATGCAAAATAATAAGTTGTGGTTTGTTGTCATTATATTTAATTAGGGTTAGTTTATTCTGTTTTTTTATCTTTGTTTTATTTTTGACTAGAAATAAACATCTTAAGTACATTTTTTTCCTTGTGCAGGTATAGTGAATAGGGATGACATTTTTCCCGGTTGGGTCGGGTACCCACATTTTACTCGCACGGCTTGGCCGGAGAAAACCTCGGATTTCCAGTGATAAGGCTCGGGGGCGGGGGCGGCCCTCATCCGGACAGCCTAGCCCATTTGTAGTTGTATAAGTAAAAATGTGTCACATGCAAGAATTGAAACGTTCCAAGACCTAGAGGTTGCATTTCAGCCATATACCAATGGACTGCATGCCTTTTTTGCTTTAATCATTTCAAACAACTTTGATTAATGAATTTATTTGTATATTTAATTAAAACTAACATCTCCAACAAACTTGTAACTCGAACCTGGGTCACAACACACCACCATAAGGAGGCTTCACCACTATTGCCACCGTACACTTAAGTCTTTTTAGCAACATTATATTATTTATACAATTTCATGGCCTGAAAAATTATAAAAAAAAAAGCAGGGAAAGTCTGGGGATTTTTCTTGGGTGCGAGTGTTGCATTACAAAACCCGTAACTACCTGCAACCGCAAGAACCCTGAAAAATCCGGGAATTTGGCAGGGATCGGAAAAGAGTTTTTTTATCCGGTGTGGGTGCGGAAATGCCAAACCCGCACTCGCACCCACACCCGGATTTTGCCATCCCTAATTTGGTTCTATGTCCTGGCTAGTATGACCACCCAAAACATCTTGATGAGGAGTTAATTTACAAATAAGAAAGAGTTAATGATACATATAAAGATCTTGATGAGGAGTTTCATTGGGAGTAGGACTGAAACTGCCTGAATTTCATAATGCATTTAATTTAGTCATGAAATTAGGAATTGTTTTTAATTTAATTTTTATGTATGATGCTTGGCATTTTATTTCTTCACAATTTCTTTAGGTACTTTTAATTTTCATGGCAAGGAAGTATAAAAGATAGGAATCATAGACAAAGTGTTAGCAAGACAATTAGATTGTTGTTTCTTTTTTAACAAATTGAGTATATATTGAGTGATTTTTTTTTAATTGGTAGCTATGGCAACAAAGAGACTAAGGGACAACTCTATGGAGAGTATATTACAAAGGGTAGAAGAATCTCCCTAAACTCAGTTGAGTATAGGAGACCAAGGTATGTGCATCAATGTAATTGTTTTAGTGATTAAATTTTCTCATTTATTTATTTGTTTTTATAGATACGAACGATGCATCAGGAGTTGTAAAAGAATGTGGAACAACTCAGATTATTCTTACGGCAGAAGTTGCATGTTGAGTTTGACTCTCAATGGCAACCAATAGATCTAACCAAAAAAAAAATTTACCTCTTAACTTGGAATCACAACTAAAAATAGCAACATGTTGCCGTTTACTCATCTTTGATGGCAAAATATGCCACAAAATCTGTTAGATGGAGCCTGGAAGGAAGTAAAGGTATGTAATTTATATATTATTCATATGTTATAACATGCTTATTTTTACCTATATTAAACTATTGTAATTTGCAATTGTAGGACAATACAAATGTTCTTGATAAGTATAGACCTCATTGTCTAAAAGCAATTGGTGTAATTTGGAGGAATTGGAAAGCTCATGTGTGAAGAGAGATTATTACAAAAAATTCAACAAATTAGCTAAACCGATTAGCTTTTATTCTTGCTAGAGTTAACCTAGATCAATGACAAATTAATGAGAAATTTTGTAGGTTATTGGGGCATACTAGAAGCCAAAGTATGTTACTAACACTGTAAAAAATATATAAAACAAATATCTTGCTTTATCTTTATTAGAAATCATATAAATCAAAAACTTAATAAGTGTTTGTATTATAGGAAATTATAGAGAGGAATGAGGTAAATCGTGCACAAGTTTTAGTTCACTAAACATGGCGGACAATGTTTGCCTAGAAACAAAGAGGTAAGATTTGGGCTACCATTCATACTTTATTATTTATGCTCTTTGCTTATTAGTTATTAAGATCTAGTTGTTTCTTCGGTGGTTGTTATATTACTTTTGTAATGACTTGATGCTACACTAAGTGAGTTATTATTAGGTAGCTAACTTTCGCTTATTATTAGTTATTTTTTGTTTAGATGATGAAAAATGAAGAACAAACTGATCAAATTAGTGTATTCATCAACTCTAGAACAAAAAGTAATGGGAAAATAGGTGACAATGAAAGTGCAAAGATGATTGTAAGTTCTTAAATCTATTGAACTTATATATGCATATGCTTTCTATAAATTAATTTTACTAATTTCTTTATTTTCTTTAACTTTATAATTGTTTTGATAATGTTGTAAAGTCAATTTATTGACGGTTTGTCTCAAATTCCACTAGGCCAACAAATTCAACAAGTGAAGAAAGATGTATTTGGCAGTGTAATGGGATTCAATCGTCGTGGTTATGCCCAAACATACGATCATGGTCCCTTTCCAATGTCACCATTCAATGCCCACTTCATTTGATAGTCACTTGAGAAAAGAGTTAAGTAACTTTGCAGCAAGCACACAACTTGAAGGAGCAATATCATGGAGTCGTTTCTTTTTTGCAAAACTGATTCTTAGAGTTTGCAAAGTGGCATGTTGCAAGACAGGTTTTTAGTTTTTTTTTTTTAAATAAAAATATAGTTCTTGTTGATTCATATTTTAATTTTAAATGCCTTTTTTTCCTAAATAGGTACCAGATGCTTCAAGTAGACGTCGAAGTTGTTTTCCAACTAAGGGTCATGCAGCTAACAACGTAAATAACGAATCAAACAAGGATCATGATTAGGTATAAATGAAGTTAGGGTTGCATATAATTTCTTGCAAAATAAATAATAGTCTTTAATGACTATGATTATAATTATCTAATTTGTTCTTGCAGGTATGAGGTCTGCATATGAGATAATTTACATATGTAGATATGGTTGAACTATTTAAATAACATGTTGTCTGAATTATGCTTGAACTATTTGAACATATATATTTGGTCTTGAATATTAGGTCTAAATAATGTCTTGATAATTGATTTGTTATTATTTTTATATTCAATGAATGATTGAATTATTAGACGACAACATTATGCAATAGATAGGGATGGCAAAATCCGGGGCAGGTGGTCCCCGGCCCCGGCCCCGGACATCAATTTCAAAACCCGGTCCCTGGAAATTCCTCAAAATTTTTTTTCGGGGCCGTGGTACCTCGAGCGGGTCTGGGTTTTCGAATAACTCGGGATTAAAACCCGAGTTATGTATCCGACACTCGATATCAATATATTTTTGAAGACATCGAGTGTCGAATGCAGTATCCGACACTCAACACTATTAGTGTTGAGTGTCTCGAAACATGTATCTGACACTCGATATGTCGGATGAAAGCTTGTGTCGAGCATCGGATTATGTTGAATGTATCGATATGATGAGCACTACCATGCTCCATGCGGTGATCACAAACTTGACAAGTTTGGACTATATTGAATGGATTCGCGCGAACTTGAGTGCGAGCCAACAAGACATGTTTCGTGATACATGTTTTGGGTTTAAAATTAAAAACACTCCATCAAAATTAAGCTAAGTAGCTAACACGGTTGGTACACAAGAAGTGTATAAATAATTAAAACACCAATAAAATATGAAGTAGACCTATAAATCAAATAACAATATAAAACTAAATCCATCATTTGGTACATAATCTCCAAAGCACAACCCTTTTACCATGAAAACAAATACAAGTAGCCAAGGAAAATTAATCACAAGCCGATGTTGACGTCGATGATGGTGGTGGCCCTGAATCATCCTCATATATAACCTCTTCTGCAGTAACTAGTTGAGCCTCAGGAACAAAACCTTACAAAACAAGCATATTGAAAACAAAGTTACTTTCAAAAAATAAAAGCAAATAAAATTTAAATATTGAGTAAAATGAAAAAATAAATATTATATACCACGTGATGCGACCCATAACCAATTTTGAGTATACATCAATGCCTCCAACGTATTTGGATGTAATATGCTATGATGAAGACTCAAATGTCGACCTCCTGTACTAAAAGCAGACTCAGATGGCACTGTAGAAACTGGAACAGCCAACATATCTTTTGCAAGTGCAGATAAGATAGGAAACTTATCACTATTTGTCTTCCACCGACTCCAAACATCAAAATCATCATCAGTTTTAGGTAAAGGATCATCTTCCAAATACAAATCCAAGTCTGACTTATTCTTGTTGGCATTTTACGACTTTTGTATGCTTGAAAACTAGGGATGACAATTTTCCCCGCACCCGACCGGTACCCGGGTGAAAAAAACTCGAATTTTGCAGGAAAAAAATCTGGGTGCGAGAATTTTAAAAAAAAATTAATCTGGGTGCGGTATTGGCAATAAACCCTACACCCGCACCTGCACCTGCACAACTCAAAGTATATATATATATATACAACCCATAACTTAAGAATTAAATTTTAATTATTAACCATCAAACCACATACATCTATGAAACACATCTTTATAGCGTATTAAGCATCTTATTTTATTTGATTTATTTCAAAGAATTAAAAAAATTAAGAAAAAATGAGAAAAATCCGGGGAAATCCGGGGTTTTTTCCGGGTACGGTATGGGTGTGATATGCACAATCTCAAAACTCACAAATACCTGCACCCGAAAAACCCGAAAAAATTCTGGGGACCGAGAGGGAAATTTTAAGTCCGGTACAGGTACGAAAACGCCAAACCCCGCACCCACACCCGGATTTTGCCATCCCTATTGAAAACGATCTCATGATGCAAAAGCACGCTGCGTTGTCTTCTCTCCAATAATCCTAGACTCATCAACCATCGGTTGTGATTCACCTTGCTCACCTAATCTAGATGTTGTCACATTTAACCTATACTCTTCAACCAACTAGTCAAGAGTATTACGAACATTTTCAATATATGCATCAACCTCATTCCCATAAATGAGTTGAAAGAAGACTGTAATCAACTCTAGTTTACTCCTTGGATCCAAAACAGCAGCTATTGCTAATACACCATGAATGACATCCCAATATTTCTCAAATTTTTCCATCATCTTCTCTGCCATGTCTCTTACCTTCTTATGTGGAGATTCCACCCATCTTCTTAATTCCAACCTCAAATCACAAATTTAAGGGAAGAAAATGTTAGATGTACAGTACTTACGTCCTGAGAATGCCCTTGTCACGGTATAAAATACTTCCAAATGCTTACACATCAATGTAGCCAAGTCCCACTGTGCATCTAAAGGAATATAATCATATTGCTCATCACGAAGAGCTAAACTATCAAACATATCTCTATACTCTAATTCGTTGTAAGCATCAAATATGTCGAATTCCATCGTGTTTTACAATCTAGGGTCAACTTTTTCTTACATGACACATTCAACTCCTCAGCAACACTCTCAAATTTCTCAATCCTTTTAGGTGTGGAAATCCAAAAGGTAACACTATTTCTAATTGCTTCTAATCCATCTCCAAGAACAGTCAACCCCTCTCTCACAATCAAATTCAAAATATGTGTTGTGCATCGCATACGAAACAACTTTCCTTTTACCATTATTTTATCAGATTTAAATGCTTTCTTCAAAGAAGGAATCATGGCATCATTTGTTGAACAATTGTCAAGAGTAATGCAAGACAATTTCCTATCTACTTTCCACTCAGCCAAGCAACGAATCAAGTCTTTAGAAAGTAAGCCAGCAATATGTGGACATGGAACATAAATGAAGGTAAAACATTAAAAAGAACAAAAATCAATATAAAGGTATTTTTAAAAAAATCCTTGTGAATGAATATAGTTTATAAAAAAAAAGGTACCTCAAAATACGACTTTGTAACACCCAGTTATGAACAATAAAATGCGCTGTTACAACCTATATCCCTTCTTTTGGTTTGTGGTTGTCCACATATCACTAGTAATTGCAATTTTACTTGAACAAGATTCAAGCAACCTCACTGTCTTTTCTTTTTCGGTCTCATACAACTTAAAGATTGTATTCTTCAAAGTATTTCTACTCATGGGAGGAAATAAAGGTTGGGCATAAAACATAAGCTCCCGAAATGCCTCATACTCAACAAATGATAAAGGAAGTTCATGCATTACAATTAGCTTTGCAACCTTCTCCTTATATTTGTCTTTGTTGAAGGTTTCAACTTTTACAACTTCATGAAGATCAATAGAATCTTGCTTCTTAGTAAAACTCAACTGTTGTTGGCCGCTTAATATTTGTTTTCAACGTTTGCATGATTTGCTAAATGTTTTGTTCCATCCGTATGATGGCCAACTAATGCATACTTGCAATATTTACACACAGCCTTCTGCTTTCCTTCTCTTGTCTCTCTATCATAGTGCTCCCAAACCCACGATCGATGTTGTGGTGGTTTTTGTATTGTTCTTTAGAACTAGAACTACGTCCAGCTGCTCCAGCAACTCTATGTCCACGTCCTCCACACCCACCTATGTTTCTATTTGATCCATCTTCAACTTCAATCTTAACAAAATTTTCATCATTACTTGCTATATCAGTATTATCATCATCTATTGAAATATCATTAAATGATGAGGGTGCTTCTTGTGTTTCTGAAGTAGACATTTGAAGATCAACAAATTAAAGCCTAGAAAGTCTTCTTAATGAATTAAAGATGACAAAGACTAGAAACACTAAAGACTGAAGTCAAGACTCATGGGCTACCTTCTTAACGAATTAAATGAGCAGCAAAGTACAAAACTTACTGATAGAGGTAATGACTAATGAGTAATGATCAACAAGCTGTTGAGAGCAAGCGCTGAATCTGACGAGCGATGACTGAGACTGATGAGCCGTCAGCCGAGAGAGCAAGAGCTGCAATTCGTAGAATTGTGCTAGAAATTAGGGATTTACAAAAATATAAATGACAAATGAGGTATAAAAACGCTCGACAAAACGCGCTCGATAGAGCTCGACACGATCATCCGCCACTCAACACTTACATGTCGAGTTGTGTTAGATTCACAACTGACACTCGATATCGGTCTATTTTTGAAGACATCGAGGGTCGAATGATGAATCCGACACTCGACACTTACATATCCAGTGATGATGCATCATCCGACACTTGACACTTACATGTCGAGTCGTGTCGGATTCACAACTGACACTCGATATTAGTCTATTTTCGAATACATCGAGTGTCGGATGATGAATCCGACACTTGACACTTACATATCGAGTCATGGCGAGCGCTATCGAGCTCGTCGAGTTTTGTCGAGCATTTTGACAAGTTGCTTGTTTTAACTTTATTTTTTTGCCTTTTTGCATCATATTTAACTATAACGGCCTTGTATTTGTAAGTTGAAGCAAATGGCAAGTGAATTGTAGATAATAGAGGATGTCGTTTAAGGGGTTATATTTAAGAATACAAATTTGATGGATTAAATTGATATAATTTTTTATTTTAATTACGCATCCTAGGTCCCCGGCCCCGGCCAGGCAAAAAATTCCTACCCCGGCCCCGGTCAATGACCTCGATTTTTGGGGTAATTTCCCAGCTCCGGATGATCGAGTTTTTTGGGTCCCTGGCCCCGGCCGGGTTAGTTTGCCATACCTAGCGATAGAGGTGTATAAAAATGTAGATAATAACAATGAATATTAAATATAAAATTAAAAAAATTATAGCAATTGTAAAACTGCAGGATAAAAGATGTCATAAACAACTTGTAAATTTTGTCGTCACCTTTCACGACGGTTTGGTGTTTGCTATAATGAACTGTTTACGACGATTTAAAACGGTCGTAAGACGGACTAAAAAGGTTACAAAAATAATACCAGTGGGAGTGAAGTTGTCAGAAATATATTATTAACCCACCAAATAACACATGCTCAATCAATATTATTTTAAATATATTAAAGAAACAAATAACAAAATAAACAACAAATATAAAAACTATAAAAGCAAGTTAGAAAAATCGGGCCTGCGTTATGAGAGGCACGAGTAAAACGTTGTCCCAAAGTCAAAGAGTCCTCCCCTTCGTACGGGTGAAAGACGGTCATCAAAGGCTTCAAGATACAACCCAATAGCTCTCAACCACTTTCCTCGATGAGCACGATCATCAGAAGAATATAAATCAGTCTTACGAGTTGTAGTTGCAAAATTTTAGAATTTTGAAATTGAAAATAGAGAGTGATGGCTTTGATGACAAGTATATTGAGATTGAACCTAAAGACCTCCTTATATACTAGTGTCCTAGACTTTGTAACCTATATAATTAATAGTGTAACTCCTATACCATAATGTGCTTAATAAATTATGTAACTTATAAATGAAATCAAATTTTGTAACTCATGAATTTAAAACCTTTTTATTCCAACAGTCTCCCATAAAAGAGTTTGCAATTTAAAAAAAAAAATTAATTTTGTAATCTTATATTATGCGATCAGTGTAGGTGCCTTTTGAGCTTGAACCTAAACTTAGTGCTGATAGCATCTATTTAGGGTACCTAAGTAAACTATGTCTTGAACTCAGTTCCTTAACCAAACTTCAAACTATCACACGCATAATATCGATAAAGACTTAGTTTTTGCGGGTTAGCACTATTAAAGGTCATGCACTCAATCTTGATTCTTATGAGAGTTTTTTGAAAATAGCTCAATCTTCACGGTCACGGTCTCATGACGACTCTCACTTAGGTAAGTCCTCCAAAGGTATATGTGACCTATACCTTACAAGAGAATGCTTGCCTTAGACTTATTCAAGGTAAATATAAATTTCCTTAATATCACATATGAAGCACTTTTGCCTTAGGGATAAACTAGAGTATATCTTCTCGAAGATATCTCCATAATAGTAGTGTTTAACAAGTCACGCAATATGAATTGTTTCTACCCATTAAACCTCTTTCACGGGATCTCCAATCACAGAGGTTGGGTTACCTTCCTATGTGACTCCCTTATGAGCTTAGGCACATCTCCCTTGATAGTTCTTTAATAGCTTTCAAGGAAAGCCCTTTAGTTAATTGATCAACAATATTTAACTCAGACTTAATAAACTCCAAAGTTATAATGACATTGCTTAAAAGACTTCTCATAGACTTGTATCTCACTCTTATATGTCTGTTCTCTTTTTGTTGGTGTGAGTTTGCTTCACCAAATCTATAACTACTTTACAATCATAATGTATAGGAATAGACGATATATTTCTAACCACCAAAGGCATTTTCATGAAAAGACGATATATCAGGCATAGTTTTGTTTGCTATGTATGACAAAGATCCTATAATTTGAGAATACCTTAACTAAGACACTGATTCTTCTTGATTCTTCTTTAAGTCAACCTTAGGATCATAAGGAGTAAATACCGACTTAGAATCAAAGTATCCAAACTTCTTTAACATTTTTTCAATAGATTTTTTTTTTTATCTAGAGTAATAACCTTAGAAGTCTTCTTTATTCTCATGCCTAGAATCACATTTGCTTCACCCAAATCTTTTATATTAAAGTTTCTAGACAAATAGGATTTTGCATCATTTATTATCTCCAAGTTCGATTCAAAAATCAAAATATCATCTACATACAAACTCAAAACAACGTGCACTCCATTAATCTCCTTATAATATAGACATTTATCATGTTCGTTAATCATAATTCTATAACTTAAAACTACTTCATCAAACTTCTCATGCCATTGTTTTGGAGCTTGCTTTAGACCATAAAGAGACTTAACTAACCTACAAACTTTGTGTTCTTGTCCTTTCACTATAAAACCTTTAGGTTGTTTCATATAAATTTTTTCATCTAAATCTCCCCTTAAAAAAAAAAAAAAGTGGTCTTTACATCCATTTGATGAATAACTAAATTATGTATAGATGCTAAAACTATCAAAATTCTAATAGTAGTAACACTAGAAACTGGTGAGTAAGTATCAAAATAGTCTATTCCTTCTCTTTGTGTAAATCCTTTTGCTACTAACCTTGCCTTATACTTATCTATAAAACCATCCAATTTCAACTTCTTCCTAAAGACCATTTACAATCTATTGCTTTGTTTCTAGGTGGAAGATCCACTAACACCCGAGTGTTGTTTTGAATTATAGATTCAAATTCACTATTTATAGCTTCCTTCTGAAAAGGTGCATCAATGGAAGTTACAGCTTCTTTATAAGAACTAAGATCTCCTTCCACTAAGTAAGTATACAATTCTTCTCCAAAATTATTTTCTTATCTAGGCCTTTTACTTCTCCTAGGTTCAACTTGTGATTCATCAACTGAAAAATTAGTAACCGTTTTCTCATTATTAATTGAAGTAGATGGACCATAAATGATTTTTTGAACTCTAGTTTTAAAAGGAAAAATATTTTCAAAATAAGTAGCTTCTCTAGCTTCTATGACTGTGTTATTGGATATTGCACTAACTTCAGAATTTATAACTAAAAATCTATTTGTACTACTATTTTGGGCATATCTAATAAAAACTGCATCTATTATTTTTGGTATTATTTTCTTTCTCCAAGGCGTAGGTATACCAACCTTAGCTAAGCACTGCCATACTTTAACGATTTTAAGATTAGAAATTCTTCTTTTCCAAATTTCATAATGAGTTTTCTCTAAGTCTTTAATCGTTATTCTATTTAATATAAAACATGTGGATAATATTACTTCCCCCTACAAATTCTTTGGTAAACCAGAATTTAACAACATAGAATTTACTATATCCATCAAAGTTCTATTCTTCCTCTCAGCAATCCCATTAGAATATGGTGAGTAAGGTGGAGTTAACTCATGAATAATCCCATTCTTTTTACAAAAGTACTTAAAACACTTAAAATATACTCACCTCCTCTATTAGATCTAAGCTTCTTAATTCTTTTATCTAATTGATTTTCTACCTCTTTTTTGTATACTTTAAATTTATTGAATACCTCATCCTTAGTTTTAATCAAGTACACATAACGATACTTAGAACAATCCTCAATAAATGTTACAAAATATCTATTTTCTCCTCTAGTAGGTAATTGATTACAATCACAAACATCACTATATATAAGTTCTAAAAGTTGGGTCGTCCTCTCAACTGACTTATAAGGCTTCGTTGGTTGTTTAGCTTGAACACAAATCTCACATTTGTGTTTAATATCAATTATAGCTTTAGGCACTAAGTCAAGATCCATCATTCATTTGATTTTCTTTAAAGATACATGTCCAAGTCTCCCATGCCAAATATTAGAAGTTTCAATATTAAAAACTTTGGAAACTTTATTAGATCTTGAAAAATTATTCAACTTAAATAAACTATCATAAACATAACCTTTACCCACAAATACATTATTTTAGAGATTACAACTCTATTGGACTCCAAAACAATTTTGTATCCTTGTTCAACTAAAGAAGACCCACTAACAAGATTTCTTCTTACTTCATGGACATAACGCACTTCCTTGAGAATTAAAGCCTTTCCAGAGGTCATCTGCAATTCAATATCTCCAATTCCAAGCACTTGTGCGGTAGTATTATTGCCTAGAGTCACACTTCCTCCACTTGAGTTCTGATAATTTTAAAATAACTTCTATTAGAACAAACATGAATATTCACGCCTAAATCTAACCACCATTCATTATTTTCATAAGTAAAGTTGACACTTAAAGAATTAGAATTATTATACTTAATGAGAGGTTAATTTGGTTCACTTGGACTTCCTTCTTCTAAGACATGTACTTGATCCTTTGATCTTTATGATGTTGCTTAGGCTTAGATTTGTAAGCTTCTGTCTTCTTGTAATAGCAATCCTTTGCCACATGATTAGACCTTCCATAAACATAGCAAATCCTATCCCCTTTGCCTTTAGAATTCTTAGACCTCTTATGTTGATGAACCTTATTCTTAAAGCTCTTTTTCCTAGGTTGACAACCATTTCTCTTATTGCTCTTTAAATTCCTCGTGTTTTCAACTAGGTTTACTTTAGTACTTTCAATTTGATTAATAGTACCAATTTTATTGTTTTCTTCAATTGTAAGTGAGTTAATCACTTGTGTCATGGAAAGAATTCCTCATCTATGTTTTAAAGATTTGGAAAAATCGTACTAATTAGGAGGTAACTTTTCTATTAAATATGACACCTTAAAATCTTCACTAAGAGTGATACCATTTTTCTCAACTCTTCTCAAAATTTCTTGGAACTCATGAATTTGATCTCTAATAGGTTTAGAATCCACCATTTTATGAAGATTAAAATTTGAAACAACAAATCTATCTAGACTAGTTTCTTCTATCCCATAAACGACTGCTATAGTATTCCACAAAGGCATTTTTGGTAGTTTCATAAACATCATAGAGATGATTTGATAAAACATTTAATATTCTATTATGGAAATGATAATCTATCTCCTTTTTTGACATTTGAGTTGTGAAAGTAGAAGTGGAACTAGAGGCTTATTGGGTTGCTGATTCATTGCTAAGTTGACTAAATGGTTCGCTAGGTTGTCCAGTTGGTTCAATAGCTGAAATTAAACCTAGAACTGTAAGCCAATATCTCTATAGTCTTTGCCACCACTTAAAATTTTGTCCATTAAATTTTTCAAGTTTTACACTATTTGCTTCCTCAATCTTATTCATTTTCTTTATACTAAAATATCTAAAAGCAAAGGAAATAGCAAATATAAATCTGTGCACAATATATAAAATAAATGACACAAATTATTCAATATACAATTAATAAAATTTATTACTAATTAAACAATTAGTAGACACCTAAGAAAAATATGTAACTGATAATTAAATTAAACAACTATTTTAAATTTGGAAATAAAATAAAACAATTTAGAATTTTTAAACTAATAAACTATTTAATAAAAGTTATAACAACTTTAGTACTATATATATTTTAGAATTGTAACGGAAACTTAAATATTTAAGATAAAAATAACGTAACCTTCAATTTTATAAATAAAATTTAATGCATTAAAAGTGATTTTAGAGTTGTAACAAAAACTTAAATATTTAGGAAAAAAGTGATGTAACCTTCAGTTTTATAAATAAAATTTAATGCATTACAAATTTCAAACTTTGTCTAAATAATATATTATTTTATTGCAAGCATAACTTCAAGTCTTAAATGAATTCAAAATAAACTTTAAGAAACAATTATGATATGTAGAAAAATACTCTGTAAGTCGTCTTGCAATATATATATATATATATATATATGTATATGTATTAAATCAAACCAAGCAATGATTTATTAATTAAATATTAGATTATAACAACTACACATATAATTATACAATTAGAATAAACAAATTAAAATTTATCAAACATATATGAATATCAAAACAAATAAGCGAGTACTATTTGGCTTTAGATTGTTAGAAATATATTATTAATCCGTCAAATAACACATGCTCAATCAATATTATTTTAAATATATTAAAGAAACAAATAACAAAATAAATAAAAAATACAAAAACTATAAAAGCAAGTGAGAAAAATTTGGCATGTGCTATGAGTGGCATGCGTAAAGAGTTGTCTTAAAGCTAAAGAGTTCTTCCCTTTATGCGGGTGAAAGACAGTCCTCAAGAGCTCTAAGATACAACCCAATAACTCTCAGCCACTCTCCTTGATGAGCACGATCACTGAAAGAATATGAACCAGTCTTACAAGTCGTAGTTGCAAAATTATAGAATTTTGAAATTGAAAATGGGGAGTGATGGCTTTGATGACAAGTATATTGAGATTGAACCTACTAACCTTCTTATATACTAGTGTTATAGACTTTGTAACCTATATAATTAATAATGTAACTCCTATACCATAATGTGCTTAATAAATTATGCAACTTATAAATGAAATACAATTTTGTACCTCATGCTATGAATTTTGTAACTCATGCACAATTAAGATTTTGTAACTCATGAATTTAAAACCTTTTTCCCAACAGAAGCAAGCCAAGCTTTTTCCTTTTAGTCGAGTGAGTAAACTATCCCAGTAGTGCACCCGACAAACTGCCCCTACACACGTAAGGGGCTAGAATTTCTATAGTTCACAGAGCAAACTTCTTTAAAAATTTCAAAGCAATCCCAAAATTTTCAAAATTTGAGAAAACTCCCCTATATCCCATGAGGCGGGATGATAGGTTTAGGGGGCTTGACTTGGACCAGGACCTGGACTTTGACATAGGGGTGTTCAAAATCCAATCCAATCCGCCCAAATCGATCGATCCAATCCAAACCGATCCAATTTTGATTGGATTTGATCAATTGACGGATTGGATTGGGTTGAAATTTTTAAGAACCAAATTAATTGGATTAAATAACGGATCCTATTATAAAAATTCATTATAAATCGATCCAATCCAAATAATAGGTAATAAAAATAACATGTAATATATAAAAATTAAAATTAACATTTGATGATCATTGATGTAATGCACCTATGCTATATGTAATTGGAAAGTATAAATATAACTTAATTACTTATTAATTATTTATTCATGTTTCCAAGGCATTCTTTAATGTGCACGGATGACATTGAGTTAATACAATTATGTAATAATAAATTTTTTCAAGTGCTATTTTATGCAAGGTAGTTTATTGCATGGAGTCCTATAAATTTATTTAAATTACAATATTTGTATTGAAATGATTTAAATTTTTATTGTTGTTTTTAGTTGGAAACATTAATCAATTTATAAATGAATTTTTATTTATTATATTACGGTTTATCAATATTTTAATTTGATTGGTAACTTTATGTCATCATTATTTTTATATAATAACTTGTGTTTATTATTGAATCATATGAGACTTTTTCTTTTTTAAATTTTTTAAAGTTCGGATCGGATCGAATGATTTTTTTTTTTAAATCGGATTGGATCGGATTTCAATCTTTAATTGGATTGGATTAGATTGAAAAATCTATAAACCAATAATTATTGGATTGGATTGGTTATTAGTTAAATCCATTGGATCCAAACCGACGAACACCCCTACTTTGACATGTTCATGGACCTACCCTAGATAGCAAAACTTTGCCCTAGTTTTGTACCTAACTATTTTGGGTGGGTCTTGCTCCACTCCATTCCTATGGGGCATATTAGGACCAAACCTAGTGGGTTAGGTCAGCCTTACCTATGACAAGGTCTTTTTCAAATAGTATAGTGCTTAAAAACTTATGAAATAGGGATATTTTTGGTAAAAATTCTTTGTTGATGAGTTTTGTAGAAAATACTTCATTGTTTGCTCCACGGAAATCTTGTCTATACAAAATCCAATATTATGAAGACAAGCCTCTCTCTTATCATCTTTATGATATAGATTAATAAGGTTCTTTTAGATCAACTCTACCGCGATAGGATAGCTTTTTATTATGCCACCCATAAATGTCAAAATGAACAATTTTCTCAATAGAAGGAAGCTCCGTAATATTGTAAGTTCATTTAATATCATATCAACATACTATCATATGTTTAAAGTAATCGAATTAATAAATATTCGTTAGATAAAATTAATCTCTATCATTTATGTAATTAGTCTATCTTGTCTTTATAAATTTAATCAAATAAGAAATATTCATCTATACATAAATTGTTTAATTAATTATCAATTTAACAAACTTTATCTTATTAATTATCAAATTTCACATATAATTTGATTCTTTTGTCTTCAATTTGACATAATCTTATGTAATTTCAAAATAATATAACCATATATTAATATAGGAAATTAATTCATGCCTTATAAGGCTATAATTGTTTTGAATAAAAAATTGTCGTTAATAACTACCATATTTAAAAACTTTACTATTGAAAAAAAATTAAATTAAATTAAATAAATAAACCCTAGATAGATTCTTGGGGAATTAAACCATAGCCAAAGAGAAGTCCCCGACCCCTCCCTAATTAGAGACGAGTAATGATTACCATCATTAATTAATCTCATGATCAAGAAGCTTCTCCAAATACGTTGCCTTGTTTGAATATGTATTGACTATGCTAGCTTTATGACCACTATACCTGAGTTTTATAAGCTTTGGTTCTTTTTCTCAAGTTTTACGTGACTTCTGTTTTTTTGTTGAGAACTGAGACAATTTGTCCAGATTTCAACGAATTTGAAATAGATATAAATTTGGGTGTTTGGGTCATTGTTTTTGTGAATATTGAAGAAAATGTGCCCTTTGCGTTCTCTATTGAAGCTTGTGTTATGATTCGAGGTGAGAAAAGAGAGAAATTAAGGAAAATAAAACAAAAGAAACTGTTGTTTCTTAGCATTTTATTATTATTACTCTAATTTATTAGTGTGATTTTCATGTTATTGCATACCCTCGAACATTCTTCGCACCAACATGCGTCTGTTCCATGAGCAGCTACTTCTGAGTTAATAATTCTAAGATTCCCTCGCACGGGTACGGGCTAGAAGGAAAAGCTATAATTTGGTTCATTTATTTATCAAACAGAAGGATCTGGACCCCAATTTCTACGGACCCATTTTCATTTATTTACAATGACGACTAAATTTTCATCTACTCAAATACTAAAACAAAATAGTAAAGTTCAATAAATTGATATTTTAATATTATTATTTAAAATAAAAACAAATAAGCATATAATAAAATATTTTTGAATCGTAATTATTTTTTTAATTTATATATTACATATAAACTGTACGTATTATGGATTACAATTTAAAAGATAATCTTAATATTTGCACTAAAAATAAGATATAAGATATAACAGGTATGTATTATCAATTATAATCATCAAATCATATTAAAAATTATATTAAATTTATTAATTTATTATATTTAATAATTTTTGTACCAAAAATATTTGAATTTTTAATGTAGATTGATGAGAAATTGGAATAAATAAAACTATCGTTTTTAGGTCTCAAAGCCTAAGCCATATTTAAGATTACATAATATTTATATTAGCTTAAATATTGTATTGGAATAGTACAAATACACCAATCAAAACGAACCAAATAATTATCGAAAACACTAGCGACCAGTTCATCGCCGTAATTATTGAAAACCTGAAATTTATATGAAAGCATTTATATATACCCCGAGCCGTTCTTAATGAGTTTGGCTAAATCATAACGTAATTGAAGATACAAATAACAAGTTAAATCAACTTCGATCTATATATATACACATATATTGCTAGGCTTTTAAATCTAGTTGGGCAGTGCAGATTCATTAGAGCAAAAACCAATCGCACACGATAATCTCTAGCGCTCACCCTTTGCTGTAAACGTTGGGAAACTTGAAGGGATGAGTGTCACCATCTCTGCAATCCATTTGTTTGCTGCACAACAGATTCCATTAACTTTTGCTATAAATATAGTTGTGTTCGTTTTTTTGAAAACGAAGAAGAAATTACCGATTCATCATCCTGCGGTCAGACCATGAAAAACACTACACTATATTAATCTTTTTTTAAAAATAATTATTTTATTCAATTCAACTCTTGCGATGAGAAAATATAAATAATTTATTCAAATTCTTTGTGGGAGAAAATGCAAATATGAATTACTAATAACTTCACAGGTGCTTTGATCGCAGGATGAAGATCGGTAGTTTCCTAACTCTTTCTTTAAAACGGACACAACGACAATTATAGCAAGAGCTGTTGGAGACTAATCGCAACGGACCTTTCACATCCATGAGCAGTAGAAGTTGCCACCATAGAAGGAAAAGAAAAAAAATAATAACAACAGCGACTTAATATTTTATCATATCATTAGAATCGTATTAACATGACGCAGGATTTGAAAAGATACGGTACGAATTAGAGATTGACAAAAACAAATAAAAGAAAGACATAAAACTATAAGACAAATCGGAGAAAACCACAAATATTAAGGACGGTGGTAGAATAATACGCAAGAAGATTAAATGAAAAACTCTAATACTTATAACACTATCTGTGATGTATGATAAATCATCAAAATCATTTCAAAAGAAAAAAAATCAACACAAAATTCACTGAAATCACTAACCCTTGATCTGCCTCTGACAAGATCTATCTTCTGGAGATAAAAGTATACATACAGTAAGATAGAAGATAGAACTAAAGCCCAGATAAAACTTTGATTCACAATCCAAGCGGCAGCCAGACACTGTAAAATTTATAATAGCTGCTGGGTGGTAACACTTGGCTGATGGGTTAGGGTTTCTATGGCTTGTCCTTATAAATTAAGAAAAAGAAAAAGTATCTTCATAAAATATTTTAGTAGTAATAATAATAATGGATGTTTCTAAGGGCAAATGACAGGTTGACAAGAAAATACACACATGGCAAGCTAATAAGATGACCAAAGACTAGGTGTCACAATGGTGGAATGCAATTTTTTGGATCAAAATTTACTACCAATGCTTTTTCCTAAACTGAAAAGGAGAATGAGGCAAGTAGCCAACTTTTATGCTAAGTTGAAACCTTCCTTATGTGAGTTGCCAACAATTTAAAAACAATTTCTTATAACGTTTCACTGGATAAAAATATTTTGAATGATAATGGATTGTTTTCACACCGTTATATTAGCATACATAGAAGGACTAATGAAATATTGATATTATATAAATATGATAATTTTTTATCATAAAAAAATTAAAAATACATATATTTAGAATTTAATTATTAGAGAGTTAAGTATTTAGTATTAACTCACATCTATAAACTTAAACTTTTAAAAAAATAACAAATTTAAGTTTACAACTTGGACAAAGGAAGCCTTCCCCGAGATTCCTTAAAAAAAAAAAAAAATCTCGCGGTTTGAGAAAATTGGAATATCTCTCCTGAACTCTGAGTCTCTGATAATTAGTGATTCGGCTTGATTTTAACTTTTAAGCCTTCAACTATTATCAAAAGGAGATGAAAAGAATCGAATCTAATAAATTAAAGACAAAGCAAACAATCGGCCGGTGATGGCTGCTCCACTTGTCTAGGCAACTTAGATGCTTTTCGTTTCCGACAAATATTCTCCTTGCAAAAATGGCTAGCATATGTGCCGTACAATTATTTAAACAACCTACAGCACTGTATTAATATTATATCTTCAAAGTTATGAGATCGACTCAACAAGTGTTCATTTGGTTAATATTTATATTGATATGATGTAAATCTCAAAACCGAATATACTACTTGATTTACGTACTATCCTGATGCTCACGAATAATCATGTTGTCGAATTCTAATAGGAAATTGATTATAATTCACGATACGAAGTCCTCTGGTCAATGCAAATAGAGTGAGAGACTGTAAAGCTTTGGTTATTCATGAATTCCTGCAACCAAGTGTGATTGAGTATCTCTATCATAGGCTGGGTTGGTTGTGCACCCATGGTCTCCATCGGCCAAGTCCATAATTGAACAATCCTAAAAACTATTGAGTGCGTCTACGTTACCTTTCCCTCACCATTAATCTGAAAATAATATTAAACATAAAAGCCATCTATACAATCAACTCCATATAATCTAATTTTGGCAAAGTTTTATTTGAAGGGTAATTATTAGACCTGGAAACGGGTCGTGTTAGAACAGTTTCGTGTCGTTTCGTATTCGTGTCGTGTTAAATTATTTTAATCAAAATCCAACCCATTAACTTATTGGGTCTAAATCTATAAACCCAAACCCGACTGTTAACTTAACGTGTTACCCGAATCCAACCCATTTAACCCGTTTTTTTATTTTCAAGTTAGACAACAATATGTGTAACATGATTTGTATAAATTCTAAACAAATAATACAACCAATAGTTTATAAATTTAAAATCTAACAAATATTTTGAAATCTATTGAAATATCCAAATTTAATATAATACGAAAATATAAACAAAATTTTATATCCAACATCATTTAAATATCCATCTAAAATGTATTTAAGATAAATAATTGATAATATCCAATTATTGAATGATTTTTGAAAATGAAATAGAACATTTTATGAGTTTCTTCTTTATATTTCTCATCAAAATGTCATACTCATACACACATAAGAAAAAGATGACGTAATTGTATTAGAATAATTTTAATTAGATTAAATATAGTTATAAATTAGCATTTGTTATATTTTATTATATATCATAAATAAATTTACTATATTATCCTTAATATTAACGTGTTAAACGGGTGAAACGGCTTTTTATAGGATAAACCCAAACACGGTCCGATATCAAACGGGTTTTACCGTGTTAACCCATTAACGACCCAATCCGATAATATTAGATCCAAAACACGTTTTTATCGAATGGGTTCGTGTCGTGTTAACGGGTTGTATAGAATTTGCCAGGCCTAGTAATTATCATATCATGTATTTTTAATTTCCCTTATTTCTTATGTATTTTAACTTTTTACACATCGAATGATGTTTTGTCATGTGAGTTTTTGTGGAGAGTCTTAATCTAAAGGTATTTCACATTTGAATGCTTTTTTATAGTTACGAATTTATCATTCGTATCAAAATCTAAAATTTTTACATCCCATGTATATAAACCCTAATAGATCTTGAGAAAGATTCAGTAGTTACTTTCTTTCCCTTGTAAATGAAAAAAAAAATCATCATTTATTCAAAGTTAAAAATAAAAAAAAATTAAGTTTAATAAGATAAATTACACTATAGATGAAGTAGACAATGGAAAAGATCATTAAAGAAATTTTAAATTATTATTTAATTCAATTGATTTACATAGACCTTTGACCACATACCCTATCGTTTATTTTGTATCAAAGCAATTTGAGAGGTGACAAGAAGAACTTTTCTAGCATGGTATGTAAATGCGAAACGAAGACCTCCAAAATGAAGATGAGAATATCCTTCCTTTTGCCAAAGATCAATTAGGTGTTCTGCAATGTCAATTTAAACAAATTGCTCAGATTGAGTGGTGGGAAGTTGAAAAGCATTAAACTTGGTATACTAAACATACTCTTTTACTTTAGGGGTAGAAGGAGTGATAAGGTTTTAATGGTTTTCTTTAAAGGACAAGAAGGACTTTTATGGGCACGATATGGATTTAGATAAGGGAGATTAGAAGTTGGCAGATAAGAACTATCAGAAAATACTGGATTTCATATAAACTAAATAGTTTATATGAAAAAGACCTCTTGAGAGGAAAGGTTGGGACTGCATATATTGTTTGATTTGAAGTTGCCATGACTCTGAAATCAAATAAAGGATGATATTGAACTCAACTCCACTGGAGAATTGCTAGAGACGATGCCAAAGAAACCTTTTTCTACATTTTTGACCTTATAAATTTTCATATATAGAAACTTTGGATGAATTTCAATGTTATCAAGAGGAAATGGTCCACGCTGAGTAAAGATTTTTGCTTGGTATTCCATCATTTGTTGGGCATGAGACAATTCCAATGTTTTTTTTTTGCTACGGAAAATGGGATTTCCGGAGAATAATACTCAAACCCAAATGTGGAAGGATACATTGTAAGCACCATGTGAATCATGGGAATGACTTGGAGAGAATTTTGCCTATTCTTGGTTGTTGTGGATGTGAGACCATATCTGTAAGAATATTGTTAGTGCCTGGATGTGTTTAACATCAAAGTTGAATCAAGAGAAGACCCAACATTGCCAGTATAGTAATTGCAAATTTGGTAATTGTTTTCGCTTGAACAACAACATTCTTGAAAAAGAACTCACATCCATTTCAATGAGAAAATGATGGCTAATAAGATGAAATTGAAATTTTTTAATTCCTTTTTTTACAACCAAGATTTCTATGAAAGTGAAGTGGTAATGACTCTCAGATTCTGAGAAAAATTTACTTTTGTAACCATAAATATTTCTTTTCCCCTCTTTTTCTTCAAGGAGAATGGTTGCCTGATAGAAATCACTAGCATATGTTTTTATGATTCTTTTCCTTGTGAAAGAATGGTGGTAAATGTTAAGTGATCTACTTGGTTTGGGCCATGGCTATTGTTTGATCTACACCCAAAGATGGAGGTTTTTCTTGAGCATAAGCTAGAGTGGACGAATAATTTCTGTAAGCTTAGGAATGACGTCTACCACGAAATTAATGATACCCAAGACTTGTTGAATTTGCTACTTATTGATGTTATCATCTAGAAATTCTACTAATTGGTTTTCGACGTGAAGCCGGAATCGATATGTGCCTTCCTTAATGATCATTTCTAGGAAATCGATTTCTGGGACAATAAAGACACATTTCTTTTCGGAGATCATAATGCCATTCTTACAGAGAAGAGAATGCATTTGCTGGAGAAGAGAAAGTTGTTCTTCTTTTGTTGAAGTGCAAAGAAGAAGATTATGTATATAAATTAACAAGTGGGATAAGAGTGGTTAGAAAATTCTTATCATGGCCTTTTGAAAGATCGAAGGGATTATCTTAAGGCCAAAGGGCATGACATTCCAATAAAAATGTTGGTTTAGAATATAAAACCCTATTTTAAATCTTTCTTAAGGGTTGATTTCTAACTGCTATATACCAACTTCTAAATCAAATTTGGAGAAAATTTTTGCTTGAGCAAGGTTAGAAAAGAAGGCATCGGTATTAAGAATAGGGAATTTGTTATCCGTAAGAAAGAGGTTGGGGGGCCTAAAGTCAACTGCCAATCTTAGTTTTCCTTAAGTCGTTCTTGGTGTTTGCTGACATAAAAGCTTCACAAGCCTAAACAGAGTTGCTTGGTTCAATTAAACCCTAAGCTTGTAATTGGCTAAGTTCTTGAATTGCAATGTCATAATGTTTAGGTTCATTCCTTGATGACTCACTTTGGTAAGATAAACATCTTCATTTTTCTTAAAAGAAAGAAAGATGAAAAATTTGAGATTTGTCCATAAAGGACCGTAATATTTGGCCAAGAATTTTGAACGATTATTTGCTATAGAAGTGGCTAAGATGTGAATTTTAAGATCTTTTATTGGAGCTAAGGAATAAGAATGATCTAACTCAAAATAATCTAACCCAACCCATAGATGGAAATAATTTTTAAACCCGAGCCCATCAGGTTTGATCAAAACCTTTTTCATAAAGAGTTGGGCTAATAAATCATAGCCTGTTTACAGGAATGTATCTTTTCTAAAAAATCTTCATGTCTTCTTAGGCCAAGAGGATTGATGTGCTTTAAATTGTCAAAAGTGTTTCCCTTTCTTTGTTGAGCAGTGGCATGAAGATGAATCTTCTTTGCATTTGATTAAGGTTAGGCCATCACAAAGTTTACTGAGCTTTTCTGAACCTAATTATATTTGATGAGAAACTTGGAGCTATTGCAAAGCTTTTGAAGCTAGTGAAGGACATACTGAAAAAGAATAGCCAAGGAGACTTGAAAAAGCATCAATCCATACGAAGCAATATACCTCAAAGTTTCTGACCCAAACGGCTTCGGAAGTTGATTAAGATAGGCTTGCTTAAGATTTGGATCATCTAGGCCTCCAATAAGATAAAATTGCTCCTGCAGTTTCTTAAAGTGATAGTGGATGTCTGAGGGTTTGAAAGAGCAACATTTTAAGTGAAAGAATTCTTCCGTTGCCTTGTCTTCAACATATGTCAGATTAAGCATAAATTTTGAGTATATATGAAACATGAATTGGTTGATATCTGCAGATTAAGCTTTGCAATTGTCGATATTCATCCAATTTGAGCCACCATTCTTTTAAAGAGCCCACCATTCTAACTACCAAATCTAGAATAACCCTTTTTACAGTTGACCCTAGGCTTAGTAACTCTGAGTTGCACTAAGATGTCATGTCATGAATTTTGTTCCTCTGGTCGTTTAGCTTGCAATCATCAAAGGTGAACAAAGAGAATTTTGATTGTTAAGCATGTTGATATTTGGTTTGATTGAGATGAATAATATCTTCAATAGATTCATCATCTGAGAGGTCTATGATAGTTATGTGTGGGTTAGAAGTTTATGGATCCCTTTTTTTTTGAAATCATAATGGAAAGAATTTGATATGAATCAAGCTCTTCTTTTTCTTTGGATGAACCCTCTGTAGATTGATTTGACGTTTCAGGTTGAATGGCAAGATTTCTTAAGTATGAGGTAATAGGGTTTAGGGAAATGGTGCATTATGGTGGAGGATTTAAAGGGTTATTTATATTAGTATTTTTGCAAATGGAAGGTTTAGGTTTTTGATGATTTGTGATGAGAAAGATGTTGATTTTGGAGAAACAAAGAACTATCTCCAAAGGAAGAGCTATGAGGATGCAGTGATAAGGCTTGAGTTTCGGGTAAAAGATGTGCAGGAGGTGTGGACATAAATAATCTGTCTAGGGGAGACTGCCAAGATGGAATAGTTTTTTCCAAAGATATCAATCGTTGCTTGCATTGATTCATCTCATTTTGGAGATGTTGGCATGGAATGGACTATTTTAAGTGTTGAAGGTTGGTTAGATGGAGCTCTTTCATCTTCTTCTTAAGGGCTTCAATGGGGCTTAATATTTGCTATTGAGAGTTCAATTTTGACTCGACTCTCCTGGTTGCTTCTTTGATTTTTTTGGAGACAATGATTTTGTGCTATAATATTTTTAGATTGCAAATGAGAACAGCTTCAAATTATAAAGTAGGGTGCTTTACCTTCCAAGCAGATTTTTCGTGAGTGATAGGATCTTCATTGGAGTCCAATGAAGGAAGTGCTGAGGAATCAAGTTGATAAATAGCTATAATAGGGATAACTATCTTTACGGATTCTTTTGGGATCCAGACGGATTTAGGCATAATTTTCTTTGGAGAAGTATCAGACTGCTTTTTTGTTCTTGGTTCTAGAAAATTTGATAAAGGATTTGTATGGGGATTTTTCCATTCTGAAGGAGCTGGGGCAGGATTATTTACATGAATTGGAGCAGTATATTTGACCGCAAAGTTAAATTTACCGCTAGGTTCCCTAAGCAAATCATATCTAAGAGTTTTCTTCTTGTATGCTTCAAAAAAATCATTTAAAGTTTGAGGCCTTGGAAGCCTATAAGCTTTTCTCCTACTTGGCTGTCAGAAAGGATCTGCATGTTCCAAGCACGAAGGACAGTTACAATAAAGTTTGTCTCACCAGCATTGTTGGAGCATGAAAATTGGATTCCATTGTTCATCAAAAGCATAGATTTTTTCTTGATTGCAAGAAGATATCCCAAATTGAGTACAAAATGGCTGCACATAAGAATTTTTGTTGTAAAATGGATTTCAAATTTTTCAGTGGATGTTATAGTGAAGGAAGCTTCCTCATGTTATTCAATCGAATTCGCCACCTAATAAAAGTGGTGGTAATTCATGTTGATTACAAAATTTGCACATGTTTTATAAGAAAATAAAATTAGATTATAAGTGAAATTTAACTAGCGTTAAAAGTAAAATATACTTTCCAATATTGTAAGAAAAGAAATGGGATTTATTCAATTTTAGAGTGGAGGGCAAATAATACAACTCAAACCATTTGTAACAGTTTTAAATTAAAAGCACGCTGGAAGAGTATTTAAAAACTTCAAGTATCTACTTTAGCGCCAATAAGTTACAATTTACCTAATGTTGAGGAAATGACTTGAGTACAACCGTTGTACCCATACAACTACTATGCCAAACGGTTTGTCTCAAAATGATACATATAGCAACTAAGTTAACTTCGTGACAAATTGTCATTTTGCAACATAAAATTTGTTAAAACTACTATACCAGTCAAAAGTCATGTGTTTAATAAATTTTATTTTAAAAACAAGCATTAAGTTTCAATATTTTATAATCATTAGATATTAAGATTATTCACACCCGTAAGTTTAAATTAAAAGAATTAAAAGAGGAATATAATGTATTTTCTATTTTCTTATAAATTACTAAATATTTTTAAAATAAATATTAAAAATTAATAATCAACAAATAGGAAAAATATTATAAATAACCTTAAAGTTAAGTTTAATAGTACACATAACCTAAAACTTAACGTTTTATATAATATCCATAACTTTGCTAACATCAGATTTTATTAAAGTAATCTCTTAAAACATTAAAAACATATATATTGATAATTATATCCTTCAACCATATTATTTTTTATTATTTAAATATTTTAAATTAATTTTAAATTAATCAGATATCAATAAATTTTATTCAAACAACTAAATTTATCAAAAAAATAGTATGTTAAAAATATAAAATTGGTGATTTATATATTTATTTTATGTTTTTATAATTTTTTATTAAAGTTTTATAAAATTATTTTATTTAAAAAAATAAGCAAATTATTACTTAAACAAATAAATTAAGTTACTTTTTAACCCTTTAAATATTAAACTTAGCTGAAATTAATTGACAGCAAGGTTGTGAATAATATACATAAAATGCCAAGATTATGTGCTGCATTATACTTTAGTTCAAAATTATATGTAATATTTTTCATTAAGGAATATTTACTGGACGACAGCCCTCACAGACCGTCAGCCTCAGCCACCGTATAAGCTGGAAATGAAGAACGAGCAGACTACTCTGCTACACAATCATTTCACAAACAAGCTGGAGCAATTGCTTAGAGAAGAGAAAAAAAAAATAAGGAAGAAATTCCGACTAGGATGGCAAGTGCGATGACAACATCTATGAAGACACAATATTAAGTTTCAGTAATTTTCATCTCATAAAAATATTAAAACAACTCACAACTCCAACCAACTACTAAAGCTGCCGCTCCTACAGATAACCATCACAACATCAAGCTCAGAAAATGTTGGAACTGATCTGAACCCACGATTTTGAAGTAAAAGTAGTTCCTAATAAACATGAGTTCCTCCAAACAAAACAACATTGTTATTACGTAAAGCCATCATTTAGGAGGTTCTATCTCTTTACCCCTCCAGTTCCTTGAAAAATTCTTCGTAGCTCAATTCAATCTGCTACCACTAGCTTTCACTGGTGGTATAACTTTCTCACAATCTTGTAGAAGGAACTACAGTCAAATATAAGTTTATAGAATCAAAATAAGCAATCTGCTATAAAGCAGCAAATAGTCGTGTGACTACAGAGCATTTATTAACAAAGAGTAACGCTATAGGCCATTTAAGGTTATGAACTTTTAACACGTTTCATTCAAAGCTCAAACATGCTACTTGTCCAGAGATTAAGATGCCAAATGCTAGAGAGAGAGAGAGAGAGAGAGGAAAAGTTAAAGTTATATTTTGTAAATCACATATCACAATCAAATAGTTCAATGACTACAAAGCATTAATTAACGATGAGTACGCACACTGGCCACAGAAGCTTATGTCACTTTTTCAAGAATTTCAACACATTCATTCGGATTTCAAACATGAATTGTCCAGAGATTAAGATGCCAAATGCCTAAAAAACCAAAAAAAAAAGGTTATATTTTGTAAATCACATATTAAAACAAATAAATAGCCAAACTTATTCAACCAAATAGGAATGTCTTATACAAATATAAGTAATGTTAATTTAAGAACTTTCCATGAGAAGTAGCGGATGTACCACTGTAGAGCTCTTTGAATCAAGAAAAATTATAAAACTTCAATTTCGTATGGGAAAGCAAAATACTAACAGCCCATTTGTATGACTGACAACTGCATAATTTGAGGCCGATCCAGCTATATTTGGACCATAAATATTATTAACTTTATGATTTGATAACCCAAAATTTGTTCTCACCCTATCTCACGGCCTCTCCTAGGTGCCTAAGGTAACTGCCTCATTGAAAATAATACACATTATAGAGCACACTTTATGTTTCTAAGATTTGACCTTTCTAATAAACTCTGTTTGGTTGCTCACTATAAACCATCATAAAAAATGAAACCCTAGCGGTGAAAGAACCTTGTTACAAATATTAACACTTTTTTCCACTAATTTTTTATATACGAATGAAAGCCTTTGAATCTGCTCTATTAGATGAAGATTCTAACACACAAATATTATATATGGACCTTAACGAAAACCGTTAGAATCATGTGTATATATATATAAACTACAGAAGACTCAGGTCCAAGAGTTAAAAATGAAAATATATCATTTACATGTTCTTGTAACAGATCAAATCAACACAGATTAACGAAAACAAAAACTTACGCAATTACACAGATAAGGCGCTCGGGGGCCTGCAAAGATAAAAAGACAAAGTATGGTTACCAAATATAAATGTCTGCAACATGAGATATGTTTGACAGTTCAGGCAAAACCTATTGTACTGTAGCAAGGTCGAAAGGAGAACTGTTACAAGTATAAGAGTGCTAAAACAAAGAACTAAATGGAGTTTGAGACTCGTATCTTCTCACATAGAAAAAAAAAAAAAAGATAAATAAATTACCAACCTCCAGATCACGCCGTGGGTGGGCAATTACAGATTGACGCAACATCGATGTCAAAATTCTCTCAATTAGTTTTGGAAGTAGGAAAAGATATTTCACACGGCTAGAAATTTCACAATTTTTTTTGTCATGGCCACGAAGTGGAGAACACTTAAAAACAAAGAAAAAATAAACAAAGTAAGCAACCTTATGTGAACAGGTAAGGAGCAAGTAAAGTACGATTCTAATGTTGAAGAGAAAAATAGGTTAATTCACTAAAGAAAACTTTTAGTGGCTGAACAACCCCAGAACACAACAGATTTTCCATATTCATAAAATCAGTTCAGGTTCACAAATAAGTAAACTTGTTTTCAATAAATATATATTATCAGAATAAGGTAGCACAAGTTAGATAACAACAGGTTTGCTAAAAAATGCAACCAAAACAGAAAAATCCAACCTTATAAACATAATAACATTTTCCATGAATTCTCTAAGTTGCTACATGCTGCTAGAGGTGTTCACGGGTCGAATCGGGTCGGACCAGATTTTGCCCTACCCGACACAACCTGAAACATGATCGGGTTTGAAGTTTAGTACCCAAAATCGGGTTTATGAAATGTGAAACCTGAGACCAACCCAAATGATCGGGTTGGTCGGGTCGGATGGTGGGCTAATTTAACAATTTGGCCCAAATTGTTTTACAACATTTTATTAAGGCCCATATATATTTTTAAAGTTATATTGTATGCAAAATAAGGCCCATTGACAAAAAATAATCTATACTATATATAAAACAAGGTCCATTAATATATATTAATCCATATCATATAAATATACAAATTAGAGTAATGCTACTCATACAAACTATTTATACAAACTCACACATACAAACTGATGTGGCATCCCTATGTGATCGCCACATCATCCATGTTAATTAATGTCATTTATTATTAATATATATTTATCAAATCACTGCATTTATTTATCAAATCACATTATGCCACGTCAGTTTGTATGAATGAGTTTGTATAAGTAGTTTGTAAGAGTAGCATTACTCTACAAATTAAGACTAATTACTTATGAAAGTAATTAAACTCAAAGATAAATACAACAAAAAATAAAACATTACAAACCCAACCAATATCTCTTATCTAAGCTAAACAATGCAAAAGCACTCTCAAGTCTCAATCTAATATACACTCACCCTTAACATACAATATCATTTCATTTGAAAGCTACTCAAAATCTAAGTTAACAACATATAATTATATTGTTACAATCCAAAGTAAAAGACATAATTATAGAGTCCAAGGTACAACTACAACACATAAATATAGAGTCCAAGGTACAACTACAACACATAAATATAGACTCCAAAGTAAAACACAATACATATAATTAAGATGCAAAATTGCAAATTACAACAATCCAAGTTTTGAACGGAGCATGACATAATCTCTACCACATCAAATATGTAGCATTCCACCTACTCGGATTGAAAAAGAATCAAGTCATCTCTTACATATTTCTAACAACATCAAACAAAAATAAATTTGCGTGAGCACTAGCAATCAGTAATGAAAATATGTTGAATTAGTTATTACCTATAAAAGTGGCACTCATCAATCAAGCTCCATATGATCAGCTGCTGTTATAGTTGATTTAAAAACTTCTATATCAATGACAAACAAACACAAATGAAAATAATATAGTTAGTAAATGCTTCAAATGTTAATTGCAAATGATATTTTAAGTTATTAACCAAAATCCCTAATTACCTGTCTCAATTGAAGTACAAAAGCCCACAAAATCTCTAATAGCATATTCTTCAGTCTCTGTAGTCAGGAATACTTCATCAATCAATGTAGAAGTTAATTAATTCTGCGAGCATATTAAGGATTCAACCATTTTAGGAGTTAATGAACTTCTAAATTGGTCAAGAATCCGCCCTCCAGTACTGAATACTGACTTTGAAGCAATAGTGAAGACTGGTATAGCAAGAACATCCTTTGCTATACGTGATAACACAAAAAAGTTGCCTTCATTTAGTTTCCACCAAGCCAAGATATCAAAATCCTTAATCTGTCCCACCAAATTGGCATTGTTTAAATAAGTATCCACCTCAATTGATGTTTCTGACTTCGTCAAATTATCCATAAATTTTACAGCTGGATCTACCCATGGCTTTACCGCCTGAACTTTATCACTCAATGTTGAGGTTGGGATATGACTGACAAGGAGTTTTGACACTTCAGTCCTTGCCACTTTTGAAGAGCTATCTACTAAAGACTTATAAGTTTCATATAGCTTAACTAACAATATTTTAAGGCCCACTATCATTTGCTCTGTTTTAGTATCATCCCAAAAACTCCTCCAAGTAAAATCAAAGTACCTAATTTTGAATCTTGGATCAAGCACAACTGTAATGAGCAACATCTCATTAAATCTATCAAAAGACCCAAAGTACTTGTGAAACTTCTTCTTCATATGTTTTGCTATATCACACAAAACGCTACTACTTTGTTCTTGCAACTCAATCAATTGATTATGAATCCTCCATACCCGATTAAATGCAATATGTGATGTCACAATCAAAGAAGCACTAAACTTTAGAGTTATTTCATAAAAATTATGTAAAAAACTAACAAACAATCTACCTTGATCCCAATCCTCTTCTGTAGGTGGTCCCAACTTTATCTCCTCTACAAAGTAGAGTTTATAATGTCCATCCTCTTCCTCCAAACGGTCAAGTGCTTTTTGAAAATGTAAAGCACTCTCCAACATCAAATATGTAGCATTCCATATAGTGGGTGCATCCATTACTAAATTTCCTTTGTATTGAATTATTTCATGTTCAACACAAGACTGAAATCTCTGTAATCTTGCAAAGATGATCTCACATAACGCACAGCATTACGAATACTAACAATGGACTTATGAAGATCCTTTAAACCCTCACCAATAATGAGATTAACAACATAGGCAAGACAACGAACATGCATGTAATCTCCATTAAGAATCAACCCACTATCTTTCCAACCCTGCACCTTTTTCTTCACATAATTGATTGCCACTTCATTTGCACTCATATTATCCACTGTGATTGTAAATATATTCTCTAATCCCCACTCAAGCAAACAACACTCAATCTGCTTCCCAATAGTTTCCTCTCTATGATTCACAATTTGAGAGAAACTCAAAATCCTTTTGTGCAACCTCCAATTATCATCAATGAAACGTGCAGTAATCACCATGTAATTCAAGTTCTGTATTGAAATCCAAATATCTGTAGTTAGTGACACTCTAACTTTGTTTGCTTCGAAATACTTTTTCAAATTTTCTTTCTCACCCAAAAACAAAGAGAAAATTTCCCTTGCTACCGTTATTCTTGATGGACATTCAAACTTTGGACACGCAACTTGCATGAGACGTCGAAACCCTTTGTTCTCTACAAACTTAAATGGCAACTCATCTATAACCATCATCTCCACAACCGCCTTTCTAATTGCCTCCTTATCAAAGCCAATACCTACAAGGTTACTCGCGATTCCACTTTCTATCCTTTTTGGACCGAAAGAAAGAACTGTTTGTTTGTCATCCTTCTCGGCTTGTTTGTCACTCAAAATATACTTTGGACATCTACATAAATGATTCCACAATGTTTTAGTCCCGTGCTTCTTATTATCACAAAGAAAGGACCTCCCACAATAGCCACATACACACTTGTTTCCTCCAACTTTTTTGTAATGATCCCATACACAGAATACTTGAGGCTTTTTTCTCTTATTTTTTTGGGAAGCAATTTCACTACTCACTTCTTCAGGGATGTCCTCGATAAGAACGGGAGTAGTTGATTCAAAAGTCATACCTGAAAAAAAATCATCAAAACCATTTTGTCAACTTGAAAGTTCAATTAATCTGATACATGTAAATAATATATACATTAGATAAATTAATTAACAAGATCATGCATGATCGTATATTTTAATTTTGTCTTGTTGACGTTGAAGAAGGTAGGCAATGCAACTGGTGCATGCATGATTGGAAATATTGTCAAATTTGATTAAGATTTTTTTTTTTAAGGAAATGAAGAAAAGTATTAATATATACATTAGACGTGCGGGATAAATGATCATAATGATAATTGAAAATTAATAGAACTATTAATAATAATAAAATGAGCCATAAAAAAATCTAATCTAAAACCACCTCAAAGTATATCTTAGGCTGTGCTCAAATGGTAAAAAACTACAAACTAGTGAGAATTGCAACTTATTGTGTAATAACACAAACATAAATTGGGAACCACAAGACAAGAATCCAGATCTGTCACTGAGGTATATTATATTGCAGCAGAGAAAGGAGAGAGCAGAGAAGATAAGCACCCAATAAACATATCTAGATGCATAGCTTGCAACAACTTAAAAGCTATCCACACATGGTTGAAGGTTTGTAACAAATATTTGTTGCGTGAAAATTGTGACCACGTAGGAAAAATAAAACTACAAATGCAGTGTAACAGGACTTCGAAACATCTTCAGCAATACAAAAAAGCAAATCAACATCTGTTGGTCCAACAATATCTGTACTACTGTGCAGTTAAAACAAATCCTTGCTGGTAAGCAAGCAGATTGGAAAACCTTTTGACTCACATTTGGAAATAATGAGCTATATTCGTTATCAATCATGATGATTATATATGTTAAGCGCATGCGGTGGCTTGGACACCTGTAAGTGCATTTGTTGCAAAAAGTATCTACTTTTAATTGGAGCTTGTGTCATAGAACATAATTAGTGTTGCGTAGTGGTCATTTCTTTTCTCTTGCCTCGCTATTTTCATGACTAATTGCCTTTTACATTCGTTAAATAACTACCACGTGAAAGAGGAAGCGCATAATATATAATTTTTATTTTAATTCTATTTTGGCGTTATTACAAAGTCATTACTCATCAGCCGCTCATTTGAGTTCAACAACTAAAAAAATACTATGATTGTGTCTGTAATTGCCCTAACTAAATCATAGTCTAATGGTGAATAATACAGACTACTTTTCTTGATATATTAGATCCAAATGCATATTCTGAATAGATGAAATACAAGGACTATTGTCATAATTTTTCTACTTTGGATGAAAAATAAATGAATAAGGAGGTAAATTGACTTAGACTAAATTTGATACTAATAAATAAGGCTTGTGACAATATCAATATTGAAGCCATGTATTTACTAATGAATAATTTGGTTGTCATTTTGTTGCTTATCAGTTGAAATTGAAGTATGGTGCCACTGCCAAGCACCCAATAAACATATCTACATGTCTGCCAACAATAAATTAGAATTTCAATTACTCCCAATAAAGTAAGATGACACAAAACCGGGTCGGGTCGGGTATTTTTGAACACCCCTACTTGCTGTTTACAAATTTTCCATTGCTTCAGCAAAATCTCCTAGTCCAGAACATGTGAAATAGGCTAGGGAGCGCATGCTACAGCCAAGTTAAGCTATTGCAAGTGCGACAACACAATCACTATGGCTGAGCAGAAAAGAAAAATAGCATTAAATGCTCATATCACAGTCCAAAACCATAATTCTTCTTAGTCTTCCAATACAAATTGGGAGTTGTCAGCCTCATCCACCTTTCAAAACCAAACTAATTGGGTTTCAAATCCCTCTAAAATTTTCAACTAAAACACCAAATAAGAAGTCCTAAGTCATAGCAAGCCGCAGATCAGAGATGATCAAGTTAACAAACAATTTTGTCGCTAACATGTGCAGATACAGTGGACAAACGTAGTCTCCAATATTCACAATTAACAAACCAAGCTCTAAAGAAAAATTACCCAAGAATAGGAGAAACTATATAAAGCAAAGGTCAGATGAAACAATCCAACCTCAGCAACAGAACAATCAATCATAAGAAGAAGCTTGCAGTTGGTCCAATTAAACAACACAAACAAAACTTCGTAGCCATACCTGACCGACAGCGCACACCTCCGGGTTGACAAATCTTCGCAGGATGATGAATGGGTATAATCCAGGTTACCAAACATAGACTCTCCCAAACTACTAACTAATTGCAACCTCTAAACAAATTCAAGCAAACATTAGAAAATGATTACAATAAGAAAACGAATTTGATATCCTAACCAAAAAGAGTATTTTTAAGAAAATCAGGAGTGAAATCTAACCTCGTAGATAGATGAAACGAGATCGGCCAGGACGCAGCATCTATCGATCAAAATCTCGTGCCTTCTTCGCCGATGAACAACGTGAGAGTCGCTCTCCAGATCCATGATGTTTACACAGAACAGCACAACTCTATAGCCCGCGTTTGAAATATCCAAGTATTTCTTTTCTGAAATAGCCAAATTTCCTCATCTTACCCTTTTGTGGAAGAATCTAGAAGGGTTAGGGGACAAACCAGAAAATCTGCGAGGCATCGGAATGAGCTGGCCAAGTAAAAGATATCGTTCACCTTCTGCCCAAAATTGCCCATTTTGGTTTCACCCAGAAGTCCATGAAATCCCAAGTTTTTCAAAATATACCCGTAAAACTACACACTTGGACAAAAACGCCCTTGCACGCTAAACTATTTTCCCACTCCCATTTTCGGTCGGATGACTAAGGGTGGCAATTCGTGTCGTGTCGTGTTACCCATTTAATTATTCGTGTCAAGACATAAAACACGAATCCGATACGGTTATTAAACGTGTTAACCACGTGTTGTAATCGTGTCATATTTAATTCACATAATTTACTTAATTATTTAACCTAGTTATGCATAATATATTATATTCTATATATTATATCAATTAAAATTATTTTTATAATATAAACCATTGTTAGTATAAAATATTATTAAAATCATTATAATTTATTATTTTATAAATTAATTTATTTTATAATATAAAATTTTCGGTTTTATAATATATATGTTGTAAGTGGATAATAATTTATATCATTAAATGAGCTTACATATTAAAGATAGACAAAATATATTTAACTATTCGTGTCATTAAACAGGTTAGCGTGTTGAACCCCCTCAACACGAATCCGACCCATTTATTAATCGTGTATCGTGTTCGTATCGCATTCATGTCGTATTCAATGACCCAAATTACCATCCCTACGGATGACGCACCCACCCCTTTCTTCATTCAAACCAATATTTTCACTTTTGATTCCCCCTCCGAAGAACTTTCACGCGCTGCAATCTAAGCAAAACAGAGATCAGATTTTTAAATTTCGATTAGATGGATTATTTAATGAAGTTATAGATTATATTTTATATGAAACTTATAAAAATGACATTATAAAAGTGTCCAATAATGGTTTGCATTGTTCAAGGCAACTTCTTGTATTTTTTTTAAGAAAAATAATTTTTAAAATATTTATATAATTTTGTACCTACCATATCAATCTTCTATCTCCGCCAATAAATAATGTAAATATCTGGTATAAAGACTGCAATTTATAATGAAAGAACGACTCCATCCAACAATTGCATTAATTTGTAGCTGATGCTTATACAGATAACCATGGCAACTTGAAGTTTAGAAAGTGTAGAAGCCCCTCCCACTCCATAATTATCTTCAGGCACAGATAGTTATTCTTAATAAAACATAAGTTCCCAACAAAATTAAACCAAAAAAAAAAAGTAATGACCAAAAGCCATCATCCTAAGGAAGTCGCATCTCTTTCAACTGTCCAGCTCCTTGGGAAGATCTTCATCTGTCAATCCAAACTGCTATTTTATTATGGCATTCACCGTTGTACAATTTTCCTTACAATCTTGCAGAAGGTACTACAGTCAAATAAATGTTTTTATAATCAAAAGCAAGACAAATGATTCCAATCTGCAATTTGTGACAATATCAACTCCTTAATTACTTTGATGTACTCATGTGAACTTGAACTCTTTTTTTTTTTTTAAGTGTGAAAAGGTTACGACTTCAATTTATTAGAGGAAGGCAACAAACCATTTGTATGACTAATAATACCTAATTTGGGGCAGATGCTATGTACATTTTGGCCATAAACATTGTTAAGTATTTGATTTGCTAACCCAAATCGCTTGTCGCCCAACCTGATGCTCTCAGAACAATCGTAATCCAACCACGACCCAAAAAAAAAAAAAAAAACAATTAGCACTATGAAAAGCAAAGGTCTCATGAAGCACCCCAAAGGGAAAAATAAAATAAAAGAAGAAGCCTGAAATTAGTACTGGCAACCAATATGATAGAACTTCATAGCTAATAACTAATTGAGAGTGGTTCAGTGGCTCACAGGTATCTACTGTGGCAGTTCCAGTTGGGTCAAAAGACAGAAAATCTAATGACAATTGAGGATAGTCGCACGATGATGAATCAGCATACCTAAGGTCATAACCAGACATAGTCTCTCCCATGTCACTAACTAATTAGAAATTCACAAAAGAAATTTAACAAAGATTAAGATAAAATTATAATAAAAAGGGGAAGACAAAAAAGAGCTAACATAAAACTTTTGTTATCATCACCAGTGAGCCATACATAAGCAATATTTCGCATTTCAACTTGAAACTCAACAATCGGTCAACAACGTTGGCTCCAGTGTAAATTGGAGCAATTTGAGAGACAAGACTAGAGTGGCTCACCAACTCATGAAAATCCGCTTTGTTAGTCCAAGCTCGGTCATTAGACGTAGAACCTGAAGATAGATAAACCAAAATTAAACAAAGAAAACAGTAA
The DNA here is from genome assembly GCA_013180625.2 of Boswellia sacra. Classification (NCBI taxonomy): domain Eukaryota; kingdom Viridiplantae; phylum Streptophyta; class Magnoliopsida; order Sapindales; family Burseraceae; genus Boswellia; species Boswellia sacra. The sequence goes on along the minus strand of SNVD02010938.1, from coordinate 409,177 downwards.
CTTAAGAGTAAAAATGAAAAATAAAGGCAAGGCAGATGACAAATGAACAACATCAAAATGCTAGTGATCGTTACTACTAAGCCAATATGAACGTTATTCACCTTGAAATTTGGCATTTGGTCAGGTCATCATCTTTGGCTTCATTGACAGTTGGAAGTATTTAAGAAGCAAAACTAGATTGGTCTGATGCCTTATGGATATCCTCTGTTGTGGCAGCAACTAGACCTGGATAACTAGACAAATATAAAAGCTCTACTTTTACAAGCTCTCATAGTGAAGCCAAAACAAACGGCCCAAAGAATCTAATAACAAATTAAAGGGCTCACAAGATGATAAGCCGGTCACCTAACAAACACATATAGTTGCAGTCGCTATCGAACATCAACTAATAACAAGTTCTAGACCGAAATAAAATGAAGGCTAGGATGAATTATGAAAAGAGGAGGACAAATGAAACACCATTAACCCACAAATGCTTACGGACATTATGAGCAAGCCAGATACAAGATAATTTCACATTCATACTTCATCTGGCAAATGATCATCGTTGTTAGCTACGTTGTTGGCTTGAGGCATTCGAGAGGCAGGACAAGACTTCTTTTGTCAATCAATACATAACTAACCAAACGAGAATCTCTGGATGATGGCGTAGCATGTTGGCGGTGTGGAACACACAAAAATACGCATTGCATGGAAACAAAGAACAATGGCCAAAGGAACTCTTTAAGACCTATCGGGATATGCAAATCAGCCATAAAGAATTATATTAATATAACAAATGACCCGGATTACAGAGAAAACAGTATTCTACCATCATAAGCGTCTTCTAAGCTAATTGACTGAGTGGCATACTGGTTCTCCTCTTTGCATGAACAATGACAATTGTAACACATGCTAAACCGACACAAACAGTTTCTGGTTTGTGTTTAGAACAGTCGCAGTTTGATGGTTCACATTGTTATATTTGGGTCGCTGGGAAGTGGTTTATAAGGAAATATAACAGCGGCTTTTGGCTGCCAAGCTAGATCAAAGAAGCGAATTGAACACTAACTCATGAAGTTGGGCAAGATTGCGAGGTTGGACTGGTGTTTTTATTTTTATTTTTCCCTAATTATGATGCACCACTCGTTGGAAATATATGCTATCATTTTTTTTCTTCTTTCTTTTCAGGCAAAGTCCCAAACATTTTCATGCCTCTGTGAAAGAACTCAGGGATCGACCAAATATCTATCACAACAATATGATAAATATGAGAGAAATGAACCATATAGTAGCAGCTTTTGAAAAATGACTCATAGACATGTTCAGTCAAAGAAAGAAAACAAACATAAATATGAAAAGCAAGCTAGCAAAGAAGTAGAAGAGTTTAGAACTCTACTCAACCTTTGTGGAGCTTCCTCCCATGGAAGCAGCATTATAAACTCTGCCAAAGGTGAACCTGCTTTTCAAGGTTGTCCTTGCAGTAATTGCACTACCGATGACCCTCTACATGGCCCCTATTATGTCTACAAGGCCAATATGATTCTTCTACAGTTGTATTAGTTTAAAGCATTAGTGAGAAGTTGGATCTCTCAATGGACTAATGATCAACAAGATTATCCAAATACATTGCCTTGTTCACAATGTATGAAGTATGCTGGTTTGACATCTCGTATACAAGTGGTGTTATAAGCTTAGCTCCTTTTTTTTCAAAAGGTTTTTTATTCGATAGAACCAGAATGCTTATGTTTACGGAGAAGGACGAGGTCCCCATCTCTATGTTAACATCTACAGTTCATTTCTATTTTCCACCTTAATAGGTACTAGACAAGTAAAAAGCAAAGTTCTCCTCATACGGCCTACTGAAAACCCTTAGAATGCCACAGAACCATTACCAACCCACCGAACTCAATACTGTAATTGAGCAATGCTGCTAGTTCAAATGCCCATTTTAAAATGTCAGACACAATTACTGGTCAACTAAGGGGAGAAAGGACTCCCTGACATCAAAGAGTGGGTTATTTTTTTTTTTTTTATTGAAGCAAAGATCTTGCGGTCTACTTGCTTTGCCAGAGTTCAGTTGCACAAAAACAAATACATGGGATAGGATGCATGAGATGCGAGAAGTAATAATTAAATTAAGAGCATATAGCGGAGATAGTTTATTATAAAATTTTCTTTGAATACATTAAATCACTTATGCTTTGTTGCTAGCAAAATAAACCCAAAAGAAAGTACACGGATGCTTACATGAATTGGAAAAAATAATAATAATAATAACAATAAAATAAAATAAGATAATCTTTGTTTTACTCAATTTGGGAAAAATAAAATAAAATAAAGAACAAACATATGCAATTTCTACACATCTAGCTACCCAAATTAAAATATACACCATCCTGTGTAAGAAAACCAATTACCATGCTCTCAAACCTTGTTGGGACATTGCAACAATAACAAATACAGGAACTTGGGAGGGGCTGAGGGGTGAGAGTCAGCAACTCTGCCGTCCAGTTGTTGATGATGCCAATACAAATTCCATTAACTTTTGCTATAATTATTGGTGTGTTCGTTTTTTGAAAAAGATTAAGAAATTACCAATTCATCATCCTGCGATCAGACCATGACAACCGGGCGAATTTGAAACTGGTTTGGTGCGTAACAAATTAAGAATAATGTGGTTTATGTAATTAAAGAATGTAACATGAATTTGGCATATCAGTTAGAAAATCTAATAAACAATTTTGAGAGAAAAAGCTGAATATCTCAATAAATAATTTTGCCATCTCCAAAAGTAAATCATCTAATTTCCTCCTAAAGATGATCGCAGGATGAAGATTGGTAGCTTCCGAACTCTTTCTTTAAAATGTACACAACAACGATTATAGCAAGAGCCATTGGACACTAACAGTTAGCTCCAAAAGAGTCGCCAAGAAAAATTATTTATATAAAGAAAAAACCAATCAAACTACCAATTACATATTATATTACACCACTAAAGGCAAATAACTTTAAACTCAATTTGAAATAGCATAAAAAAATCTTTGACATTTAAAAGACACAAATTGAGCAAAAAAGAATTCTAAACGGCCGCAAACATTACCCCGGTAAAGCAACAATAATAAAAACTGTACGATTCATGAATCACCAAAATCATTTTGATTTTGAAGACAAAAACAAATGAACACGAAAGCTTCTAATGTACCTTCTTTCTCTCCAAGAAACTTTGCTTCGGAACACGTGAAAAGCAATCTGTGGCTGGGATGGGTCCGACGCTGATAGCTCCGCAGCCTCTTGTACAGGCCAGTACAGTCCACTCCACGCAAAACTTGCTTTATTCGTATGCAGCTGACGCATGACAGTTAAATGGAGTAAGCCAGCACAGTGCACCACGTGTGGTAACAGTTCCGCCGCGTAAGCCATCATTGACAAGTGTGGGCTTTTCTTTAAGAGATACCAAACGTTGTCCCCTAATTTTAGTTTTGGATTTTTTCTATGCTCATAAATTATGGTATTAAATAAGGATGCTATAATGATTAATATTATATATATATATATATCATATTGTGTAATTAAATTAATATATTATTATAAAGATAAAATTAAAAAGTTTTAATAAATAAAGAAAAATATATTTTTTAAATAATTTTGTGTTAAATTAATTTATATAAACTGATTATATATATAAATATTTTATTTTATTATTATATTGTAATTTTGATTACTACCAGAAGGTCAACGGTTATGGTTTAGTGGGACGGCTTAGTTTGGAGGACGATGCATAGAGCCGTGTCAGTGGCTGCTAAGTTGTAAAAGAATTGGAGGAGAGCGTGATGGATTAGGCTTTCTTTTTTACTTCTTGTTGTAAAAGTACCTTATATAGAGAGAGAGAGAGAGAGAGATAGAGAGAGAGAGTTAATGAAACAATGTCATAGACTACCCCTAGGTTTAGATGAAATTACATGTTATATCATCTTTTATAAATTGTGTTACTGACTACCCTTACCCTTAGAGAGAGAATTAATGGGATAATGTCATAGACCACCCCTAGGTTTAGATGAAATTACATGTTATATCATCTTTTATTAAATTGTGTTGCTGACTACCCTTACCTTTTTAAAAATTATTAGTGTGTTCTTTTATGAATCCAGTATTTTTGTTTTCAATTGAATTTAGGAATATGTAGTTGATTTTGAATTATTTTGAATTTTGAAAAAAATATGTGATTGAGATTGAATATAAATTGCATTGGAAAATGTGCAGAACAAAAAATAGGATTTGAAAATAAGAAAGAACAGAGCCTATTACTTCCGTCACTTTTTCCATTTAAAAATCGTAATTAAGCTGAACTTTCAGTGATATAATGGTTAATTAATATGAAGAAGTCAGATCTATATAAAGAATAAGTCAAATATAATATACCCACTTTCACTTACATGTACCGATTTACTTGTCCCCACTTGCAAAAACTTTTTTCATCTTCTTTATGTGGGCGCCTTTCTTGAGCTACGCTAACCGAAAGTTGATGGATCATTGTAGCTTCTGATTGAAGAAAGCTAGTTCAAGCACCGGTAACATGAATTGGTAAGGCGTTTTTGTGTTTTTTAGCTTGTCATGTCTTGTGTCTTATACCCTTGGATGTTGTGTTCGGTGGATATCCTGTAGGTTCTGATTATTTATTTTTTTGATATATTTTCGACGGTTTTTAGTATGCTATTGTTGTCAAAAGTTTGCTTGCTTCGAATGAGTTTGAATATTTTGAAATCGTAACCCTAGATTTTGGGGGAAATTTGGGGTTTTTCGAAATTGATGGAAAAAAAAAGCTAATTTATGTGTTTTTAAGGTTGCTTGAATTGTTATATTGACGTGCATGCATCATTCATGTTTTTGTTACACTTTGTGTGATTTTTCCATGGCTATTATGGTAACTGTGATGTTTTTAGTTGTGTTTTTAATTCTTTTTTCTTTTCATCTTGTTCATGTCACGCTTTTTTGCACATTGGTCGAACAAAAAGTTGAAAGAATCGTTGGATCCCGTTACTTTTCAGTTGTGTTTTAAGCCTCTTGTTACTAGCATAAACGTTGTTGGATCTCCATCTGTGGGCGCGAACTAGTAAGTTTTTTTTTTGTGGTTTTAAGCTTGTAATTCCCTGCATGGACACTGGTATATACTTGTATCAAAGGCAGAAGCAAGGTTCATTTTGATTCTTGCTTCTGGAGATGTTAGATTATACTTTGGGAAGGTTTAAAAGTTATTAATTGTTTCAATTTTATTGATTGAGCCTCTATACGTGATTTTAATGCTATATTAGAATGCTATAGTTCATGTAAAGTGTTAGGTGAGAGATATATTGTGACGTCTATGTTTGCTTATCACGACATTTGGCTTTCTTTTTTATTGTTTTTTAAAATCTTGATTGAACAATTTAAAATAAAGACATGAAATGGAATTCTTTTTTTCCAAGAATCAAGAACAATGTTTTCTACATTTGTATTTTGAAAATAGAGCTACGGAAAACATGTTTTCCTTGGTTCTTTTAAATTTTCAAAAAAAAATGTGTAATAAATTATTCCTACAATATCTTGTTAATATTTATAATAGATGAAAAATCAAAATAAAAAGATTAAAAAAATCAAAATGAAGATGAAAAACTTTGTCCTCCCATTTATTGTGTAGTAAAATTATTTAAATTAGTTTATATTTAATGAATTTGCCATGGTTTTGTTAATATGATCTAGAAAACATGGAGTAATGCTTGGTTTGACAATGTTTAAAATTTCAAAAAATTGTTAGTTGTATACTTTATTTTTGTTAAAATAATGATTGCTTTGAGTGTGTTTAAATTTTTTGAAAATTTTTATTTGTATACTTGTTTCCGATACACTAGTAATGATTGCTTTAAGAGCGTTTAAAATTTCAAAAAATTGTTAGTTGTATACTTGTTTCTCTTACACTGGTAATGATAGCTTTAGTGTTTAAAATTTCAAAATATTCTTAGGCTTTGTAATCTTTCTGTTACACTATTAATGCTTGCTTTAAGAGTGTTTAAAATTTTAGAAATTTGTTAGTTTTATACTTGTTGCTGTTACACTAGTATTGCTTGCTTTGAGAGCATTTAAAATTTTGGAAAATTCTTACTTGTATACTTGTTTTTGTTATAGTAGTAATGCTAGCTTTAAGAGTGTTTAAAATTTTAGAAAATTACTAGTTGTATTCTTGTTCCTTCACACTAGTAATGCTTGATTTGAGAGTGTTTAAAATTTTATAAAACTTATAGTTTTATACTTGGTTCTATTACACTAGTAATGCTAGCTTTTGAGAGTGTTTAAAATTTCAAAAAATTCCTAGTAGTATACTTATTGTTGTACACTAGTAATGCTTTCTTTCAGAGGGTTTAAAATTTCTGTAAATTCTTAGTTTTATACTTTTTCTATTGCTCTAGTAATTGTTGCTTTCAGAGTATTTAAAATTTCTGAAAATTCTCATCTTTATACATGTTTCTATTACACTAGTAATGTTTGCCTTGAGAGTGTAAAAAATTTTTGAAAATTAATAGTTTTTTCTATTACCCTAGCATCCTACATATGTTTATTACACACATGGCTAATCTATTGATTGTTTTGCTTGTTTTTTTTGGTTGATTTTTTTGGATTTTTTTAATATTTAACACAATATCTATTGATGCATATGGCCATAAGATGGATGAATTTTTTGTAACTTTGAAAAACAATGATACTGAGTTTCCACTAGGCTTTGTTGATGCTGATAAAGCGAGTAGAATATGTTTGTTTCATACAGCTAATGATATTTGCAAGTTAGGGGTTAGACATGATAAGGATGTAAAATTTATTGTCAATCTACCTTGGAGTGGTGAGGACTTTGTCATTGATAGTGACTCACAGTTTCTGAAGTTGTTGAAAATGTTTGCAAAAATAGTCTATTTGAACTAAAAATTTCAGCTGAGGTAACAACCCCAGAATGTGACCAGCTAGCTTGTGAGGTTCCTAACAATGTAGTTGAAAATGAGTCTAGACCTAAATTAGAGGATGTAAGTGAATTTGTTAATGAAGGGTCTGGTACAAATTCAATGGACAATAGTGGGGTTGGGGCTAAAATAGGTTCAGATGCAAGTTATAGGCCTAAATCTGATGTTCAATTTGAGCATGATGCCAGTGGGATAGGTAGTGCTAGTGCTAGTGAGGAGCTATCATCAGATGATATCTCACATTACCAGTCTGATGGTGAAAATTTTAAAAAATTAGTTAGCTCTTCTGAAGAAGAAGTTGGTAGTGCAACAATGGTGAGGGTCTATAGGCAGAATTTGTTTAGGCCTACTGTAGATGGAGAGATTTTGTTGAGGGTTGGGCAAACATTTGAGAACGCAAACCATTCTAGGAGTGTACTTAAAGAGTACTCAGTTAAGCATGGTATTAGGTTGAAAAGAGTGAAAAATGAGAGAGATAGAGTTATAGTTAAGTGTGCTACACCTAGCTACCCATGGAGGATTCATGCCTCCAAAACCCAAGACTTTGTTACTTTCAAAATAAAGACTTATTATCCTGACCATCTATGTGAGAAAGTTCCAAATACCCCTCAATGCACGTACATTCGGATAGCCAAAACCTACGAGGACCAATTTAGGGATAATCCTAACTTAGATGTGAAATGGTTAGAGAAAGACTTAAAAAGGAGTTTTGGATTGGAACCATCTAAACAAAAGCTATATAGGGCCAGGATGCGAGCTCTTGAGATGATTGGTGAACACCATCAAAAAGCCCTTAATCTTTTGCATAAGTACGCCAACATAGTGCAACTAACTAATCCTGGAACCACTATTTATGTTAGGGCAGATGTTTAACTTTTATCTGGAGCCCCAAAATTTCAGGGCTTTTTCATTAGCTTTCCTGCACAAAGATTGGGGTTTCTAGAAGGATGTAGACCATTTGTAGGACTAGATGGATGTCATCTTAAGGGTCCAATGGGAGGGGTTCTTCTAACTGTAGTGGGTATGGATGTTAACAATGGTATGTTTCCCCTAGCCTTTAGAGTTTGTGAGGTTGAGTGTAATTCGACATGGAACTGGTTTCTTGAACTTTTAGGTGAACATATAGGGGGGGTAAATGGTATGGGCTGCCTATGACTTTTATGAGTGATAGGCAAAAAGGGATTTTAAATGCTGTTAATGAAAAGTGGCTATATGCATCTAATAGGTATTATGCTAAACATTTGTATGATAATTTCAGGAGGGCATACTCAGGTCCAGGTCTTCAAGGATTGTTTTGGAGGGCATGCAAGGCTGCCAACTTCATTGACTACCAATCTGCCACAGAGGAGTTGAAAAATGTGGATCTCAATGCCTATGAGTATTTGGCAAATATTCCAATTAACAGTTGGAGCAGATATGCTTATGATGAAAGGGTAAAGGTTGACCAGGTAACCAACAATATCTCAAAATCTTTTAACTCATGGATCAATCATTATCATAGTCAAACTTATCTAAGCTTGATTGAGGACATTCGAAGAAAGGTGATGAAGAGGATGCAAAAGAAGTAAGCGTAAAGTCCTTTTTTTAAAAAAAAATTAAATTCATTTGTTTAATAGTATTATCATAACATAGTTTGCTAATATTTATTTTATATGTTTTCTAATTATAGGTTCAAAGAAGACTTGAATTGGAGGACAAATTTAGGACCTCGAATTAGGCGTATTATAAGTGAAAGAGGAAAAGAGAGTAGATTAATTGAGGTAATGTGGTGTGGTGGTCTGGAATTTGAAGCTGTTCATAAAGGAAGAGTGCATATTGTGAGGTTGAATGAGGGATATTGCTTATGTGGGTTGTTTCAGATGTCTGGGTTACCATGTGTGCATGCAATTGCATGCGCAAATGAGAGAAGGGTGAATGTTAATCATTTTGTAGATAAGATGTATTTAAGAGACAGGTACATTGCTGCCTATGACCACTATATAAGGCCAATTCCTGATCAAACTGAATGGCCAGAAGTGGCATGCAATGCCCTGCAAGCTCCCAAAATTAGAACCAAGGCTAGAAGGCCAAAGAAGGCAAGAAGAAGGGCTACAGATGAACCTCATCGTCCGAGCAAGTTGTTTACAATGATATGTAAAAATTGTCGAGGCTACAACCACAATAAAAGGACTTGCAAAGCTGCCCCAGCCCCACAAAAAAATAAGGTTATTTATTTTCTTAAGTCTTTTCTTCCATGAATGTAATTTATTGGAAAGTTACTAACTCAATTTTTATTGTAAATTCCTATTACTTGTTGTATAAGGCTGGAGTGAAATCTTAACAAGCTTTTGCACCAGATTTCCAGGCAATGACATCTCAGCAACCTTCTCAAAGTGTATCTCAAGTAGGACCATTTCAGCCACCTACATTTCTACAAAGAAAGAATGTTGATTTATTTCCAGTAAATTCCTTTGTAAATTTTTTTTCCCTTTTGCTAACTATACTTTTGTAACAAATTGTACTCTTAATTTATTATAACCAGGCTCCTTAATGTTCACCTTAGCCACAAAGAAATTCAAAGAAACAGAAGGTAAGTTTTTCAAAGTCATAAATTTTTTGAAGTTCAAATTGTATGCTATTTACATACTTTAAATTTGAGTTAAATTTCTGTTTATGTTTAAGGCGCTAAGAGCATCTCAATCAACTACAGCTATATCACAGCCCTTTTAGACTACTCTATTATCACACCTTCTTAACCTACTATGTCAACTCAACCACCTTCACGACCAAGGAAACTGAAGGTGACATGCTTAAAGTCATAACTTTCAAAAAGACAAATTTAAGGATATTTACATATCTAGTTTTGATTTAATTTTAAATATTGATGTTTAAGCCTCAATGAGCGTCTCAGCCACCCCCAACAGAATCTTAGCCTCTTCAAACTACACCATCATCTCTACCTTCTCAACCTACTCCATCATCTCAGCACACATAGGACAGGTACAAAGATAATAGCAAAAGTCCTAGTTAAATCATTATAATTCATGCATCTTAGTCACAAAGATACATAACATGATGCAACTTAGTGGCTAATTTATGTCCTATTTTATGCAGTCACAATGTGGTTTTCGAATACAACACAGTGAGTTCAAGACAAGTGGCCATGGAGGATTGCTTGTAGGTTTTGACATATGTATACTGCATTCACAAGGTATTTTGGGAACATTAGCTTAATCAATGGGGTTTCATATTTTTTGTAAAGGAACCTTTTTAGTCCTTTAACTATGAATATGGCATAATATTTTTGAGTTTTTGTAAACGATATGGATATTATGCTCTATATGGCTCAGTTTGTGACTCACATAAGGCATAATATTCCAAACAAACTAATTCTCAAATGTCTGTGCAGTTGTTATATTTTGTTCATAATCACGTCAAGAATGTTCTAGTTATACAAGGAATGACATTACAGTTTGGAACTATATTTCTATATTTTACATGTAAATTCTGACTGTTACAGATTTAAAAGCTTATCATTGTGCATTTTAGATATAAATTATAACATTACATCACCTTCACAAGACATAAAAGTATAAACAGTAAGAAAATGTAAACTAGCATCTTGGAAACCATGATACCATTCTTCAATAGTTCATTCATTTCTTGGACATTTTCACTTCCGCTTAGTAGGAGCTTCAAATCACCTTGCATTTTTCTGATAATAGGGTCAGCATCATCCAGCTCTTTTCTATGACCATGACAATATGCATCATAATCAAATTCTTCATTATCAGGCTCCCACCACCGATAGAAATTGCATGATCTAATCTTGCATACGAAATAAAGCTTACCAGGATTCTTTGTAGACTCAGATATCATAACAGCTTCCTTTGTATCACATTTGCATTTCCTATTTTTGAATTTTATTGTTTTTCCATTCACTGCTATACTTCTACCATATGTATTGCTTGATAAGTTGTTGTTGTATCTTGCTGTACTTGATGTTGCTTCACTCATTGATATACTTTTGATTGATATGGATGACTTCTTCTACTGCTAGTTAATGCTTTAGATTATGTGGCGTAGACTTTTCTTTTGTATTTGATGCGTTGTGTATGGTGATTAAGGATATTGAGTAGTATATGTTGTTGCTGTTTGCTTTCTATGAGAGATTGAATAAGTTGAAAGAATGGAATGCTAGATGAATCTGGTGTGCAAAACAACAATTTATATTGCACAAAGCATGTTCCATATGGAGTCCAACGGCCCTTGTAACAGCTAATCCAACGGCTACTTTTTGTTTTTTATTTGCTAACGGAAAAATACATCACTCATGTAAGCAAAAAGCAGAGATAAATCAATATAAAATACCTCGTTACAAGGTTAAATTCGTCATTTTTTTCTCCTGATAACTTGACTTCTGCACATATTTTTTTAAATTACTATCAAGGGTATTTTAGTACTTTTACTTCAAATGGATGGAAAACTTATGTCAGCTGATAGAGAAAATAATGGAAGCGTGGTTGTGATAATTTCTAAAAAGGTAAGGGTAGTCAGTAACATAATTTAATAAAAGATGATATAACATGAAATTTCATCTAAACCTAGGGGTGGTCTATAATATTATCCTGATAATTAATACTTTATTCTAACAAGAAAGGGCCAACTTTGTACTCTACAGCTCATTTGAAGAAACGAAAAAGGCAAGTAAGCTAGTGCCCAACTTTTATGGTAAGCTAAACCTTCCTTGTGCGGTTTGCTAATTGCACCTTATAGAGCGATTTCTATTAACCTTCCTTGCGTCGATAATTTTTTTTTAAATAAATAGCTAATCATATAAACAAAGGTATAAGGCAAAAATCATTGGAAAACATAAAAAAGTAGATTATTTTAGAGTGCATTGGAACATAATTAAGTTTTAATTAATTTTTGTTGTCTAAGCAAACCCTCTCCTTTTAATGTCTTAATCAAATATTGATGACACTACCCGCCCTCAAATATTGATGACACTACCCCGCCTTAGCTAACATGGGCGAATTGTGCCTAACACATGTTAGGAAAACAACTTATTAAAATATCTTATTTAAAAAAAATTGACAGAATCTCTTCTATATTTTGGCCTAAACCCATTGTCAAGCACACAAAATTCAATACTTCCAAAATATTTACATAATTATTAACTTCTTTTTGGGACTTTGGGCTCTCAAATAAAATATTGTCTCCCAAAACAGTCAATGCGACAAACTATGCCTCTGACCTGAAATATAATTAATTTACAATTCAAAATTTTAAAACCAGGGTTTAAATGTATGTTTCCTCCAAAACTTATACATGATGAGTAATAAAAAAGTTTTAAGAGGAAACTAAAAGAAAATTCGTGGTGTATATACAATATCAAAAATATACATATACAAAATACCATCCAAAATAATGAAACAAAATATCAAAAAGAATGCTATCAAAGCATCATCAAATGGCCAACCTCAAGCAGCTATAGCGCTTCGACTAAACACTGCAATCTCCTAGGTGAAAAAGGGTAGTTTTTTTTTAACAAACAAAAAAAGAAGAAAAATGAGTAAATATAACCTCAGTGAGTGGGGTAAAGTCATTAAAATAATTGAAATTTCTATAAAATAGTATATCATAACAATTCATAATTAAAATTTTACTATAGTAACATTGTTTAAGAAACGATTTAGAAATGACACAAGACAAGAAGCAAGTATTTAAATCATTTTTATGCCTTTCAAATAATCTAAATATTAATATAAAAATCTTCTAAAACTTTTTTGCTCGCATTTAATGTTCAAATCAGATAAATGAGTTAGGCTTCTAAATATCTTAAAAACTATTTTATATTTTAATTTTCAAATCATCATAATTTCACAAATCAAGTACCCAACTAATCTGGCTGATCACGACCTGGCAGGGCTAGGATTGCTCAGGTCAAATTAATCACTATACTAGTTGTACACATGCACAGAGCTGTCCCCAAAAGGCTAGGCATCCAGATCATACGGTTCAAAGCCTCTATATGTGTTTGAATGGGTTATAAAGACCTTTATCTGTCTACTAACTAACTAAATTGGGTATTGGCTTAGTAAAATATAAAATTAATTTTTTTACTTTAAAGTTGTATTATTATTTTAGAGATAATTTAGGAAACTTCCTTTACTTTTAAATCTCTAAAATATTAAATAATTCTTTCTAATAAACTAAATAGACAACACTTGTTAAATTATAAAATAATCTTTGTCGATAAATAAAAGAAAAGTCTTACTAAACACAATAAAACTTTACTAACATATATGAAAATAGAAATTTATAATTTATGATTCAAATCTTTGTAAAAGCACATTTTTCCTAGTCACAATCTCGGGGATCAATTTGTGTGACAATCTCTTCCTCGATCAGATTCAGATTCCCAGTTGATACTGCAATCTCACCTAAGAAAAAAACTAAGTAAAACTCTTTAATAGCATCAACTAACATAGCTAGACAAAACTCCAAATTTTCCACTTGTTGGAATTTTGGTGAAATAAACTAGAAATTTAAGAATCTCTCAAATGATGCTTTCAAGAGTTGTAATTGGCTAGGAACATCACTAATTTTCTACAAAAACCAAATTTAAGGAAAATTTTCTAAAAATCTAACCTAGGGTGAAAATTGAATAAATGGGTATAAGTCAAAATACTCCAATACTCACTAATTATTCAAATTGAATGAGAAGGAATCTAATTTCCTCCAAAATATAAGAAAAACAAGCCTAATCATGTATAGAATTTCCGTCTCTCTCCTAGATTCTCTCTTTAGATATTTCTCCAAATATCAAATAACCTCTTCCTAATACTTGTCTAAGGGTAGAAAACGAATACACAATCCAATTTAGCTTGGAGGAGAAGAAACTATCTCAAAATGACTCCAAAATCCTTATAAATTTAAACAACCTTCGTATGGCTTTCTCTCCCCTAACCCACCCCTCCTAAACACCTCCACCTCCACCACCACCCCCACCCCCCTCCCTTTCACATTTTCCCTCTCCACCTTCCCTTTCCTTACTTGTTTCTAATTTTTATAATTAATTCCTAATATAAATGCATCAAAAAATACGAAGAAATGGGCTGTTGGCTTGGCTAAAATGGTAGGCTACTCTATAATATTCAGTTGGGCCAAACTCTAAATTAATTAAATAGGTCATGGGCCTTACAATTAAGTTATTCAATAACATATATCAAATATTACTCTACAACGACGTTTTATTTAGTGCGTATTGAATGTTGTCACAAAATCATATAAACATGTACATTGAGCAAATTGTTGTCGTGCCTGGGTAGCGAGATACTCAACACATTACTTTTAGCTTGAAAACTCGCACAATATTGAAAAAAAAAACCGATTATCCAGCTACAACTTACAGTAATCCCTCAACTTAACTATATTTTGCATTTTTTTTAGAATTATTCAATACCTTGCTTTTATCAAAATATTATAAAATAAACAATTATGATTTATATGAATGGGCTAATTTAACCCAAAAAAGTTCTCATGTTAATCTATTAGATTAAACATACCCTTTATGATAACTTTAAAGATTAAATTTTGTTTACAATTTTAAAAAGAGCAATACTATATCTACAACAAACTCCTTACAATCTGCTATCTAAATTAACAAAAATTCATTGGAGGAATAAAAAATAAAATTGAATAATGGAAGAAGCAATGCTACATCTACAACCAAATTCTATAACTAACTCCTTACAATCTGAGTTAACAAAAATTTATAAGCAATGCTATATTTAAAACTAAATCCTACAATTAAGTCTTTACAATTTGAGTTCACAAAAATATACTTTAAAATAAAAACAAAGTAAATAATGGAAGTTACAATGTCTAGTAAGATTTTATCGACGAAAATCATTGAATTTTTTTTCTTATATAACTTATACTTTTTAAAGAATTGAATTTTAGGCTATCGAATGCATGTTGGTTAATAATGATAATTTTAAAATTATGAAATGAGTAGAGTTAAAATACAAGTTAAAGAATTTCAATAAATAAAATGTACTTATATAGAAAGTGGGTGTCCAAGATAGACATTTCTTATCTAGTTTTTTATTTATTAATCCAAAAATATTTTATCATATTAAATGTCGACATTTGATTTGTATCATAAAATAAGAAATTGGTTACTACAAAAACTAAAATCCGACTAATTTCAAAATATACCCCAAATTAACTATTTTTAATATTTTTTAATCCAACAAGTAACAATAGGTTTTGAAAAAATTTGTTATAACCTTCGCTAAATTTTTAGGGTGAGGTGGTTAGGTTAAATTTTGAAAAACAAACAAAGATGAAAAAAATTGAATGTTATAGATATAGAATGGGAGCTTACTACTCATGTTTTGAGTTTTGTTTCCAAAACATGTCCATCAAAACCTCATCTTGTGGTGTATCATCCCTATCATAAGAAATAATAACCATCATTACCTAGAAATCTCTTCCCTCTGTAATCACTTATTAAGGCGCAATGTGCAAGGTTATTTTTTTGTTTGACCTCTTTTGGGGTCATTTTTTTAAATGTACCCCTTTCTTGGATTTGAGTAAATGTAACCCCTTTTGCAAGTAAAAAGTCTAGAATACCCTTATTAATATTTATGAAAAGAGGTTTTGCAAATGGTTCTCTACAAACTCACTCTCCACACACTCACATGCCAAACTCAATATTTTTTCATAAAAGGAAAGTGAAGTCAATCAGTGAAGGTTGAAAGCAAAGAACTTGATTGTTATGTCAACATTGAAGAAGTCAATGTAATATTTAAAGCCTTCTTTATGTGTTGATAAATATTGTTCTCTAAAGTTAGGCTTGGATTTAAACTTTAAAGTTGTTTTTTTCCATTGTTTAGGTTCGATATCCATCAATGTGGATCATGTTTAAGAAAAATAACTGTTAAAATTGTGAATTTTCTGTTTAAAAATGTTGAATATCCATTCATGGTTTTTTTACATGATAATTTTCTCCAAACAGTCGTGTTGCGTGACAGTTTTCTCTAAACAGTCGTGCTGCACCATTGCTTTCGTAAAGTAGTTATGCGACTTTTTAAGTTTAGAAAAATTGGATAATTTGTAATATTATGCATATTTACATAAATTTTCTTACGTTATAAAATGTTTAATTCCCTTATGTAACCATTGTTACAATTTTTACCAATATAAATATTCTTATACATTTAGAATTTGAATTAATTATGTTGTTTTCTATTTGCCTTGTAGGCTTCAGTAAATGGATAATTTTCGTTTTCCCATTGTGTATGATGGTGAATGGGTGTCCACAGGTAGAGAATATTTTTTTTAATGGTCGTAGAAGCAAATGTGTGACTTTGCCTATATTAACAACCTATAAAGAGTTAGTTCATTAAGTTACTGAAGTTGCCAATAAATCATTAGCGGAAAATACCTTTTCATTGTAATATGTGTTAAGGGCACATATTCCACTTCCTCCATCAATAGTAAAATGTGATGATGATTTAAAATATTTCTTGAAAGAAAACCTGAATGTGGATCCTTCAAGGATCCCTTTATGCGCAATTGTTGAACCCTGTTCACATGAAATTAATATTGAAAATGGTACAGGTTCGAGGGAGGGTTGTAACTAATTTCCTACCAGTGTTCTCGCAACATGCCCAGAAGAACGTCTTCATGCAATTTCATCCACTATTAATGAAGATGATGTGCTTGAAGAACCATTAGTTAATGATGGTCTCGATGCTATTCACCTGGATGATTTACATAATTTTGATAATGTCCAATCACCGAAATCGTCTTCATGTGAGATTTCTCAATCAAATCGTGAAGGTTATTTTCCTAGAGGCAATAGACTTTCAACTAATCATGATTTGGGGAGTAATTCAAATTCATTTCCAACTTCCAATATTAGGTCATTATCTAGACTTTTTGATAGTAACAAGATAATGACTTTTTGATAGTAACACCAATGTATATGGAAGTGCTGTGTTCAATATTAAGAGTGATAATTTCTGATTGTCATAAAAGCATAGGCAAGAGGGTGGGTAAAGCGTTTTCTGATGCTCAACATGGTACTTGTATGTATCATATTTCACAAAACCTTAGTGCCAAATTCAAAGATGTGGTTATAAGTGATATTTTCTTTACAGCTAGCAAAGTTTATCATCAATGTGAGTTTGAGGAGATAATGCGAAAAATTAATGATATCGACCACCGTATTGCACATTATCTACATGAAGCTGGGTATGCCAAGTAGGCTCGTTCGTATTTTGATGGCAGAAAGTATAATATTTTGACAACCAATATTGCAGAGTGCCTGAATGGTGTTCTTAAGGAAGCACAAGAGTTTCCTATTGTGAAGCTAGTGGATCATATTATACTAGAGGTATTGTCAAAAATGGTTTTGTACACGAAAGGAGGAGGCAATTAACATGACAACTCCACTAACAATATTAGCTGAAAAACAATTGAAGAATAGGCACGAGGAAGGCCTTTCTTATAGAATAGTACCAATTAGCCTACACGAGTTTACTGTTAAAGATGGATATTTAGATGGTCATGTAGACTTGCATGCAAGAACGCGTAGCTGCCGAGAATTCCAGGTTGAATAGTTACGATGCAAACATGTTATTAGAATGTGTAGAACTACCGAGAATTCCAGGTTGAACAGTTACCATGCAAACATGTTATTGCAATGTGTAGAGTTCGCAACTTATCAGTATATACTTTTAGTCATCTCTTTTATTAGTCTGAAGTCCTAGTAGCTGCATATGTGGAGGCTATCTATCCTGTTGGTTTGTCTAAGGAGTGGAACATCCCAGATGAAGTTAAGGCCCGTAAAATATTACCCTCCGTAAAATGTGCGGATAGGGTCGGCAAAAGAAGAATCAAATTTTGTCGTTGGATGAAGAAAGGACATTACTTAAATGTGGGAGGTGTGGTGGCACAAGTCACAATCGAAAGACATGTTGTTCGACGAATCCACTATCAACCCAAAGAAATGAGGATGCTTCATCAAATGATACTGGTGGTATACGTTTATTGTCTACATATTGTCCTTATAATAAGTTAACATAGTCACCATGTTTATAACTAACAATTACTCATTTATTTTTGTTATTTTAGGCCATAATATATGATATCCTACATGAAGGTAGAAGAGCTTGGGTTGTACATGCCATGCAGGGAGTAACCACATCATGAATATGATAACAACCACATGTTGTTACTGCTTATTAAAAGCATTACTTGAAGGAATGGATGTATGTGTTGTAATCGTTTGGTTGGACAATGAAGTGGTTGATTGTTGACTAATGACTTCAATGCTCAAATTTATTCTTAAGTTGTTCATGTATACCGATTAGCCATATCAATGTAATGCAATTTTATTTCTCTTACATTGTAATTATCTATAATATCGCTAAAAAATGATAAGAGTAACATCTAAAACAGGACAACTGCATTGCACAACTACGCTGTGCTCGTGCCCATTCTACAAAGTAACGAGTTGTGGATTTTTGCTCCCCCAAAATCTGCAATAGTTGTGAATAGCATACATACTTTGCTTCCCCAAGTCGTGCCCTAGTCGTGTAGTGAATGAAACTTATAAGCAAAAACCACCCTGTGTTGCACGACTCGGTAGTGGAAAAAATAAAATCAAAAATTCAAAAAATTAAAATTGGCTCTTTTGCATGACTGGGTCGTGCGGTGAATCAAAACTTACAAATAAAACCACCATGTGTTGCACGACTAGGTCGTGCAAAAATTACAATCAGAAATTTGGCATGACCTCGTCGTGCTACAAAGTGAAATCGGCTATGCTGCACGACTGAGTCATGCTATCTAGTCGTGTAGTGAATAAAATAAACTGTAAAACCACCTTTTGTTGCACGATCTAGTCGTGGAATTTGCACAACCTGGTTGTGCAAAAATGTAAAATTTGAAATTTTGCACGACCCAGTCGTGCAGTAAACATGAAAATGAAAATTTTGCACGACCTAGTCGTGCAAAATTGCATATTTTAAATTGTCATACAAACAACTTTTTATAGATATCATTATTTCAACCACAGTGCCGTCGTGCTTTTTTCGTGGAAATGTTACCCAATAAAGATTCAAAAAACCATATAACGTGAAAATTTTTTACATTTAAAGCAGTTTCCTTCTAAATGTTTTATAAAAGGAAATTTAATTACTGCCAACTGCAAATAGGACCAAAATCTCTAAAATATTGTACAAAGTTCAAGGATCATGTGTTTAAAATTGTTACATTTACACCTTTCAACCACTTTTATTGGGAGCATGTAGAGCGTCATAGTAGATATGAATCAAACAATAAATGTTTTCTCTCAAACAAGAAAGCCATGGATCTGCACCACCACAATTGTTCACATCAATGGCCTGTATCAATAAAGAAATCATATGTGCATATGGCGCCATTTGACTTTCAAATTCATCATCCTCGTATAGATTGCGGTCCGAGTCATATACATCAATTTTGCTTTCTTTCACGTCAAGTACTCCCAGCACCCAATGAATTCGCATAACATCTATTGGAATGAAAACCTAAGAAACAACCAAACATATAAAAGCATTGGCATGTGAGAAATAACCGCAAAACAAACATCTTCATAGATATGAAATGGTGTTATATTTTTTTTACTTACCCTCTCCGCAGGCAACCATGAGATACCTTCAAATTTGCTTTCACCTTTAGCATATTGGATGCATCTATCATCATGCTTAGACCAAAGTGATTATTGTTTTTCAAATAATGAGAATTTTGCGAACAAGATTTCTTGCACATCACACATGGCAGTTCATTGAATCAATACACATTGTTGATGCACGATTTTCAGACGGCTAGGA
The DNA here is from genome assembly GCA_013180625.2 of Boswellia sacra. Classification (NCBI taxonomy): domain Eukaryota; kingdom Viridiplantae; phylum Streptophyta; class Magnoliopsida; order Sapindales; family Burseraceae; genus Boswellia; species Boswellia sacra. The sequence continues at coordinate 389,340 of SNVD02010938.1, read as the reverse complement.
AGCGGGTCAGAGCTCGAATCGTACGTCGGGTCCAGTCCTGCGAGCAAAGAAAAACAGTCAGGGGTGCCAGCGGTGGTGCCGGCGAAGACCCTCCGACGCTCAAGTCAGTTTCCAGCACTCCAAAATTTTCTGGGAGAATTTCCTAGAGAGAGAAGATCTCAAAAGTAAAGGAAATTTAGAGAGAGAATAAGTTCAGAAAAGTGTGCATACCTTTAGTAATAATTCGGAGGGTTTATATAGGAGTCCGGATGGGTCATTTGTGGGACCCAGATAATGGGCCCAAATTAGTGGGCTTCAGTAATGGGCTTACTGAATTAAAAGTAATTGAGACTGGGTCATTATGGGACCCAGATAATGGGCCCAGATAATAGACTACAGTAATGGGCTTACTGTATTAAAAGTAATTGAGACTGGGTCATTGTGGGACCCAGATAATGGGCCCAAATTAGTGGACTTCAGTAATGGGCTTACTGAATTAAAAATAATTGAGACCCAATATTGTTATGGCCATAACAGTAGTCCCCCCCAAGCCCAAGTCGACTAACGGGTCGACGTAGGGACTATTTAGCTATTCTGGGCTGTAGATTAAATGTCTTAGGAGACCGACCCAAAGATGTAATTTTTTTAATCAATGCAAAAATTCTGTGCGAATTATGCCTTATGTGTGTGTATGCGATTGTGTGAGAAAGAAGAAAAAATATGAATGCGTGTTCGGGCGTGACGGAGGGAAGAAACAATGGGTGTGTGAAGTGCGCAGCAAGCCCGCGTGGGCGAGCTGCTACGCACGCAGGGACGAGCAGGCCACAGCGCGCGGGCGAGCAGGCCACAGCGCGCGGGCGAACATGCCACGGCACGCGGGCGAGCAAGCCCCAGCGCGCGGGCTAGCATGCCACAGCGCGCGGGCTGGCATGCCACAGCGCGCGGGCTAGCATGCCACAGCGTGCGGGCTGGTATGCCACAGCGCGCGGGCGAGCAAGCCACAGCGCGCGGGCGAGCAGGCCCCAGCGCGCGGGCTAGCAGGCAATCTCCTGCGCTGTAGTGCGCGCGCGGGCGAGCTCCCGCGATGCCCACCGTGCGCGGGCGAGCTCCCGCGATGCCCAGCGTGCGCGGGCAAGCTGCTGCGTCCTCATGCGCGCGCGGGCGAGCTGTTGCACCCCCATGCGCGCGCGGGCGAGCTGCTACGTCCCCATGCACGCGCGGGCGAGAGAGAGAAGCAGGCGAAGGCTGGTTCTGTGCGGGTCTCGCAGGGGCGAGCTCGTGGCGCTGGGCGCGCATGGATGAACTTACGGGGCGCTGGGTGCGCCTGAGCAAGTTCGTGGGACGCTAGGCTCGCGAGGGCGAGCCAGCGGAGCGCTAGGCGCGCAAGGGCGAGGCACTGGGCCTGCTGCCTGCAGCATGCAGGTTACGTGAGTTTGCAGGGACTCCCTCCGGGAAATTTGAATAAGCGCGGGGGCATGTCAGCAAATTTTGAAATTTCATTTAATAACCGTGGGGGTGCTTCTGCAAGATTTTAAACCTTAATTTTAATTCACGGAGGTGTTTCCGCGAATTTTCAAACTTCAATATTTATTTCGCGGGGTGTTTCTGTGAAATTTCAAAACTTGATTTTAATTCGCGGGGGTGATTCCGCGAAATTTCAAAACTTGATTTTAATTCGCGGGGGTGTTTCCGCGAAATTTCAAACCTTTATTTTTTATTCGCGGGGGTGTTTCTGTGAATTTTTAAACTTTTATTTTTTCTCCGCGAGGGTGTTTCCGCGAATTTTCAAACTTTAATTTTAATTCGTGAGGGTGTTTCCGCGAAATTTCAAACTTTGATTTTTATTTCGCGAGGGTGTTTCCGTGAAATTTTTAAACTTCAATCTTCATTTCGCGGGGGTGTTTCCGCGAAATTTCAAACCTTGATTTTTTTCGCGGGGGTTTTTCCAGCGAATTTTCAAACCTTCATTTTTTATTCGCGGGGGTGTTTCCGCGAACTTTCAAACCTTAATTATTTATTCACGAGGGTGTTTCCGCGAATTTTCAAACTTTATTTTTTCTTCGCGGGGTGTTTCCGCGAATTTTCAAACTTTAATAATTTTTTCCTCCGCGGGGGTGTTTCCGCGGATTTTCAAACTTTTATTTTTTCTCCGCGGGAGTGTTTCCGCGGACTTTCAAACTTTAATAATTTTTCCTCCGCGGGAGTGTTTCCGCGGACTTTCAATACAATCCCCCCAGCATTTTTTTGTTCTTTCACCTCTTCCCTCCCTCAGTAGACTTGGTTTGATGACTAACGACGCCTCTTTGACTGTGCAGATGGCTAGAGTAAAAACCACTATGAAAGTGCTACCGGGGGGGGGGGATCGAGTCATCAAACCCAGTCTTCCAGGAACACGGATTCGGTGACCAACCGTAAAGAAGTTAATGAGTTTTATCAAAACTTCTTCGGTCCGGATCAGGAGCTGGGACAAAATTCTGTCAACTATAAGGTGATAGACACTGAAGGGGATAGCGACTGGTCGTCCTCTGCTATCTCAGATAGTGAACCGGAGGTTGAAAAGTGGTGGGAGGCCGACTGTTACACCCTTGATTTTCGCACATGGCAGGCATAGCATGCCTTGCGCTATGCCATGGCTTGGAGGGGGCTGCAAGGGTGCATGCCCACGAGAAGCACATGGGTGAGTGCTTAAGCAAGGAGTGGAGATGTTGCATGACGTCATAGAGGCATTGATGCGCGAGGGGAAGCGCAAGGCAATGTGAATGCTGACACAGTGGGATGTGTAGCACAACGAAATAATACGCATGCATGGGTAGCGAGCGTAATATGGCACGCACATGAGATGGGCGTGGCATAGTGAGATAACATGCACGTACGGGTTTCAGGCATGATGTGTGGTGCGCGCATAGAGATGTGCGGGGCATAGTGGTATAACATGCACGCACGGGTTGTGGGCATGATGTGTGGAGCGCACACGGGAGTTGGGCACGACACAACGATGCTACGCGCACGTTGGGGGCAACGTAGCGCATGGACACTAGCACATGCATGCATGCGGGGTAGCAAGCATGCGCACGGGTAGCGCACCACAAAGTGGCGACATGGCACATGGCATCGGGCGACATGACGCACAGCAGCGGTTCATGGTGCATATGGGCATGTTAGTGGGCTTAAAACATGGCACATATCCAAGAGGATTGTGGTTCCTAAAAATAAGGAAGTAGTGGGGTGAAAGTTATTTCCTAAGGTGTAGGAAATGTAACTTCCCCACTAACTTAGTGGTTGAGAGGGCTCAACCATGTCCTTGAGAATAGGAATGGTAGTGGGAAGTTAATTCCCATATTCCATGCCATGATCCAACTCATGGGTAGTTATGCTCATGAGGGATGTGAGAAGTTACTCGGGTGGTTACTTCCCACGGAGTGGGAAGTTACTTGAGGTGGTTACTTCCGGAGTGGGAAGTTACTCGAAGTGGTTACTTCCATGCTATGATCTTCAATCATGGGTGGTTATACCCATGAGAGGAAGTGGGGAGTTACGGGTAGTTAACTCCCATGATCTCCACTTATGGGGGAGTGGAGGATTATGTGGTAGCGTAGGAGCGCTACCTAGCCTAGTAGTTGGGGATGTCAACTGCATGGAACCTAGCAACCAGGGTTGTTGGTTGGCTATATATATGTACCAAGATGGTGGGCTGGAAATAGGTAGACACTCCAGAGGGAGGTCTTTAGGTAGAACTCTACAGGGGTAGAGAGTGACATAAGGGGAAAACACTTAGCGAACGGAGTAGCTAGTGTGAGTGTCATTGTGAGTGTTTCCAGCACACAATCTTGGGGCGGATTGTATTTTTTTCTTTGAGGCAATAAAAAGAAAAGTTGGAAGTCGGTGCCTCCGTAAATCCTTTTGTGTGCATTCTCGAAAAATTGTGAGTTGAGTTACGCATGCCTCGGTGAGAACTTCCAAAGCGGTTTATCAAGTAGCTGGCTAAGTGGGGGCTTAGCGCTATCGCAGGGCAATCCGCATATCAGAAAAAAGTCCTGTGACAAGTGGTATCAGAGCCCGGTTGTGGCAAGGAGAGCCAAGGTTGGCTAGGAGGGCCAAGTTGGCGAAGAGGTCCAGTTTGGCTACGAGGGCCAAAGTGGCATTCGAGCGGGGGTTTAAGGTATCTTGCATAACTTGTTTCTACCTACTCATATTCTGGTTATCTTTTGAGCATAATGTCTGGGGAGACGCTCAAAGATAGATTGGCACAGTTAGAGGCGCTTGTTGGCATACCACAAGCTCAACAGGAGGGGAGCTTGATGGAGCAATCGGAGATGCATGGGGCTGAGATTGCAACTTTGCACGGAACATTGGTGGAGTTCATGCGTGAGGTGAACGAGAAATTTGGTGCTATTTCGGAGGACATCATTGCCTTGGCTGATACGTTTAAGCACAGCCTCATAGAGATGAAGGATGAACTTAAAGTGATCAAGCAAGCAATGGGTACTACATCTGGGGCAGTAGGGGCTGTCCATTCGGGAATCAAGGTGCTAGAGCCGAAACCATTTGGCGGAATAAGGGACGCCAAAGAGCTAAAAAATTTCTTGTGGGATATGGAGCAGTACTTCAAAGCTGCTAGAGTGGCCGAGACCGAGAAAGTAACCATCACTAGCATGTATTTGGTGGGTGATGCGACGCTTTGGTGGCGCACTCGTATCCAAGAAGATGCCAATGCAGTGATACCAGCCATTAAGACATGGGAAACACTCAAACGGGAATTGAAGGGTCAATTCCTACCTTGCAATGCGGGGTGGCTTGCAAGGGAGAGCCTTAAGAAACTCAAGCACACGGGTTCTGTGCGGGAGTACGTAAAGGAATTCAGCTCCTTGATGTTGGACATCAAGAATATGTCGGATGAAGACAAGCTTTTTAACTTTGTGTCGGGATTGCAGCCTTGGGTGCAAACAGAGTTGCCTAGGCAAGGGGTAACGGATTTACCCACTATAATTGCTGTTGCGGATGGTTTGGTTGACTTCCATTTTGAGGCATTTTCCATGCATGAGAGGAAGAAGCCCGAGGGAAGGAAGAAGGCTGGAGTTCCTAAGGGGGAGACCATGGAAGCCGAGTCTAGCAAGACCAAACAAGGATATTTGCAGCAGGGCAAAAGTAAGCTTACGGGGTGCTTCATTTGTGACGGATCTCATAGGGCAAGGGACTGTCCAAGACGGGGTGAATTTGGCAGTGGTTCCATTGAGTGATTTTGAGCTGATACTGGGGATGGAGTTTTTTCTTCAGTACAACGTGTGTTTGATTCCTTATTTGCGTACAGTATCCAATATCGGATGGGGAGAATTCGGTAGAGGTGGAGGCTCAAGTGTTGACTGGTGGCAAACATGAGGTGAGGCCATTTCAGTCGACTAGGCAATTGGAGATGGGGATTGACATGGAAATGGAGTCCTTTTTGATGGCACATATGGGTCTGGCGGGGTGGTTTGAGGTGTTAGCTGTCAAGTATGCAAATGGGGTGCGTCTTGGACTTCCAAAAATCCTTACCAATTGATTGATATGGGTGATCACTACAGTGAGAGTGCTGATGGTGCGATGACCCCCTGACATCAGTTCCTTACCAGTGGCATATATCCAGGCTAGGGAGCAGCGGATGGTGAAATGAGCTGCTGAATGAGGCGAATATTCAGCATGGAAAGTTCATTTGGCGTGCTGGTATCATGGGGATGCATTGTAGTGACAAATGGTGCTTTCAGGGGTGAATGCACTAATGAAATGAAGGCACAGGTCTTCAACAGCCTGCCCGACAGACTGAGGCAGCGGAGTTGTTATGTGGTGTCGTATCTTCTAAATCCAGAAGATAGAGAATCGTGGGTGCGGTTCATGAGCGGATTTTCAGTGACGCTTTTTCAACACCATGGGGGAATGGAGTTGAGTAGAGACTGCAAATCATCATCAATTGAGGGTAAATTGATCGGGGATGATTGCGCTACATGGGGAGAAATCTGCAACAACAGCGTGTGGCCGGAGTCACATGAGAGAATTGGGTTTGGGTGACTTGATGTAGCCCATTAGAGTGTAGCAGCGGGGAGAGCAGCTAGCACATTGCATCGAGGCCTAATTCTAAAATGGACAGCCGGGGGTAGTTGTCAATATTATTGTAGTTTTGGGCAAAGCTACAAACTGAGGTTAATCGTGTGAGTTCCTAATGCCTTTAGAGACTTGGTTGATTGGGTGGGCACCAAAAAGCCAAGTAGCTCCTCCTGTTTTTGCGAGACAGTAGGACAAGGATACGGGCGAGATCCTTGATCATTGGAGCTAGGGGAGTTAGAGAAAGGGAGTATCTAATTCTGAGGTAGTAGCATGTGGGATTGCTATTTGGGAGAGGAAGATCACATGATGATGAAAAGTGCGGAGGGCAACAACAACATCCTTCCGACGAGGACGTCGGACTCTTCTGGTGGGGGTGGTTTGTTTTTGACTAATAATTAACCCCCGGAGCGTAAGGACCATGATAAGAATAAGCTGGCTGATCAATATTACTTCTCCTTGGTACCTGCTCAACGCTTGTATGGCGTTTCTTGTCCAGAGAGTATCGAAGGTCTACTGCTGCTAACTGTTGTTCAGATATGATATGCGAGGGAGAGGGAATCTGTGGACGACCATCCCCTCCTTGAACAATAGGATGGGGAAGATTCGGTTGAAAGACCTGATGGCGAGGTAATCCAGTAGTCTGGGCGACTAAATCAGGACGTCCACCAACATCCGTCTGGACATTAGGTACTACCATGGCACTTATTGGATTATTCCCAGCAGTGTTTGTAGCCGGTTGGGCACTTTGTCCAAATGCTTGGTTGAACACAGTCACCATACGATTCATCTGTTCACTAAAATTTCGCATGGTGTGTTCCATGGTAGTTAATCGATTTGTCTTACCCTGCTTTGGTCTTCTAAGTGGGAGTCGGGGTTGCCTGAGGTTAGGTCCCACCCCAGAAGATATCACCAATGCTCTCCCTGTATCAACTACCCTTCGGCGTCGAGAAGGTGCTTCAACCTCGATTTCTTCGTCAACCTCTAGGGAGGTTGAGTGTTGAGATTCGTGACTCATGATGAGTTTGAGTACGTTTGGATAGGAGCAACAACTAAAGAGGCTTAGATTGTCATTCCCACAGACGGCGCCAACTGTTGATGCACGATTTCCGGACGGCCGGGAAGCGGGTCGGAGCTCGAATCGTACGTCGGGTCCAGTCCTGCGAGCAAAGAAAAACAGTCAGGGGTGCCGGCGGTGGTGCTGGCGAAGACCTTCCGACGCTCAAGTCAGTTTCCAGCACTCCGAAATTTTCTGGGAGAATTTCCTAGAGAGAAAAGATCTCAAAAGTAAAGGAAATTTATAGAGAGAATAAGTTCAGAAAAGTGTGCATACCTTGAGTAATAATTCGGAGGGTTTATATAGGAGTCCGGATGGGTCATTTGTGGGACCCAGATAATGGGCCCAAATTAGTGGGCTTCAGTAATGGGCTTACTGAATTAAAAGTAATTGAGACTGGGTCATTATGGGACCCAGATAATGGACCCAGATAATGGGATACAGTAATGGGCTTACTGTATTAAAAGTAATTGAGACTTGGTCATTGTGGGACCCAGATAATGGGCCCAAATTAGTGGGCTTCAGTAATGGGCTTACTGAATTAAAAATAATTGAGACCCAATATTGTTATGGCCATAACACACATAAAAAAATTGTGATTTCTTCCTAATCACTTCATTATGATTACATACATACCTTTAAAAAACAATATATTATTGCATTTTGACCACTTTGATTTGCATATTTGTACCTGATAAACCAAAATACGGCATCTATATGCTGTAATCATGAATGCATTTTAGTTGAAAGTAGATTATAAATGACATGCACTAATATGTTGACTTCCATACATACCGAGTCAGACAACCAATCTCTAGGTTTGACGATAGTTCTAAAGAACTTCTTGTCACCAAAAACTGGACCTAGTTCAACACTAAAAGAAAAGTAATTTATGAGAACATTAATATGCTTTTGACACATAAGTAATGCAAGGATGATCCACACTTATAATTTTCCATTTTCTTCTCTGTGTTGCAGCCAAGTATTCAATTCTTTCAAGGTCTTCTTATCTTTCAGTTTGTGTTTTTTCAATGGATTTGTGTAAGGAGGTCTATAAGCTTTTACACGTGTCATTGGCCGCTTACACAAGTAAACCTTTTGTCTGTCAATTATAATAGTGACATCTAGTGGGGACATGCATGTGTGGGGAGGCATCTCCCATGAGCTGTATGAATCCTCATGAATAACTCCTACTTGTTAAGGAGATATCGATATGTGGGTATTCTTCTCACGTTTGGGTTCTGAAACTTTATTGACAACATCAACATCATGAGTGACAGTATATTCGACGGCTAGCTCCGCCAATGCATTTTCATTATGGCACTCTCTCAACGGAGTAGTCAATGAGTCATCAAAAACCTGTAATCAATAACATAACATGAGATGCTGAATTTTTTTTTTTTTTGTTGATAACAAAAGAAATAAGAAAGTAAAATTATTACTAACCAAAAAATGAAAACTATATTACTGTCTTGAATCTCCGTATTCAACTTGTAGAAAGAAAATAATTTGATTAATCGAGTACTCTATCCGATCAAATCGTTTAGTGATGTCATCCTCCCTATTATGTTCTATGGTCTGTAGATAGACTATTTCACCCTCTATATGGACAATCTTCTCATTCTATAAAACAATAATGACAAAAGTGAAGTATAAATATACTGTGCAATAGTAAAACAACAAGATTAAACAGCAAATTAAGGAATGTTAAATATTACCATGCAATCTAATTGTTCCTCAATACTTGAGTGGATAGCCCATCCATGATGAACGGTATCCCCTTCACGAAGTGAATTGATAGGTGTATTGTCATTTTTTTTATGAGGCGACGTGGCTTCATCTTTTGTCGTATGCTGATCTTTTGCCCCCTCATCTGAATCATGTTTAAGTGTAACCCTTGTTTTTGTAATCTTTAGTTTTCTGCAATGCAAAAATGTGAAAGTGTATGGCCTGGCGGACTCACCTGGTTGTGTGTAGGAATGAGTTTCATATTCAACCTATGAAATGTACATAAATTGCAAGGTTATCAAATGTACTAAACATCTTACTTGAAATACAAACATATTTATTTCATAGGTCCATACCTGACTTTGACGAAAAATGATCTCCTACACTTCCTTGTTGGTGTGGTAACTTCTCGTAATCCACCTAAGAATGAATGCATACTTTTTTTTTTTCCAACTTAATTGCCAATCTAAGATTACATTGGTCAAATGTCTCATACACCTATTACACAGAAAGAAGATGTAATTAGGCAACAAGATATTAAACAAAGGACAACAAAAGGCAAAACGATACAACACATTTACCTGAAATGCATATGGAAACCCATGTAAGTTATAATGCTCTTTTGCGTACTCTTCTTCAATTTCTTAGCATTCAACTTGCTAAGTCGATCCTGAATGTTCTTTCTCATATTATTTAATGTCATATCAAAGTATTTTTTGCCCCAAGGATATGCATTGAACACATCGATATCGTCAAGCAAATGAATATGATCTATCCTAATTTTAGTTGTTGGTTCTTTAACCAACAATGCACACTCCAAGAAATACAACATTGCTAATTTCATTCTTAGCATGTCATCATTATTTAGGCTTTGTAGGAATGTCGTTTCTAATTCCCCATAGTCGAACTTAACTCTTCCACCTAGTAACCCATGACACAAACTTTGCTCTTTAGGGACTCTCTTCTGCACATCATAACTCGAAAAATTATCGAATCGTAAACCTGTAACCAATGCAAACTTTCTTGATGAAAATGTTACCTTCTTTCCATTAACAATAAAGGTCATACCATCATCGTCACCGTACACTTCCCTCAAAAGCATGTGATGGCAAATGCATGATGAAAATTATATTTTTTGCATGTCCACAAAATGGCCGAAGCATGAATCCTTAAACAATTTCATTTGAGTCTTCGAAAGTGTTTCCTGAATGTTATCTAAAACCTCATTGATCTTTGACCTACAGGTTATCTTTGCAGGAAAAAAATCTATGTCGTTGATTTTGGGCTGCAAGGATGATACCATTTCGTTAATATTGAGTACTGTAATATGATCAAAGGATAAATATGTATAAGTATTTTGCCAATAAAGGGTGTTCCAACCTACCTCATCAACAATCGTTTCTTTGTGCGGCCTTTCATCGTCTATCGGTATCCTTTCTTTTTGTGTCTTTCGTTTCTCCCTTGATACCTTGCTTTCTTTCCATTTCTTCGTTCCCCTCGCATTGTATACCTTGTTTTTCATGATTTTAGCCATCTCTGAAAAACAAGGGTGTTGGTTAAGTAATTTTGTCAATCCCTTCCCAATCAAAGATAACAAAACCTTGAAACTCATCAAATAACCAAGTGCAATTGGCATGAGATACAACTCCTTGTTGCATAGATATTGGTACAGTTGAATAACACAAATTCCAAAAAGACCACTATAAGGTTGTTTAATATATTTTAGAAAGAAATACACAAGGGCATTAGGAGCATATTATTTTTATTTTCATAGACCCTACAGGATTTAGGTTAAGTAGGAATAGAATCTATGTGCGTGCATGAGCAGGGGCATATATTACAACATAGTTTTACTCAAATTAAGCATTGAAATAAGAGTGAATTGATGGCCAAAGTATACAAAAGGTAACCACTCATATGGTCTAAAGTAGGTTATTTATTTATAAGTGTTTATGAGGAAGATTTCCCATAAACTATAGCGAAGCACAAGCAAAAAACAGTTTGATTAGAAGATGCTTATTAAACAGAACACAATAAGATGGCTATGGTGCCAAAAATGCTATATGGTACAACTGTTGGCAATCAAGAAGCATGTTTAAGAAACAAAAACAATTTTTCTAGGTAATCGTATCAGAATATATACATTGTGCTGGTGAGGTAAAAAAAAATCGAATATAGACAACTATATGCGCACAACTGAGGCAAGCCAAAAGCAACACTATCTGATGGCAGGTTAAGGAAATATCAACCAAGATGTCATGCACTAGTTCAGAGATAATAAAAAAATACATGACTATCAAGAGTTTAATCATGGATATGGCTCCATACAAAATTAGAAATCCGTGATTGCGTTGCTCAGCTTAGCTGCATTCATCTTTTGCATGGAAGAGTGCAATTGTTACCAAGCATAAAATTTACTTAAAAATGCAATCAAATTATTAGATGTAACAAAACTTTTTTTTGATAATATTGTAGAAACTAGGTTATTTTTTTAAATAACCCCTTTTGGGGTCTTTTTTTCAAACATGACCCCCTTTTTGTATTTGACTAATTTTAACCCCTTGTGGACATGAAAAGTCCAATTTACCCATAATAGTTAATGTAAAAAGATGAATACAATACATACACTCACTCTCCTAACTCTCCAACACGCACGCTCCAAAACGGCAAACTGAAAATTTTCTCACGAAAGGAATGTCAAGCTCGTGAGTAGAGGTTGAAATCCAAGAAGTTGATTGTTGAGGCAACGTTGAAAAAAATGAAGGTATTCATAATGTTAATGACAATTGTTATGTAAAGTTAGGTTTAGATTTAGTCTTTAGATTTGTTTTTTCCGTTTTTTATGTTTGATATCTATTGAAGCGAACCATGTTGAAGGAAATTAAGGCTTGGAACTGTGGACTTGTTGTGTAAAAACATTTTGCACGACCCTTTTCTCCAAAGGGTCGTGCTAAAGGGTTCTTTTCTCCAAAGGGACGTGCTGCACGATCCTTTTCTCCAAAGGGTCGTGCTAAAAGGTCCTTTCCTCCAAAGGGACGTGCTGCACGACCCTTTTCTCTAAGGCCGCGTTTGAGAGTCAGGATTGGACTAGACTGGACTGAGATTGGGATTGAGATTGGGACTGGACTAGATTGGACTGGACTATAGATAGCACTATATTATGTTTGGTGTAGTATGAGACTGGACTATATTAGTATATAATAAAATTTTAGAAATCAATTTTTAAATATAAAATAAATTATTTTAATTCAAGTTTGATTTAAACAAAAATTAATTTAATATTTATTAAAAATATTTAAAAACTTGTTAATGCTTTTATAAAAATTAACATATTTTGCATTTCATTAGGAATTAATTATTATATAAATTATAAATAATAATTTTAATATTTTGGATTATTTTTTAATTATTATTACATCATTTTTATAAGTGAATAATGAAGATTAATTTTGGATAAAAATAATTAAATATGTAAATATAATTAAAAATTATACTATATTATGAAATTATTACAAAGGTGATATAATTATTTATTATATATATAAATTTCTATATTTTATTAATAGTTTTTTAATAATATTTCATTTTTATTATATGAAAATAAAATTATTTTGAAATTAGTAATTGAGTAATCCAATTAATTATCGTATTTATAAATGTTTATATTATTATATTAATTTTTTAATAATATTCTATTTTATTATATAAAAATAAAATTATTTTGGATTTATTAATTGAGTAGTTCAATTAATTATTGTATTTATAAATGCTCATATTATTATATTAATTTTTCAATAATATTCCATTTTATTATGTAAAAAATTATTTTGGAATTAATTATTTGAGTAATTCAATTAATTATTATATTTATAAACGTTTATATTATTATATTAATTTCTTAATATTTTTTATTTTTATTTTATAAAAATAATCTTATTTTGGAATTATTAATTGATTAATTTAATTAATTATTGTATTTCTAAGTGTTTATGTTATTATAATAATTTTTTTGGTAATATTTCATTTTTATTATATAAAATTAATATTACTTTGGAATTATTAATTGAATAATGTAATTATTTATTATATTTATGAGATTTTTTATTTTTATATTAATATGAGTGTAATAATATTTCTTTTTGCATTATATTAATTTTTCTAAAATTATTAATGATAATATATTTATTTTTAATTTTTCTCGATAAATATTTTATATTATCTTTTTAATGTTTTTATTAATAATTATTTTATTTTATTTTTATTATATTATATCACTTATTATTATTAATTATAATAAGATTAAAAATAAATAAAATGTTAGCCCAAGCTTGGGACAAGGAGTCCTATGGTTCACCATGGGACAAGTTGTCCCATGAATTTGACACTATTGGGACTAGCATTAGTCTAGTCCCAATCTCCTTAAAGTGCTCCAAACAAGAAATTAGGACAAATAATCCTAAAAATAGTCCAATCCCCCCTTTGTCCTGTCTTCCAAACATGCCCTAAAGGGTCATGCTAAAGAGTCCTTTTCTCCAAAGGGTCGTGCAAAACGACCCTTTTCTCTAAAGGGATGTGTTGCACGACTCTTTTCTCCAATTAGTCATGGTATATAATACTTTTGTCGAAATAGTCATGATACATAATAATTGTCTAACGGTCGTGCAATAAAGTGAAATCAGTTTGAATTAATTGTAATGTTTTGTATTGGTATTACAGGCTTCAGTAAATAGATAATGTTCGTTTTTCTATTATGTATGATGGCGAATGGGTGTCGAGTGACAGAGAATTTTTTTTCAATGGTCTTAGAAGCAAAGGTGTGACTTTGCCTATGTCAACAACCTATGAAGAGTTAGTTCGTAAAGTTTCTGAAGTCACCAATAAATCATTAAAGGAAAACACATTTTCATTGCAATATATGTTAAGGGCATATATTCCACTTCATCCATCAATAGTAGAAAGTGATGATGATTTAAAATATTTCTTAGAAGAAAACCTCAATATGGAGCCTTCAAATAGGATCCCCTTATACGCAATTGTTGAACCTCGTTCACATGAAATTGATATTGAAAATGGTATAGGTTCGAGGGAGGGTAGTAACCAACTTCTTACCAATGTTCCCTCAACATACCCAGAAGAACGTTGTCATGCAATTCCTTTTACTATTAATGAAGATGATGTGTTGGAAGAACCATTAGTTAATACTGATATCGATCCTAGTCCTATGGATGATTTACATAATTTTGATCATGTCCAATCACCAGAATCGCGTTCATGTGATATTTCTCAATCTAATCGTGAAGGTTATTTTCCTAGAGGTAATGAGTTTTCAACTAATCATTGATCTGTGGAGTAATTCAAATTCATTTGCCACTTCTAATGTTGGGTCATCATGTAGACTTTCTGATAGTAACACCGATGTATATGTAAGCAGTGTGTTCAAGAATAAGAGGGATTTGCAGAACAAGATTAGCATTTTAGCAGTAAGAAAGAACTTTCAGTTTAGGCTAAAAAAGTCCAACAAAACCCTTTACAAGATAGCATGTATAGTTGAATTTTGCAAGTGGCGACTTCGTGCCATGAAAATCAATAATTGTGATCTTTTTAAGGTGACAAAGTTTTGTAGCGTACATACATGTGCTCTTAACAATCTTGAACGAGATCATCGTCAAGCTACATCAAAGTTAATTGCTATGGATATTCATGAGAAGTATAATGATGTTGGAGGGACTTATAGGCCTAATAATATTAGACATGATGTAGCAAAGAATTTTGTAATTCATATTTCTTATGGAAAGGCATGGCGAGCGCGGGAGCATGCGTTAGAGTTGGTTAGGGGTTCACCAGAAGATTCATTCAGGTTATTGCCAAGATACTGTCATCCTTTATAGAAGCATAATCACGGCACTATCACTCATATACATACTGATCCACATAACCATTTCTTATATTTCTTTTTTGCCATGGGTGCTTCCATACGTTGCTTTAGAACTTGTATAAGGCCTGTTGTTGCTGTAGATGGGACCTTTTTGAAGGGCAAATATAGAGGCATCCTGCTTATGGCATGGATGGTAACAATCAAATTTATCATTTGGCATTTGGCGTTGTCGACTCCGAGACTGATCATCATGGAGTGGTTTTTAACAAATTGAAGGATGCTATTGGTTCTGTTGAAGATATTGTGATAATCTCTGATCGTTATAAAAGCATAGGCATTGGGGTGGGTAAAGTGTTTCCTGATGCTCAACATGGTGCTTGTGTGTATCATATTTCACAAAATCTTAGGGCCAAATTCAAAGATGTGGTTATAAGTAATATCTTCTTCATAGCTAGCAAAGTTTATCGTCAATGTGAGTTTGAGGACCTAATGCAATAAATTAATGGAATCGACCACCGTATTGCACAATATCTACACGAAGCTGGGTATGCAAAGTGGGCTCGTTCGCATTTTGATGGCAAAAGGTATAGTATTTTGACAACCAATATTGCAAAGTGTCTGAATGGTGTTCTTAAGAAAACACGAGGGTTTCCCATTATGAAGCTAGTGGATCATATTATATCAGAGGCGTTGCAAAAATGGTTTTATAAACATAGGGAGGAGGCAATTAACATGACAACTCCACTGACAACATGGACTGAAAAACAGTTAAAGAATAGGCACGAGAAAGGCCTTTCTTATAGAGTTATTCCAATTAGCCTACACGAGTTTATTGTCAAAGATAGATATTAAGATGGTCATGTAGACTTGCATGTAAGAACATGTAGCTGCCGAGAATTCCAGGTTGAACAGTTACCATGCAAACATGTTATTGCAGTGTGTAGAGTGCGTAACTTATCAGTCTATAATTTTACTCATCACTTTTATAAGTCCGAAGTTTTATTGACTGCATATGCGGAGCCTATCTATCCTGTTGGTTCGTCTGAGCAGTGGGATATCCCAGATGAAGTTGAGGCAAGTATAATATTACCCTCTGCAAAATGTCGCGAACGGGGTAGGCAAAAGAAGAATCGAATTCCATCGTTGGGTGAAGAAAGGACATCATGTAAATGTGGAAGGTGTGGTGGTAGGAGTCATAATCGGAAGACATGTCGGTTGCTGAATCCACTGTCAACCCAAAGAAATCAGGAGGCTCTATTAAATGATACCGGTGGGGAGTAACCACATGTACCTACTGCTTATTAAAAGCTTTACTTTAAGCAATGGATGTGTATGTTGTAATCGTTTATGTATGTGTGTGTTGTAATTGTTTTGTTGGACATGTTAGTGATTGATGTTGTTGCCTAATGACTTCAATAAATAACATTATTATTAAGTTGTTCTTGTACACTGGTTAGCTATGGCATTGTAATGCAATATCATTTCTCTTACATTATAATTATGTTTACTATCAATAAAAATGGACAAGAGTAACATCTAAAACAAGACAAAACATTGTGTAATAGAATAAATTCTAAAATTTGGCAAGATCAAGTCGTTCGATAAATCTATTTTGTTGCAATAGAGTTAAATCAGTTTTAATGCACGACCAGGTCGTGCTGATTGCACAACCCAATCGTGCAATAGAGTAAAAGCTGTTTTATTGCACGACCCAGTCGTGCAATTTGCACGACTGGGTCATGTAACAAAACAGATTCTGTTTAGAAATCTCCTATGTTGCACGACTGGGTCGTACAATGGTATGAAATATGTTTTAATGCCAACTGGTCGTGAAACAAAACAAAATGTGTTTTGAATTCTGCATATGAGCACGACCCGATCGTGCAATAAAACAGAATGTGTTTTGAATTCTACATTCAACACGACCCGGTCGTGCAATGCGCACGACCTGGTTGTGCAAGTAAACATAATCTGACTTAATGCACGAACCGATCGTGCAATAAAACATATTCTGTTCAGGGCAATGTGCAGCAACGGGGAAATCCTATTATAATTTTTTAAATGTTTCATCTTTTTCAGACGAAAGAGAACCTATAGATATTCAACAACAAACTGGGAGGCATGCATGACTAGTTTATCCTGTTTCTTCGCAGGCACAAACACAACAGCAAGGACAATCAAATATATCTAGAAGACAAATACTTGACTTATCCAAAGCTCATGCTTACAATTAAGTATAGATCCAAACAGAAAAACAATAAGATTTTTTTGACGTATAAGAGAGACACATGCCAAAGGAAAAGTAATGTGTAATCACTAAATGAGCTTTACAGGTTGTCAACTCCTTTGAGCGTTACATGGATACAAACGACAATAACACCACCAAGGGTATTACTCTGCAATTACTCATTCCAGCAAAATCAAATACATATATCCGAAAGAGTATTACAAAGTTTAAGAAGAATGTCATGGCTTCTAAAATGTGGAATTTCAACATGGTTTGGGAACTCATTTCCACGATCTCATATCAAACATATCTGCCGCCAACTCCTTCCTATAGTTTCGAGCATAGTCTGGATGATGTATAACTTCTACAGACTCACCAATAATCAAGCAACTAAGATACATGATAACAAAAACTCCACAATCTCCACTGCACGAGAACAAAACATAATGGTTAGTTGCAACTTCAAAAGTGGATATTACAATAAAAAAAATAAGTTTAGTTTTAAATGGGAGTAATCTTATTTGTTGTTGGGAAACACCTTGGACTCGAATGATCGGTCATGGATCTGCACCACCACCGTTGTTCCCATCAATGACATGTAGCAATAAAAAAATCATATGTGCATATGGCGATATTTGACTTTTAAATTCATCATCTACGTATAGATTGTGGTCCGAGTCGTATACATCGATCTTGCTTTCTTTCACGTTAACATCTCCCAACACCCAATGAATTTGCCCAACGTTTATTGGAATAAAAACCTAAGAAGTGGAAGAAATACCAAAAGACAAGTCATGTGAGACACAAGCTACTACAAAACTAGAATCTGTTTAAATATTAAGTGATCATTCATCTTTGTTGTACTCACCCTCTCCGCAGACAACCATGACGTGCCTTCAAATTTGCTTTCACTTTTAGTATTCTGAATGCATCTGTCATCATTCTCAGTCCAAAGTGGTTGTTGTTTTTCAAATAATGAGTATTTTATAGCTAAGAGTTGCTGCACAGCACACAGGACAGTTCAGTGAATCAATCGAAACAATGAATCATGATTTATTCCTAGTCATGGCATTATGATTACATATGTATCTAAAAAAAATCTATTATTACATATTGACCACTCTGATTTGCATATCTGTGCCGAATGAACCAAAATGCGACATCTATATGCTGTATACATAAAAACATTTTAGTTAAAAGTAGCTTATAATTGACATGCACTAATATGTTGACTTCCATACATACCGCGTCACACAACCACTCTCTAGGTTTGACTATAGTTCTAAAGAACTTCTTGTCACCAAGCATTGGCCCGAGTTTAACACTACAAGACAAGCAATTTATAAGAACATACATATGTTGCCCGACACAAAAGTAAAGAAAGGATGATCCCCACTTACAATTTTCCATCATCTTCTTTGTGACGCAGCCAAGTATTCAATTCTTTCAAGGCATCCTTCTCTTCCGGATTGTGTTTCTTCAATTGGCTTGTGTTAGGAGGTCTACAAGATTGTGCGCATATCATTGGTCGCTTACGCAAGGATACCTTCTGTCTGTCACTTATAACAGTGACATCTGATGGGGACATGCATGTGTTGGTATCATCATCATAACTGCCACGTGAACCACCACAACATGGTAATTTTTTGCCCCCACATCCCAACCTAACTTACTACCATAATAATCTAAATATTTCAAGCTCCAGAAATGAGATGGTATTAATTAAGCAGATTGCAAAATCCGTCAATCAAACCTTTTTGGTTTCAACAAGGATTTACACATGTTAATGATTCCATAAACACTAAGTACATCATAATTTTCAAGAACTCATCAAATAAGCAAATGACACACAATACGTAGGTGTAAAACAAGAACAACTCATTGCACTATGGCTTACAATAAAGGTGACAAAAAACAAAAATAATTTTTTAAATATAAAACCTCCTGGACATGCTATTTCTTCTATACTTCTACGGCATTTCAACATGGAGTTCTATCCCACCACATAATACATTGCTGAAAACTTAACCATATTTTTTCAATAGTTTCTTTCGTCGTTTGCCATTTCATCACCTAGCGAATATTTTACCGACAGTTTTTACACTTAAATAAGTCCTCATTTCCTAATAGTTCTAGCAAAATTAACTTCATGACAACATAACCAAAAACATTTTTCCCATCTCCTAAAGTTGCTATCCAGACAGAACACAATTTAGAATCCGCAATCTCACAACAAAATCTTTGGTAGAATAATGCATTTTTCACCAAAAAAAATCTTTGGTAGAATAATGCATGTACATTTTCTATGTTCTTTAGTAGCATATGTTACCTTAACATGCACAGAAAAACGAAATCCAACAAAAAAAACCCGCAAGCCTAGGCACAACAAGAATATTGACGTTGAAACACATAAGTTACTGCTTCAAAATCATTAAATATGGCAAATAACATGTTTCCAAACATACGATTTTCGTACATGAGTCAATCTCAAAATGTTTAAATGCAAATCCTGAGCCTCAGGCATTCTGTGGCCTTATTCAAGTTAATAGTTCAGACCAAACCCAGACGTTCAAACATTGTCACAAACACGGATATATTTTGTTCAAATGCATCAAACATTGTCATCAAACATCCTAAGCATCAATAAACACAAATACATTGCACGAATCGGTTATGCACGTCTAAATCTTTTAATGTTAATAAAATTGCTACATCAGGCGTTCAAACCCAGTTCGCGTAATTAAATGATACACAAAACATTTAAAGTTTTAATACAATTGCTCACCAGCCGTTTCCTGACCCAACAACACCAGTCCCAATATGCGACTAGAGCAACGTCCCAATGTGTGATCAGAGCGGTGGCATGACAGTACAACTGCAGCGGAGCAAGTCCACGACGGCGACCAGCAAGCTATGAAACCGACTGCACGACGAGACGAATAGCGACAGATTGAGACCACAGGCGCGACAAGCAAGCGACCACAGCAACGGGACGAGGCGAGAACGACAACGGAACGACGCAGTAGGTGCGACCAACGAAGCGACACAATGGATCCTACAAGCAGCGACGGATCGATGGCGAAGGGAGTAGTGTGTTGTGCTGTCAAGCCACCACAATGGCGAGACGAGACAAGAACGACAGCGGAACGATGCAGCGGGTGTGACCAGCAAGCGAGGGAGCAGCACGACAGAGCCTGGGAGCAGTGGCAGATCGATGTTGAAAGATGAAGTCGTGTGTCGTGCTGTTTGCACGAATAGGTTTATTTCATTTTGTGTTTGTTGTCTTTTTTTATTTTGTCAAGGATATTTTCGTATTTTTACATGTTAAAACGGGTCAATAATAGTTAAAATACAAAAGGAGGTCAATCATAGAAGATGGGTGTTACAGGGGGTCATTTGATGAAAATCACACGTAGAAACTAGCTCCAAGATTTTATTGTGTAGTGCATGAATGTTGTGTATGTGTTTCATTGATTATTTTGTGTTTACATCCAAAGCTAAGTTTAGACATAGAAGTTAAACAACAGAGCAAGCAAAGCTGCAATGACGCAAGCACACAGCAAAGGAGCTAGTACAACGGCCGCACGAGGCGAGAACAACAGCGCAACAAGGTGAGCAAAATGATCAATCGAGGCGAGCAAGATGCGATCACAATAGTGGAGCAACGCCAACACAGCAGCAAAGCGATGAGAGCACAATGATAGAGTTAGACGAGGTAGCGACAGAGCCAACAAGAACAACGACAGAGCCCGCGAGAACAACGATCGATCGAGGCGAGCAGGATGTGATCACAGCAATGAAGCAATGCCAGCACAGCAACGGAATGACGAGAGCGCAACGACAGAGTTGGACGAGCGCAACAACAAAGCCAGCAAGCACAGCGACGGATTAATGGAGGTGAGTTGATAAGGAATTTCTCCATGTGTCGTGCTATTTGCATGAACACGAGTGGATTTGTTATTTTTTATGTTGTCTTTCTTCTAATTTCTATAGTTATTTTCGTACTTTCCTAAAACAGGTTAATAACAGTTAAATTAAAAAATGGGTCATTTGTAGACAATAGGTGGGAGAAGGGGTCATTTGATGAAAATTTCACAATTTAAACAACTTCTACCAACAAATGTAGCTAGACTCCTAATAAGAAAATCATGACAACATCAAGTTTTGAAAATGATGAGAGAATTTATTATTTAAAGATAATCTCCCAAAAAACAGACCGGCAAGCGAGAGACCAAAAAGCTAAAGGAAGTCATATCTCATTAGTCGTCCAGGTCCTTGGAAAGATCTTCATTCCTTAATTCAGTCAAGCTAGTTCACTGTAATTCACTAATGATATAACTTTCCTCAAAGCCTTACAGAAGGCAATACTGCAGTCAAATGAAGGTTCATAGAATCAAAATCTAGAGAAATTTTATGCTGTAGTCCATTGAAGCTTTATGTAAATTTTGTAGGATTTCAACATACAATCACTGTGGCTAAGCAGAAAAGAAAAATAGCGTTAAGTGCTCTTATTACAGTCCAAAACCATAATTCTTCTTAGTCTTCCAATACAAATCGAGAGTTTTCAGCCTCATCCACCTTTCAAAACCAAACTAATTGGGTTTCAAATCCCTCTACAATTTTCAACTAAAACACCAAATTAGAAGTCCTAAGTCATCGCAATCCGCAGACCAGAGATGATCAAGTTAACAAACAATTTTGTTGCTAACATGTGCGGATACAGTGGACAAACGTAGTCTCCAATATTCACAATTACCAAACCAAGTTTTAAAGAGAAAGTACACAAGAATAGGAGAAACTATATAACGCAAAGGTCAGATGAAACAATCCAACTCAGCAACAGAACAATCAATCATAAGAAGAAGCTTGCAGTTGGTCCAATTAAACAACACAAACAAAACTTCGTAGCCATACCTGACCGACAGCGCCCACCTCCGGGTTGACAAATCTTCGCAGGATGATGAATGGGTATAATCCAGGTTACCAAACATAGACTCTCCCAAATTACCAATTAATTGCAACCTCTAAATAAATTCAAGCAAACATTATAAAATGATTACAATAAGAAAACGAATTTGATATCCTAACCAAAAAGTGTATTTTTAAGAAAATCAGAAGTGAAATCTAACCTCGTAGATAGATGAAACGAGATCGGCCAGGACGCAGCGTCCATCGAATAAAATCTCGCGCCTTCTTCGCCGATGAATAACGTGAGAGTCGCTCTCCAGATCCATGATTGTTACACAGAACAGCACAACTCTATAGCCCACGTCTGAAATATCCAAGTATTTCTTTTCTGAAATAGCCAAATTTCCTCATCTTACCCTTTAGTAGAAGAATCTAGAAGGGCTAGGGGTACAAACCAGAAAATCTGCTACGCATCGTAATGAGCTGGTCAAGTAAAAGATACCCCTCAGTTTCTGCCCAAAAGTAGCCTATTTTGGCTTCGGCAAAGATTACATGAAATCCCAAGTTTTTTAAAATGTAACTGTAAAACTACACACTCGGACAAAAATGCCCTTGCACGCTAAACTATTTTCCCACCGCCATTTTCTGTCTGCTGACGCAGTCATTCCTTTCTTCATTCAAACAAATATTTTCATTTTCGATTTACCCCCATAGAGAACTTTCACCCACTGCAATATAGGCAAAACAGAAATCAGATTTTTAAATTTCGATTTGATTGATTATTTAATAAAGTGATTATAGATAGATTAAATTTATATAAAAATTATAAAAGTAACATTAATTAGCGCGTCAAATACTGGGTTTATACTAGGCTTGGGCATTTGCCCCGGACCTACCACGGACCCGGCCGAACCCGTTCCAATCCGGAACATTCATAGAGGCGGGTCTGGGACAGAAAATTTCTGCCCCGGCCGGGACGGATCCGGGTCCAGGTCCAGCCATTTGGACCCATAGACCCGCCCCGCCCCGCCCTGCAAGGTTAAGGGTGTATTTATAAAATTTTTAAAGTTAAGGACTGTTATGTAATTTTTTAGGTTATATTTGTTAAACTTTTCATATATATAAATTCTTAATAACTTTACAAATAATACAAATATTTTAATAAAAATGACATTTTAATTAATAATTAACATCTTTTAGTATATTAAAATCAATTTCGTCATATTATAATGACAAAATAATATATTTGTATTTTATAGTAATTGAATTTGTATAACATATACAATTTTGATATAGATTATTAAGTACTAATTAAATTATTGCAATATTAACAAGATTATTTTTAAAATATATATCTATAATATAATCAGTATATTATTTTCTAAATATGTAAATAGAAATATGATAAAAATAATCTTAAAACCTTAAATATATGATTTATTGTAATTTAAATTTATTAATTAAATTATTAATATTTCATAAATATATAATGTTAATTATTTGGTATATGTTAATAATATTATTGCTATTACTAGATTGAAACTAAATCAACATGCTATTAAAAATTTATTTAATTGTATTATCAACTATTTAAAAAATTATCAATTAAATAATTTATAAGCAATAATATACTTTTAACATTATTTCTAATCAAGTATGTAACATTATTACTAGTATAATTAAATGACAATTAATGGTAATTAAATATTTGTATTTTATAGTAATTAAATTTGTATAATATATACAATCTTGATATAGATTACTAAGTACTAATTAAATTATTGCAATATTAACATGATTATTTTAAAAATGTATATCTTTAATATAATCAATATATTATTTCCCAAATATGTAAATAAAAATAGGATAAAAATAATCTTATAATCTTAAATATATGATTTATCATAAATTCTTAATTTAAATTAATTAATTTAATTATTAATGTTTCATAAATACATATAATGTTAATTAATTAGTATATACAAATCATATTATTACTATTATTAGATTGAAATTAAATCAACATACTATTAAAAAAGTGTTAATTAACTAGTTTACAAGAATAATACATTTTTAACATTATTTTTAATAAAGCATGTAACATTATTACTAATAAAATCAAATGGTAATTAAATATTTATATTTTATAGTGATTAAATTTGTATAACATATACAATCTTGATATAGATTACTAAGTACTATTTAAATTATTGCAATATTAACAATATTATTTTAAAAATGTATATGTTTAATATAATCAATATATTATTTTCTAAATATGTAAATAGAAATATGATAAAAATAATCTTATAACTTTAAATATATGATTTATCGTAATTTAAATTAGTTAATTAAATTATTAATATTTATAATATTAATTATTTGGTATATACCAATCATATTATTACATTATTAAATTGAAATTAAATGAACATGTCATTGAAAAATTATTTAATTGTATTATCAACTATTTTAAAAATTGTCAATTTACTAATTTACAAGCAATAATAAACTTTTAACATTATTTCTAATGGAATATGTAACATTATTACTGATAAAATCAAACGGTAATATACAACCATTTTGATTTTAGTTTGAAGATTTATTATTTTTATGAATATTAAAAAATTTGAAAAATGATCATAGTTATAAATGATATAATGAGAAATTGATAAGAGAGTTATTTGTAAAGATGTAAATATTACAAGGGATGAAGTTGAAAAATATAAAGATTATAGGGGTGTAATTGTAAAAATATAAACAGTGGCTGGGCGGGGCGGGGCTTGCCTGGATCTGCTCAAAAATTTTTTGCCCCGCCCCGCAAAGGGGCAACGGGGCGGGGCGGGGCAAAAAAAAGGGGCAGCAGGGCGGGGCTGGATACTTGCCGCCCCGCCCCAGTTCCAAGCCTAGTTTATATTGTTCAAGATTATTTTTTTTTGTTTAAACAAATAATTTTTAAAATATTTATATAATTTTGTCCCTACTATACCAATCTTCTATTTGCGCCACTATACTACGAATATATGTTGTACAAAGACTGCAATTTATAATTAAAAAACAACTCCATCCAACAGTAACGTTTGTAGCTGATGCTTACGGAGATAACCATGGCAACATCAAGTTTATGTAGGAGACTGCCATAATTATCTTCAGGCACAAACAGATATTCTTAATAAAACATAAGCTCCCGATAAAATTTAACAAAAAAAAAATTGATAATGACCAGAAGCCATCCTCCTAAGGAAGTCGTATCTCTTTCAACTGTCCAGCCCCTTGGGAAGATCTTGATTTGTCAATCCAATCTGCCATTTCATTGTGGCATTCACCGGTGTGCAATTTTCCTCGCAATCTTGCGGAAAGTACTACAGTCAAATAAAAGTTTATATAATGAAAAGCAAGATAAATGATTGCGATCTGCAATTTGTCGTAATCTCAACCCCTTTATTATTTAGCTGTACTCATGTGAACCTGAACTCATTATTATTATTATTATTTTTTTAGCGAAACAGGCGCCACTTTAATTTACAAGAGGAAGCCAAGATACTAACAAACCATTTGTACGGCTAATAATACTTAATTTGGGGCCAATCTTATGTACATTTTGGACATAAACATTGATCAAGACATAGTCTACAACAATAAACCTTTTATTTTTATTATAAAAGATAACTTACTCTCATCCCAACTATCAAAAACATATTTACCAAAATGATAAAAGTGTTTTTAAGATATATTAACTCACTACTTAGTATAATCCAGATGTGAAAAATGAAATCTACCTTCCAATGGAAGAACAGACATCATTTATAAAAGCAAGGTTAAAATTATTCAATACCTTGCTTTTAGTGAAATATTTTAAAATATACAGTTATCATGCATATGAGTAGACTGATTTACCCTTAAAAAGTTCTCATATGGATTAATGAGATTAAACACGCCCTTTATGATAACTTTAAAGATTAAATTTTGTTATAATTTTAAAAAGAACAATGTTATACTTACAACAAACTCCTTACAAATTGAGATCTAAGTTTGCAAAAATTCATTAGAGGAATAAAAAAATAAAATTAAATAAGAGAAAACAATGCTACATCTACAATCAAATCCTACGACTAACTCTTTACAATCTAAGTTGACAAAAATTTATAAGCAATGCTATATTTACAACTAAATCTTACAACTAATTAACTCTTTACAATCTGAGTTGGCAAAAATTTACTTTAGAAAAAAAAAGAGTAATGGAAATTACAATGTCCTGCAAGATTTTGTCAACGATAATCATTCAATTTTTTTTCGTTATATAACTTATGTTTTCTAAAGAAATGAATTTTAAGCTATTGAATCCATGTTGATTAATAAGGATAATTTTAAAATTATGAAATGAGTTGAGTTAAAATACGAGATAAAGAATTTTAATAATAAAATTCTCTTATATAGAAAGTGGATGTCCAAGATAGAAATTTCTTATCAACTTTTTTATTTATAAATCCAATAATATTTTGTCATATTAAATGGCGACATTTGATTTGAATAATAAAATATGAAATTAGTTAACAAAAAAAAACTAAAACTAAAACCCAACTAATTTCAAAATATGCCCCAAATTAACTATTTTTTATATTCTTTAATCTAAGAAGTAACAAGTCTTAGGTTTTGAAAAAATTTGTGTTAACCTTCGCTAAATTTTAGGGTGGGGTGATTAGGTTAAATTTCCAATAGCAAACAAAAATGAAAAAATTTAATGTCGTAGGTATAGAAAGGGGCTTACTACTCATGTTTGGAAATTTGTTTCCAAAACGTGTCCATCAAAACCTCATCTTGCGGTGTATCATCCCCATGAAAAGAAATAATTACCATCATTATCTAGAAATCTCTTCCCTCAGTCATCTTTAGTAACACTTATTAAGGCACAATATGCAAGTTTTAACACCTCACATCTCATAAAATTTTAAAAAATTTCCACCCACAAATGTAGCCATACTCTTAATACAGATAATCATGACAACATAAAGTTTAAAGAATGATGGGAGAATTTATTAATTAAAGATAATCTCCCAAAAAACAAACCAATACGATAGAGACCAAAAAGCCAACATTTAAAAGAAGTCATATCTTATTAGTCGTCCAGGTCCTTGGAAAGATCTTCATTCATCAATTCAATCAGGCTAGTTCGCTATAATTTACTAGAAAATAACATAAAGAATAATGAGATTGTCAGATATAAAACCTAGCTAGTAGCTCATGATTTTTCTCAAAAACCGGACATTGACTTTGATAAAACTTATGTTAGGTATATGGCCTAAGAGTATAAATGTTTTTCTATAATAAGTAAATACTATTGTTATAAATGAATAAAAGTTATTATTTATAAATTATCCAAGTGTGATGGTATCAATGAATAAAGGTTTCAAAGCTTGTACATTGACAAAATTTATATATATATGAGATATATCTAAGAGATAGAACTTTGCATTATAAATGCATTGAACACAAACCATATAAAAATTATCCATTTGATGGAAATACCATGACAAAATGTGAATTTCTACATCCGAGCACTAAAGACATTCCTACCTTAATCTTGAGTTGGTAATGTACATCTAATATACACGCTATGGTCAATACCTTAGCTAGTTGATATTATAAGATTTGTATGTTAGTAGACACTATACCATAGATATGAAATTCATGACTCTGAAAGGATTCCAGAATACCACCATTGTGGTTTTACAAGGTTTTACTTGAGAGAATCTTGGTCGAGTGTTTAATAAAAGTTGTTCATTAAACTGAGATTTATTAAGATATATCTCACTCATTTAAATGGTGTAAAATTGGTATTGAGGGTACAAGATGTAATTAGAGGGGTAAAATAATAATTTATATCTAGTTTCAATTATTGGTATTCCATAAAGGGTAGTTATGTAAACCTGATGCTTAATATAGGGCTTAAAGAAATAATTTAATCAGATTAAATTATTGAGCTTTTTGTAAAAAGTATTTAATTCAAGAGTGTAGCTTTGGATTTATAGTAGAATGGACTAAAGTTAATATATAAGACCCACTATAGTTATGAGATAACTGGATACTGAGTCAAACTTATTGGAGCTTGTAATTAAATATGTCCATCAAGATCTCTTAGGTTGCTGATATAAATTGTCTGTACAAATATTGGACTTGCGAAATTAACTATTTAATTTAATTGGGTTTTATTAGAGAATAAAATCCAAGTATAAAATTAAATATATTTGATTAGTAAATGGGTCGTCATTTAATTAATTTGATTAATTGGTAAAGTATTTGGGCCAATTTAATTAATTAGATTAATGGGCTCATACTTAATGTGACTAATTAAAAGCCTATATAAAATAGGGTTGGACCTAATTAAGTGTTAAAAATGCAATTAAAGACTTAATAAGATTAAGTTCTTATATAACTAGGACTATTAGTTTTAAAAGCCTCGAAAAATTAGTTAGACTAAGCCTAAAAGGATTAGGTTATTAGTCAAAATTTGGACAGGGATTAACATATACATAAAAGGATGAATTAAGTCAGTGTTGTAAGGTTTTTTTTTTTTTTTTAAGCGTACAAGGAACAAGCCATCATCGTTCATGAAGTACTATTCATATGACACTGTTCACGAGTCATTGTTCAATTGTCAGTGTTTGATCACTGTACATCTGACATAGTCCAGTGATATTAAGATGCCCACATGTCTCGTTCAGACAGTTTTCAAACATGTCTAGGCACTAAAGTGGTGAGAAAGCAAATCAAATTTTTAAGCCTATGTCACAAGATCCTAGTCTCAGAAGTTATTTCGTAGTCTTGAAATGTTCAGATTTGACATCGGATTCCTACAACTTATGCCCCGGTAATGGATGTTATCAATTTTAGATATTTGATCAGTTTGACAGTCTCAAAAAAAAACTTCACATGCGTCTTATGGATGTGGTGACTTCTTACTTATATGGTCAATTGGATTTTGACATATATATGAAACTTCCTAAATAATTTAAATTGTCTGAAGCAATTAAAACATAACCAATGAGCATATATTCACTTAAATTGCAAAGATCCCTGTATTTAGAGAGTGGGCATTATTAATCGAACCGACCCGACCCGATCGGGTTAACCCAGCCTGACTCGACTCAGGTTTGATTGATTCCACGTGTGTAGCCTACTCGAAATTGGGTAGAAATTGAAAGACACGATAAATATCGGGTAACAAGTTCAATACCCGACTGTGACTCGACTTGATGGAATATTTGAAAAAAAATAATTTTTATGGACATGTGTTGCAATATCATTGGATGTTATATGTTAATTGGTTTTGTCAATTGTATAAACAAGTTTTTATAATATATTGGGCTCAAGTTATAAAGCTCAATAGACATTAAAATATGAAACTAACAAGGAAAAAAGCCTTAAAAGGTTTTTCGGCTCAAGCCCAAAATATTTCTATTATTATAAGTTAAACCTTAAACAACCATTTTGGGACAAGGCTCAACCCGAATTATCCGACAAAAATCGACCCAACTTGAGTTGGTTACTCAAAATTCATTACCCAAACTTGGTTACTTTTTCTATTACTCAATACCCGAGTCGATTCTCTTTCGTCGGGTAAAAACCCAACCCAACCTGACTAACGCCCACCCCTTACGTGTATAGTTTGAAACAATAAGGAGAATACGGTATAATCGCCTTAGTGAATACTTGATTAAAGAAGGATACATTGATGATCCTATATGCCCTTATGTGTTTATAAAGAATTCATAATCTAGTTTTGATATTATAACAGTATATGTTGATGACAAATTTAATTGGAAGTCCTGAAGAGATCTAAGATGCTGTTGAATATTAAAAAAGAGAATTTGAAATGAAAGATTTGGAAAAAAACAAAATATTGTCTCGAATTTTAGATCGAGCACCGCTTTGATGGCATATTTGTTTATCAGTCAACATATACAAAAAAAGGTTTTAAAATAGTTCAATATGGATAAGGCTTATCCATTGAGTACCCTAATGGCTGTTAAATCTCTAAAAAGGATTCATTCTATCCTAAAGAGCATGATGAACATATACTAGGTTTAGAAGTACTGTATTTGAATGTTATAAGTGTATTAATGTATCTGGCACAATGTACTAGACCTGATAATGCATTTGCAATTAATTTATTAGCAAGGTTTAGTTTTACACCAGCTAAACGACATTGGAATAAGATTGCACATATTTTTCGTTATCTTGAGGGAACTACTGATTTGGGATTATTCTTCTCATATGAGCCTTTAAAAATCCTAGTTTGGTTAGATATGTTGATGTAAGCTATTTATCTGATCCTTATAAGGTTCGATCATAAACTAGATATGTTTTTACTTATAATAGAACCACAATTTCATGACGATCTACAAAACAGAGTTTGATTTTGAAATACTTGCATTGCATTAGACCAACCAAAAATGTCTATGGTTACAATATATTATTCAACACATCTAGAGCTCATGAAAGTTATCTCCTACCATAAATCCTCCAACAATCATATATGAAGATAATGTAGCTTGTATTGCTCAATTCAGAGAAGGATACATCAAAGGAGATAGCATGAAACACATTTCACCCAAGTTCTTCTACATGCATGAACTTCAAGAAAACTGAAAAATCAATGTAAAGTAGATACGTTTCAATGACAATCTTGTAGACTTGTTCACCAAAACTTCATCGACATCAACATTTAAGAACTTAGTTTACAAGATCGGTATGCGGCAGCTCAACAAGCAATCACATGAACAAAAGGTCTTTTGCCATGATCAAAGGGAATAATCATAGGGGGAGCATTGTAGACACATGTGCATTGTATTTTTTTGGAATATTTGTATTTTACCCCCTAAGGTAAGGTTTAATGTATTTACCCCCTCTATTATTTAATATTACAATATGCCCCCTCGATTTCAAATTGTCCCGTTAACTTAAACGTTGTAAGGGCAGAATGGGAAGCGGAACTTCGTTAGGATTAGTTGGGAAACAAGAAATGGGATTATGTAAATGAAGTCATGCCACGTCAGCTAACTATAGTAAAAATTAGAACTAACCATAGTTAGCAAATACATTAAACCCAGGGCTAAATCGTGTTGTTGTAACTGATGTAAAAGTGTAAACTTTGTCTTCTTCAATAACACATAGCGCGCGAAGGTGATGCCTGGAACTGACCATTGAACTTCCATAACTTCCATAGCGAACTTCCATAACTTCCATAGCTGGCAATGGTGAAGTACGCTAACGAGCCAGTGACACAGGGCCATTCGAGAGGAAGCTCGTCGTCGGCCATGAACTCAAGGTAATGCTCTGTTTTACATCACGGTTCTTGGTTATGGGAAGCTTTTGGTTATGTATGAATCACTATAAATGCTGGTATTAGATGCATGTAATATTTATTATGCATGTATGAAAAGTGTTTCTATTTGGGTGTAGACAGGGGTGTAATCGAAAGTGGGTTGCAAAATAAACATTATTTGCATGGGTTTCTATGTGTAAAAGTTTGTTCTTTTTTAGTACATGCTTGGAGTATCTTGATGCATTATTAAAAGTTGTGGTCTTTTGGTGGAAAATGACACGAATATCATGCTTTTAGCCTAAAAAGTTCTAAACTTTTAGCCTAATGTATTGCATGGTGGTCTCGTGATGATTTTTTGCATACTAGTTTGAAATACCTTCATAGGGTGAGATATTTGGTTATTGAGTCCAGATCTTGTTTTTCTAGATGGGTTGATATTTGTGTATTGTGTGACAATTTTATTTTCTTCTTTTAGTCAAAGCAGTAGTGGAATACATATTGTGGTATAAGTATCATGATACTGATTACATGTTATGCATGTTTTTAAACTATGTAAAAGTATGTTATTGTGCAACTGTTAATTCCCATGCATATTATGCAATGTATTCAGGATAACAATTAGAATGGATGGGAAGTTGCATGTACTGCATGTGGTGGAGCCTTTTTTATACACTAGACAGAAGTTGATTGCAGAAGCTTGCATGGCTACACGGGGTGTGCCAGTGCAAAAAGATGAGGAATTTCGTATGACAGTGGTTGTCCATTGGGAGCCATAAAATCCTGTCGTGGAGAATGATGCTCAGCTGATGAAGCTATTCAATGAATTTGAGGAGATGGGGTTTGACAGCATGATAATTGATTTGGATCCTATAGTTGGCTTAGATCTAGCAGAAGTAGCTGTCAATGCTCAACCTTCAACTGGAGAACCTCAGCAAGTAGGAATCAGTTCAAAAGCTGCAACTCCCATTTTCAATGCAGCTTCTCAATTAATTGATAATAATTTGGTAGAAAGGCGGGTGTGGTTAAGTGATGCTAGTGTGAATGATTTGGATTCCCATATTGTCGATAATGAAGATGGCAACATAGTGGAAGATGACGTTTCTTTTCAAGTTGGCATGGATGCTGTTGTTGAAGCTGATATAGAGGAAAATGATGGAAATGGTGAACATGTAACTGATGCTGATGATAAAGCTGGTTCAGAAGATTTTTCTAAATCTGGTGATAGTTCTGCTGGCCCTCCATCTGATTATAATTCCACAGATGATGAGTTTGTAGGCAGTAGCTCAGATGAGGACAACACTCCTCTTATGAGAATGTCTAGACAAATAAAGAGGAGAAAGTTCACAGCTAACACAGACAGAGATTTCAGTTTGAAGGTTGGTGATGTTTTTGAAGATGTAAATCACTTTAGACAGATTTTAAGGGATTATGCTGTTAGGAAGGGGTTCGAACTAGTGAAGATTAAGAATGATATTGATAGGGTGACAGCCAAATACAAAGGAGAGAAGTGTCCTTGGAGAATCCATGCTTCACAGGTGGCCAGGAGTATTAAGACTTTTATGATTAAGACAATGCATGATGTCTATGACTGTAGTAGGGTGTGGTCCAATCATCAAGCCACAGCACCTTGGCTGGCAAGCAAGATAGTTGAGTTTGTGAAGAGCAATCCCAAGATAGCAGTGACTGAGATACAAGCTTATGCAAAACTGAAATGGGGAGTGGATGTTGAAAACTACACTGTGTACAAGGCTAAAATAATTGCTCTGGGAAAACTTGGTGAAAACCATGCTGAATCATACTCTTTACTGCCCAAATTTGCTGCAATAATACAGTTGAGGAACCCGGGGAGTATGGTCATTGTTAAAACTGTAAGGGTATCAGGCACTGAGCAACAAAGATTTCAGAGATGCTTCATAAGTTTTCCAGCTTGTAGATATGGGTTTATAAATGGGTGCAGACCATTTATGGGACTAGATGGCTGCCACTTGAAGGGGCCTTATGGGGGGATGCTGCTCAGTGTGATTGGTTTGGATGCTAATGGCTCTATTTTTCCAGTGGTTGTTTGCATATGTGAGGCTGAGAGAGAAGAATCATGGTGTTGGTTCTTGGAGAAACTCTATGACTATGTGGGCAGACTTGATGGGAGGTCTATCACTATGATGAGTGATAGACAAAAAGGCTTAATTTTTGCCTTAGAGAAGCATTGGCCCACTGCCAAGTTTAGAAGATGTGCAAGGCACATTCATTCAAACTTTAAATCAAGATTCCCAGGCCTCAAGATGGATGAACTGTTTTGGGAGGCTGGAAGAGCCACCAACAAGGCTGATTGGTTGATAGCCATAAGCAAGATACACCAAGCAAGTGAATCGGTAGGAAAATGGTTGATGGACATGGACCCATCTATATGGTGCAAGTGGGCAGTGGACACCTCAGTAAAGACAGATCACATCACTAATAACTTCATAGGAAGCTATAACAGTTTCTTGGGCGAATGGAGATGTAAGCCAGTACTATCATTATTGAATCATATTAGAAGACAAATTATAAGTCATTGCAAAAAAAGAAGGCAATTGGCTGCCAATTGGAACCATAGACTGCCTGCAAATGTTAGGAATGTGGTTAACAAGTTGATAGATGAACGAAGACAGTTGATGCTTATTCATAGTGGTGATTTGGAGTTTGAGGTTTATGATGGAATCAAGACATTTGAGGCGAAACTAGGACATAGATTCTGTGACTGTAGTGCTTGGGGCTTAAGTGGAATTCCATGTAAACATGCTATGGGGGCAATCTGCTACTCAATGTTGAATGCTGAGGATTATATTGACCATTTGCTTACTATGGAGGCATATAGGAGAACTTATGCTGGTATGGTTCATCCAATACTAGATCAGGGTGTTTGGCCTGGGGGTAATGCATCACCAATTCTACCCCCTTTGAAATCGAGAAAGCCTGGAAGGCCTAAGAAAATTAGAATGAGAGAGGCACATGAGCCTGTTATAAAGAACAGATCATTTATGATCCATTGTAGATTTTGTAATAAGAAAGGCCACAATAAAAGGACCTACAGGCTTGCTCCATCAAATGCAGGGGCATCAAGGAATAGGGTAAGTCTTACCCTACAGTTATTTACATTTGAATTCTGTTAATGATTTGGATACTGCTGATTATGGATTTGTTGGTGCACTGCTTGCAGGCCAAAAATGCACAACAAAGAGGAAAAGTGATATACAATATCATATTATTTATGCTTCCAGTTTTACTTTATGACTTATGAAGAAATACTGATTATTTTGATTTTCAATTTGCTATGCAGGGCAATAGAAGGTTTGCACTAGAACAACAAGAGCAAATTCCAGCTGGTGTAACTCAATCACCAACATCCAATCAGCCTACTCAAGTTCACAGCAGAATTGTAAATATGATTACTTCATTTTCCTTTTTAGTTGCATCTATACTTTCATTGCAAATAACAAAATGCTTCATTAATGTCATGTCCAGGGATCCAGAAGTTTGCAGTTCAACATGCAGATCAAGAGGAGATACCAGCTACCTCAACTCAGCCAGCAACCTACACTCAGCCAACACAACAGCAAGATCGATCGTAAAGACCTTATCTTATGAATTAAATTAGGGGTATTATATTCCCTTTTTTTGTGCAATAGCTTTGATGTCACAACAATATTAGATTTTCCATGGATTTTATGAGTATTTATGCTACATACATTCACTATATGCATGCAAAATGAATACTGGCATGGCCAAACTATTTAAAGGCCTTTCTTTTGCTTTGTACTTAGCTTTTACAATGGTGAATGCACTGCCTTCCTACTCTTTTGATAAATGGAATGTATTGTTGTGATATGGTTGTTGGTAGTAATATGGTAGAAGCATTTGTTTCGATGAAAGCTATAGTGGTGGGTAAATTGCATACATTTACTAACTTAGAATATACCTATCTTTACACAAATAGCCCCTACAACAATAAAACAAATAAGCCTTTTCATTGCTTTTTGCTGTGCTAAGACTATGTCTATCTTCTCAACCACTTTCATCACCTCTCTTGCATAGTGATCTATGGCCTGCACAACATCAACGACTTCTTGCACTTGCATTTGCATCATTCTGGATGGTAGCAGCATGTGTAAGTCAATTGCTGGATGTATTTCATCCTCACCAGGATTCCACCATGAGTAGTATGAACACTCTCTGTTCATGCAATTGAAATACAATTTGCCTGGATTAGCCTCTGACTCAGAAATCCTAACTGCAGCCCTCCTTCCATATCTACATTTCCTATTTTTAAACTTGATCAGCCTTCCATTGATTGCATTGATGTTTGTTGTTGAGTTGCTTGAAGATATTTTGGCTGTATTGATCAGACTTTAGTAGTGTTAGTAACCTGGAGTTGACAAGCTTTCAATGGAAGGGTGTAAGTATTTTCGGTAGAGAATGTTAGAGGATGAAGCTTTCAAAGCAGCTGGCTGTTGCTACCCACATGTAACTTTTATAGTTGAGGATGGTGTTGGTGATGCCCTTGTGACCGTTGTTAGTAGCAACGGTCTGCTTTGGGATAGAGCTTCTGGCTTTTTATATTGCATTCTCAATCATTTATTTCAGTTATTTTATTTGTTCAATGTTAATCTACACGTGCAAGGGTAATGGAGTTATGAAGGCCAAAACCATGCTAATAAGGGTATTTCTGTCATAAACCAAAACACTTTTTACTTACTTTTTACCTTTTTTTAATTTTATATTATTTTTCAAAGTCATAACACTTGGTATAAGGGTATTTCTGTCATAATATGAAAAAAAATTTCTCTCTCTTGCTCCTGACAATGACAGAGGCTGCAGCAACGTTTAAATTAACAGGACAATTTGAAATCGAGAAGGTATATTAGAATATTAAATAATAAAGGGGGTAACTTATCATTAAACCTTATCTTAAGGGGTAAAATGCAAATATCCCTTTTTTTTCCTTCGACAAGGTTTTGTCTTAACAAGTTTTCTTGGCAATATTTTTAATCAGACAGTAAAAGCACGTCTAACTCCACTTTTTAATTTATTGTATAATTATATTTCTTTACTTTGACTTTTATTCTACTTAATTTTTTCTTAGTAAAGTCAAATATAATTATTTTAAACTGTGAAATCCGACAAAAAGTATTGTAAATTTGGGTGAATTCCCACCATGCTTAACAGTATCATTCACTTGTTTGTGTTGTAATATATGTTTTACTGTTATTGGTCAAATTTTAGGCAAACTGTAATTGGCTAAGAAATGAACACCCATGAGATTATCATTTCAATTTCTCTCCATCTCTCGTTATTTTCTCACGGCTCCACTCCATTTCTTCACCCAATTAACTCATGCATGCTAAGCCTTTCCATTCTAATAAAGTAGCTAGTTAATACAAAAACTCTGCATCCGATTGAACTTCAATCCTTTCACCACTTTTAGAAACCCATTTTTATTTACTTTACCAAACCCTTAACGAATATTTTCTAGACGACAACCCTCATAGACCGGAGCCTCAGCCACGGTGTAAGCTGGAAATGAAGAACGACCGGACTATTCTGTTACACAACCATTTCAGAAAAAATATAGAGCACTGTCTAGATTGAGAAGACAGCAATATATATATAGTGACGGAGCTAGAAACTTTTATGAGAGGGAGCAACATAATTAAATAAAAATTTAACTAAAAAATAATTATATAAATTCATAAATGTATTCAATAATTTAAAATTGTGTAATATTAAACAATTTTTATTTTAAGAATTTGTTGTAAGATAGTGTCATTATGTTGCAACTTATAATGTAATATTGATTACCAATTATAATTTTTCATATATGATGTTATAGCTAATCATTTAAAAATTTTTAATTGAAATATCAATTCTAAATATAAAATTATAAATTGATAAGCACTATAGTTGATATCTTGTATCATCTTTTATTTATAATTAATAAATATATTCAATAATTTTATAATTATATAATATAGACTAATTTTAATAATGAACAAGAGAGGAATTAGTAATATGAGAGACAGAGTAGATAAATAACATAATATAATGAATTTATTAGATTCAAAGACTCATAAGGAAGGATATAATAATCATATATATGATAGTTGGTTAATGACTAAATAAAAAAAAAGAATTAATAAATAAAATTAGAATTTTTTATGGGCCCAGAAGGGGCAACTGCCCCTGCTGGGCTTTAGGTAGCTCCGTCCCTATATATATATATAAAAGGAAGAAATTCTGACTAGGACCGCGACTCAAATCTAGCTAATACTCCACAAGAAACAGCCAGCATCATTCTTCCCTCACCTCTAGTAAGTGCGATGACAAGATCTATGAAGACACAATATTAAATTTCAGAAGTTCTCCGTCCCTATATATATATATATATATATATATATATATAAGGAAGAAATTCTGACTAGGATCGCAACTCAAATCTAGCTAATACTCCACAAGAAACAGCCAGCATCATTCTTCCCTCACCTCTAGTAAGTGCGATGACAAGATCTATGAAGACACAATATTAAATTTCAGAAGTTTTCATCTCATAAAAATATTAGAACAACTCACAACTCCAACCAACAATTAGAGCTGCCGCTTCTATTGATAATAATCACAGCATCAAGTTCAGAAAATGTTGGAGCTGATCTGAATCCAAGATTTTGAAGTACAAGTAGTTCTTCATAAACATAAGTTCCTGACAAACATAACAACAGTGTAATGACAGAAAGGCCATTATTTTGAGGATGATATACCTTTTTACCCATCCAGGTCCTTGGAAAAATCTTCATTTCTCAATTCAATCTGCTACCACTGGCTTTCACTGGTAATGTAACTTTCCTACAATCTCTTGTAGAAGGCACTACAGTCAAATAAGAGTTTATAGAATCAAACTAAGCGATCTTCTATAAAGCAGCTGATAGTTTAGTAACTACAGAGCATTTATTAACAATGAGCAACGCCATAGGCCATTTAAGGTTATGAACTTTAACACATTTCATTCAGAGCTCCGACATGATACTTGTCCAGAGATTAAGATGCCAAATGCTAAAGAGAGAGAGGAAAAGTTATATTTTGTAAATCACATATTACAACCAAATAGTTCAATGACTACAAAGCGTTATTTAATGAGGAGTACGCCCACAGGCCACAGAAGCTCATGTAACTTTTTCAAGAATATCAACACATTCATTCAGATTTCAAACATGAATTGTCCAGAGATTAAGATGCCAAATGCCGAGAAAACAAAAAAAGATTATATTTTGTAAAACACATATTACAACAAATAAATAGCCATACTTATTCAACCAAATAGGAATGTCTTATACAAATATAAGTAATCTTAATTTAAGAACTTTGTACAAGAAATAAAGGATATACCAATGTAAGGCTCTTTGGATCAAGAAATATTATAAAACTTCAATTTCGTAAAGGAAGGCAAGATACTAACAGCCTATTTGTATGACTGACAACCACAGGCCCATCTAGGTATATTTGCACCATAAATATTATTAACTTTGTGGTTTGATAACCCAAATTTGTTCTCACCCTACCTTACACCCTCTCCTAGGTGCTAAAGGCAACCGCCTCATTGAAAACAAGACACATTGTAGACCACACCTTATGTTTATAAGATTTGACCTTTCTAATAAACACTGTTGGTTAGTCACTACAAACCACCATAAAAATGAAACCCTATAGGCGCACCAACCTTGTTACAAATATTAACACTTTTTTTCCATTAATTTTTTATATGTGAAGGAAAGCCTTTAAATCTGCTTTATTAGATGAAGATTCTAAGACACATATTTTTTATGGACCTTGACGAAAACCATTAGAATCATATGTGTATGTGTGTTTGTGTATATATAAACTGCAGCAGACTCACAGGTCCAAGAGTTAAAAATGAAAATATATCATTTAAATGCTCTTGCAGCAGATTAAATCAACACAGATTAAAGAAAACAAAATTTACGCAATTACACAGCAACACGCTCCGGGCCCTGCAAAGATAAAAAACACAAAGTAAGGTTACAAAGTATGCATGTATGCAGCATGAGAGATGTTTGACAGTTCAAGCAAAACCTATTGCACCTTAGCAAGGTTGAAATGAGTACTGTTACAAGTATGAGAGTGCTAAAACAAAGAACTAAATGGAGTTGGAGACTATTATCTTCTCACATCGAAAACAAATAAGTAGATAAATAAATTACCAATCTCTAGATCATGTGATGGTTGGGCAGCAATAGATTGACGGTACATTGATGTCGAAATTCTCTCATTTATCTTCAGTGGCGGGGAAAGGCATTTAGCACGACTAGATAATCCACAATTTTGTGCCATGTCCACGAAGTGTAGAACACTTAAAAACAAAGAAAAAATAAATAAAGTTAGCAACCTGATATGAAAAGGTGAAGAGCAAGTCAAGTAATATTTTAATGTTCAAGGGAAAAATAGGTTAATTGACTAAAGAAAGCTTTTAGTGGTTGAACAGGCCCAGAGCACAACAGATTTTCCATGTTCACAAAATCAATTCAGGTTCACAAATAAGTAAACTTGTTTTCAACAAATATATATTATAAGAAGTAGTTAGTACAAGTTAGATAACAACATGCCTGCTAAATAATGCAACCAAAACAGAAAAATCCGACCTTACAAACATAATAACATGTTCAATGAATTCTCTAAGTTGCTACCTGCTGCTTACAAATTTTCCATTGGTTCAGCAAAATCTCCTAGTCCAGAACATGTAAAATAGGCTAGGAAGTCCATGCTACAGACAAGGTTAAGCTACTGCAACTGCGACAGCACAATCACTATGGCTGAGCTAAAAAGAAAAATAGTTTAAGTGCTCTTATTACAGTCCAAAACCATAGCTCTTCTTAGTCTTCCAATACAAATTGAGAGTTGTCAGCCTTACCCACCTTTCAAAACCGAGCTAATTGGGTTTCAAATCCCTCTATAATTTTCAACTAAAACACCAAATTAGAAGTCCTAGGTCATCGCAATCCGCAGATCAGAGATGATCAAGTTAAAAACAATTTTATTGCCAACATGTGCAGATACAGTGAACAAACGTGGTCTCCAATGTTTGCAATTAACAGACCAAGTTCTAAAGAGAAATTACACAAGAATAGGAGAACCTATATAAAGCAAAGGTCACATGAAACAATCCTAAGCCCAGCACCAAAAAAAACTAATAACAAAAAAAAGCTTGCAGTTGGTGCAATTAAACAACACAGACAAAACTTCGTAGCCATACCTGACTGCCGGCGTCCGCATCTGGGTCACTAGGGACAAATCTTCGCAGGATGATGAATGGGTATAATCCAGGTTACCAAACATAGACTCTCCCAAATTACCAACTAATTGCAACCTCTGAACAAATTCAAGCAAACATTAGAAAATGATTATAATAAGAAAACGAATTTGATATCCTAACCAAAAAGAGTATTTTTAAGATAATCAGAAGTGACATCTAACCTCGTAGATGGATGAAACGAGTCCGGCCAGCACGCAGCATCCATGGATCAAAATCTCGTGCCTTCTTCGCCCATGAATAACCTGAGAGTCGCTTTCCAGATCCATGATTGTTACACACACAACAGCACAAGTTTATAGCCCATGTTTGAAATGTCCAAGTATTTCTTTTCTGAAATAGCCAAATTTCCTCATCTTACCCTTTCGAGGAAGAATCTAGAAGGGCTAGGGGACAAACCAGAAAATCTGCTAGGCATCGGAATGAGGTGGTCAAGTTAAAGAAATCGTCAGCTTCTTCCCAAAAGTTGCGTATTTTGGTTTTGGCAAGATATACATGAAATCCCAAGTTTTTAAAAATATAGCCGTAAAACTACACACTCGGACAAAAATGCCCTTGCACGCTAGAATATTTTCCCACTGCCATTTTCTGTCTGCTGACGCAGTCAACGTTTTCTTCGTTCAAACCAATATTTTCACTTTTTATTTCCCGTCCAGAGAACTTTTACGCACTGCAATATAAGCAAAACAGAAATCAGATTTTTAATTTTCGATTAGATTGATTATTTAATGAAGTAAATGTAGATAGATTAGATTTTTATTAAAATTATAAAAATGTCATTATAAAACTGTTAAATAATGGGTTTATAATGTTCAAGGTCACTTGTTTTTAAGATAAATAATTTTTAAAATATTTATATAATTTTGTCCCTAACATACCAAACCTCTATGTCCTCCACCAAATAACGTAAATATGCTGTAAAAAGACTGCCATTTATAAGGAAAAAACAACTCCATCCAACAATTACATTTGTAGCTGATGCTTATGCAGATAACTATGGCAACATCAAGTTTATCGAGTGTCGGAGCCCCTCTTGACTCCATAATTATCTTCAGGGACAAATAGTTATTCTTAATAAGACATAAATTCCTGACAAAATTATACACAAAAAAATTGATAATGACCAAAAGCCATCATCGTAAGGAAGTCGTATCTCTTTCAACTGTCCAGCTCCTTGAGAAGATCTTCATTTGTCAATCCAATCTGTTATTTCATTGTGGCATTCAACGGTGTAGATTGTGGAAAATAGGTTGGTTCAAGTGGTGAAGCGGGTTAGGATGGAATTGGTACAGCACCAATGGTGAAGTCCTTTAAAACTTCAACGGTACTACAATTTTCCTACAATTTTCCTTTAAAAACTTGCAGAAGGTACTACAGTCAAACAAAAGTTTATAAAATCAAAAGCAAGACAAGTGATTGCAATCTCAACTCCTTTATTACCTAGATGTACTCATGTGAACCTGAACTGGTGTTTTTTTTTTTAAGGTGAAAAAGTAACGGCTTTAATTTACTAGAGGAAGGCAACATACTAACAAACCATTTGTATGACTAACAATACCTAATTTGAGGGCTATGTTATGTACATTTTGGCCAGAAACATTGATCAAGACATAGTTTACAACAATAAACCTTTTATTGTTATTA
This sequence comes from Boswellia sacra, assembly GCA_013180625.2. Classification (NCBI taxonomy): domain Eukaryota; kingdom Viridiplantae; phylum Streptophyta; class Magnoliopsida; order Sapindales; family Burseraceae; genus Boswellia; species Boswellia sacra. The sequence goes on along the minus strand of SNVD02010938.1, from coordinate 347,170 downwards.
TAAATGACGACTTACCATCATCTCAAACTATCAAAAACATATTTACCAAAATGATAAGAGTATTTTTAAGATAGATTAACTCATTTCTGAGTATAACGCAGATATAAAAAATGAAATCTTCCTCCCAGATGGAAGAACAGACAGATGAAATGAGATCAGAGCATATGTCAAAGAAAATATCATGCCTTCCTCACTGACGAATGGACTGAATATTATTACTGTCCAGATCCATCTTTGATCAAACAGTACTGCATCTTCATCTTTATAATACCGAAAACACGGTGCGTGTCAGCGACAGTAGGGCTTCCCACTCACATATTTGAAACATACAATAACCCACCCATTAACAAGAATATCCAAACTGCACACGTTCAAAAGTTTAGTAGAAATCCCTGGAATGTAATGAAGAAAGTTGATCGGCCAAGCCCACTTTACGATTTAGGTCCAAAAGTTTGCTCCCTGGTTTCAATCACGAATTTGTCTGACCCTAGTTCAAACAAAAATGCCCCTTTCACACTCAATTCTGAGATTAAAACAAAACAGGTCTTCTCTTTCCTTCACATGAATTGACAGGAGAACATTTTAAGACTATCCAAGCAGTAAGTTTTCAAGTTGCATGCTTAGAATATTTAATTTTAAACAGATTTTTGAATGCTTTTATAGATATAAACATGGGTAATTTTAAAGAATATTTAAAATTTAATAAAACACTATTATGATAAGCTGACAAATGGAGGAACAATAAGACATGACGAACTTCCAAGGCCAATTATTTGGTCATTAATTTTCTTACAATTTGATGAAGATGTAACTCATAAATCATCACAAGCACTAGTCAACACTCATCAACTAATCGAATAGTACTTTCAACACATCTTAAACTCATCTATAATGATATTTTTGTCCTTTATACAAAATTTGACCAAACAATTAAAGAAAATATCCAATTTACTAAAAAGAAAAACATCTCACTCAACTTAGTTATTTACTTTGGAAACATTCAAATAGGGTTACTTCAAAAAAAGAAAAAAGAAAATTGAAAATAATAATAACAGCGTGGAGTATGTGTTTTGGTTTGTGTTCAGCGTGTTTAGAACAGTTGTAGTTTGAGTGGTTCAAGCTGTTATATTTGGGTTGCCGGGAAATGGTATCTAAGGAAATAAAACAGTGGCTTTTGGCTGCCAAGCTAGATCAAAGAAGCGAGTTGAACGCTACTCATCAAGTTGGGCAAAGATTATGAGCTGGTCCGGTATTGTTTATTTTTATCTTTCCTAATTTTGATGCACCACTCGTTGGAAATGTATGCTATAATTTTTTTTCTTTCTTTCAAGCAAAGTCCCAACATTTTCACGCTTCTATGAAGAACTTGGGTATAACCCAAATATCTATCACAACAATATGCTAAATATGAGATAAATGAACCATACAGAAGCAGCACTTGAAAAATGACTCATAGACAGGTTCAGTCAAAGAAAGAAAACAAATATAAATATGAAAAGCAAGCTACACAAACATTTCGAAGAGTTGACAACTTACTCGATCTTTATCGAGCTTCCTACCATGGAGGTTCATTTTCAGAGGATTGTTCTTTCTGCATTTACGGGTTGACTGGAGCATTATAAACTCTGCTGAAGGTGAACCTGCTTTCCAAAGTTGTTCTAGCCATAATTACACTATGGATGACTCTCTAAATAGCCCCAATTATGTCTACATGGCCAATAAGATTCTTCTCTAGTTGTATTAGTTTAATGCATTAGTGAGAAGTTAGATCTCTCAATGGTCTAATCTTTGTTTTAAAATAGAATAAAGAACAAATATATGCAATTCCAGCACAGCTAGCTACCCAAATCAAAATATACAGCATCCAGTGTAAAAAAAACAATTACCATACACTCTCACCTTGTTGGGACATTGCAACAATAAGAATACAAATACAGCAACTTGGGAGGGGCGGAGGGGTGAGAGTCAGCAACTCTGTCGTCCAGTTGTTGATGATGTTGATGATGCCATTACAAATTCCATTAACTTTTGCTATAATTATTGGTGTGTTCATTTTTTGAAAAAGATTAAGAAATTACCAATTAATCATCCTGCGATCAGACCATGACAACCAGGCGAATTTGAAACTGGTTTGGTGCGTAACAAATTAAGAATAACGTGGTTTATGTAATTAAAGAATATAATATGAGTTTGGCTTATCAAGGTCAATATAGAAAATCTAATAAACAATTTTGAGAGAAAAAGCGGCTATGTTCTTTTATGAATTCAAATCCTATTTTCTGTGCTGTACATTTTTCAATATAATTTATGTTTAATCTCAATCACATATTCTTTTTAAAATTTAAAATAATTCAAAATCAACCACATATTTTTAAATTCAATTGAAAACAAAAACACTAAATTTATAAAAGATAACACCTCAATAAATAATTTTGCCAATTTTGCCATCTCAAAAAGTAAATCATCTAATTTCCTCCAAAAGATGATCGCAGGATGAAGATTGGTAGCTTCCTAACTCTTTCTTTAAAATGGACACAACAACGATTATAGCAAGAGCTATTGGACACCAACAGTCAGCTCTAAAAGAGTCGCCACGAAAAATTATTTATATAAAAAAAGTGGTAAAAGAAACCAATCAAACCACCAATTAAATATTATATTGCACCACTAAAGGCAAATAACTTTAAACTCAATTTGAAATAGTATAAAACAATCTTTGAGACTTAAAAGACACAAATTGAGCAAAAAAGAATTCTAAAAAGCCGCAAATATTACCCTGGTAAAATAACACTAATAAGAACTGCGTGATTCATGATTCACCAAAATCGTTTTGATTTTGAAGACAAAAACAAATGAACACGAAAACTTCTAATGTACCTTCTTTCTCTCTCAGAAACTTTGCCTCAGAATACGTGAAAAGCAATATGTGGCTGGAATGGGTCCGATGCCGATAACTGCCAACACTCTTATACCGGTCGGTACAGTCCAGCCCACGCAAAACTTGTTTCACGCTTAAGCGCCTGACGCGTGACAGTTAAATGCGGTAAGGCCAAAACAGTGCATCACGTGTGGTAACAATCCCGCCGCGTAAGCCATTGTTGACAAGTGTGGGCTTTTTTGAAAGTAAAACCAATTGTTATCCACTAATTTTAGTTTTTTCTACGCCCTCAAATTATGGCATTAAATAAGGATGTTATAATGATTGAATTTATATATATAATCATATTGTGTAATTAAATTAATATATTATTATAAAGATAAAATTAATATATTATTATAAAGATAAAATTAAAAACTCTAATAAATAAAGAAAAAGATATATTTTAAATAATTTTATATTAAATCAAATTATATAAATTAATTATATTTATATAATTATTCTGTTATATTATTATATTATAATTTTGATTACTGGCGAAAGGTCAACTGTTACGACTTAGTGGGAAGGCAGTTTACGGTAGAGCACGATGCATCGAGCTGTGTGAGTGGCTGGTAAGTCACATGAGAAGTGTGATGGATTGGGCTTTGCTTTTTACTTCTTTGTTGCTAAAGTACTTTTTGGGAATGGCCAACTACATGCATCATATAAAAGAAATGCCAAAGTACTTCGACTCGACACGATTCGACAAATACGTGTCGAGAGTCGAGTTATATCGGATGTAAATAATATCTAGTATCGAGTTATGTCAGATGTAAATAATATCAAGTATCGAGTTATATCGGATGTAAGGTAGTGTCAAGTGTCGGATTAATAGGTCTTAAAAAATAGACTGTTATCGAGAATCCGACACGACTCGACACGGCTCGACACATACGTGTCAAGTGTCGAGTTGTGTAGGATACAAGTAATGTTGAGTATCGAGTTAATGAGTTGAACGTCTGTCCAGCAAGTGCGCAAGTTTTCGAGCAATATATCTCTCTAAATATATCTTTACTGTTAATTTTTTTAGCCCTATAGTTTATAATTTGACCATTTCATCCCTGAAAAGAGTGTTGGATGCAAGCAATTTCAAAAGGGGTATTTCAGTCTTTTTGTCAAGAAAATGTCTGAAAATTTTTTTAAGATATGTCCATTTTTTAACAAAGTCTCCTAATTGTGTCTATTTTCTTAATTTTTTCTTTCTCAAATAACACCACATTTAATTAAAGTTTATTGAATTCCCGGATCATCTTAATGAGGCCGAATTAATGGACACCACCAGCCAAGGCTTGAGACCGACCTGCAATTTAGGGGTCAGGCCAGGGTAGGCTCAAGCAAAATTAGGCCAGTGGCCTGCCCAGCCTTTTCCCATCTTTAATTGCATCTTAATTGTCTTATCAGTTAAAGAGTGATTAAATAAAGGAAGGAAGCATAAAGGCTTAATGCAAAATGTTGGGGGATTGACCATTTAAGTTTTCACTAATTTATGATTTTCATCAGATATTGGATTTGCAGGACACCAGCAGCAGCCCGTTTGTATTTGATTAAATACCCTCTTTACGTACATTTGATGATTTATCACGAAAAAAGTAATCCAAGCAATTCATTATTAAAACTAAGGTGTTTATACTTAATGTTATCGTCTTTTGAAAAATAATAATTTTCTTCATATCTTAGTTAAATATAAACAGTTTATGTTTCTGATTTTTTTTTTTGAAACAAGGTTTCAGTTAAGAAAAAAAAATGACTCATATTACGAGGCTTTGATAAATAATATTATCCTAAAAATTTGTATGTTATCATCATGTTTAATATTTGACACTCGTTATCAAATTGTCAGATATTAGTAGATACTTATCAAATTTTGATCGATGTACAGACAATATGATTGTCAAGGCCATGACATACAATTTTTCAATTTTTGAGATATAATTGCAACCCATACTCAAATTTGGAATCTTTTTGAATTTTCTCAAAAAAATTGACTTGATATTTAATTTCATTATCCTATGAATAATTATTTGTGAATTACCATATAGGTATTTCGATAATAAAATTAATTCACAGGTCCATTTTGCAAACCTTACTAAAGAGGTCTGCACAAAACCTACGTGATCACCTTTGGTTCCAAAAATCCTATATACCTTCTCTTTATATTAAAAAAAATTAAAAATTCCGTTAAAAAATATAAAATTTCCAAGTCGGTTATAGTTGCTTATTAAAAAATATTAAAAATATTAAAATAAAAATAAAACACAAAACTTGTTAAAATTTTTCCATTAAACATTACCCCAAATTAAAAAATTTACTATCACAATAAATGATACATAAACTTAAAAACAAAACTTTTTATGAAAAATTTTCATTAGAAGATTTTAAAAAATTTGTCACACTTGTCTCTAAAAACTTGTATTATAAAGTTTCAGTTTTTCAAAGTAATTTCTTTCTTTTTTAAATTTAAACTTTTAAATTTTTTGAATTTAAAATATTTTTAATAGCTAATTAAGAGTAATTTGAAAAATAGAAATTTCTAACAATTCTTAATGGAGATGGGATTGATCTTAATGGTATGTAAAATTTTCAGTATCAAAGGTGATCTTGTGAAATTTTAGCAATCAAGAAGTTTATGAAATTGACTTGAATTTAAAAATAATATAATAAGAGTATTAAGAGTATTAAGTGGATGTAAATAGTCCTCACTCTTTAAAAATTTTTAATTATGAGATACACTTCAAATCTGGTATTATTGTGATCATAGTTTTAGATGCGGATCACTCACCTTAAAAAAAGAAGGGAATGACTTTTTGTTATTTGGAATCTTGACGTTTGCACTAAAAAGATCTCCATCTAAGATCTAGAAATATATAGTAAAATCCATCACTTTGTATATAAAGAATCATAATCCATTGAAATAATTTAAAAAATGCCATTAAACCCAAAATCATAAATTTTCAAAATTTCCTTTGCCGCTTGGGAACGCATTCAAGTAGTTCACTAGCTACGTGAAAGGTTGTGAAGGAAGAACAAGCATATACACAGTCATTTCGGAGTCACTTCATAAACAAGATAGAACGCTCTCTAGAATAGAAAAAATAATGAGGAAAGCGCCCATAATCATATTAAAAAATAGTAGCAATTCAAAACTAAGAAGACTCAGTCTGGGGAGCTACTGGATAGAATAGGTAGGAAGGGAACAAGCCAACCACCTATGTTCGAAGTTTTGATTTCATAAAATATCATCTTTTACCTCCATCAAAACCTCATCTTTGGCATAGTCATTCCCCATCACAAGAAACAACTACCATCATTATCCTTTCCTCATTCATAGAACACCTTCAGTAAGTACACTAAAAACATTTATAAAGAAACGGTATGAAGTTTCAGAAATTTTCATCTCACAAAAATTAAAACAATCCAACCGACAATTGTAGCTGTCACTTATACAGAAAATTGTAACAACATTAAGTTTAGAAAATGTATCAACTGCATAATTACTTTCCAAAGACAAATTGTTTTTGCTAATAAAAGATAAGCTCCTAATAAACAAACAACATAATAGAGAGCAAAAGGTCAAATTCTCAAGGAAGAGATATGCCATTAACCCGTCCAGGTCCTTGAAAAGATCTTCGTTTCCAAATTCAATTTGGCAATCTCACTGTCATTCACTGGCGACAAATTTCCTCAATATCTTGCAAAAGGCACTACAGTCAAATAAAACATTACAGAATCAAAATCAAAGCGGGAAAATACTTCAGTGACTCTGAAGAATTTAACAATGATGAGTATGCTATAGGCCATTGAAGCTTATGTAAATTTTTCAAAAATTTCAACAAATTTTGTCCAGATTACAAATGTGAAATCAGACACTTAGATGCTAAAGGCACACTCAAATTTATATATCCAAAAAAAAGCTTAGATACTTACTCAACCGAATAGGAATGTCCATACAAATATAAATACTTTTATCTCAGCTTAAAAACCGTGTATGTAATAGAGGATGTGCTAATGTAAGGGTCTTTCAAGTCAAAAGGCACAAATTTAATTTACTAGAGGAAGGCAAGATACTACGATCCATTTGTATAGGTACATTTTCAACATAAACACTTAAGTTTCTGATTTGCTAACCCCTTGCTTCTCACCCTAGCTGATGCTCCCTTAACAATCATTGTTCCCCAAATTCCCAACTAAAAGCCAGGTTCGAGGGAGAAATTCTACAAAATTAGGATAAACTATGAAAAGCACAGGTCAAATACAACAAACAAGCATTTAGAAGAAAAAAAGAGTAGAAGAAGAAGCTTGCAATTAGCAAAAGTAACCTACAGGAACAAAACCCGGCCATACCTAATTGCCATTAGCTTCATTATCAATGGGATCTGACTGAAAGTGATTCAGTGGCTCCCTAGTAAAAGAACCCGATGACAATTGTTGGTGTTGGCACAAAGATGAGTCAGTATAATTGAGGTCATGGTCAGACATAGAGCCACCCATATTAGCAACTGATTGCATGCTCTAGACAAAATTAAGCAAAGATTAGAAAAGTTTTAATAATAAAAGGGAAGACAAAAAGCAGTAACGTAAAATGAATATGGCCATCACAAGTAAGTCATATATGAACAAAATTTTGAGGCAGGAATAGAATGGCTCAGCAGCTCTTGCGTATATACTACATTGGTCTCATTTAGGTTATTAGACATAGAACTTAACAATGCATTAAGGGTTTTGGAGGATGATGTTCAGTAACCTAACAGATCCATACAATTAAGGTTGAACATGGATCAACTAAAAGCAAGTTCTAAACCCAAATTAAGCAAAGAATATTATAAAATTATTAAAAACAGAAAAACAAGGAGGGCAGATGAAAAAGCACTAACATTACTAGTAAACCAAGCACAGAGAGGAAAACAAAAAATCACATCTACTCGTACCTTGAAGTTCAGCGATTGGTCATCAACTTTGGCTTCATCACCAGTCTGAGGCATCTGAATTGCAGGACTAGATTGGTTCAGTTCCTCATGGATATCCACTGCCGTGGATGCAGTTGCACTTGGGTCATTAGAGAAAGAGTCTAATGACAAATTAAGGGGTTCGCAGGATGACGAATTGGTAACCTAACAGATCCAAATAATTAGTCAAAACAGCACATAGATTAACTAATAGGAAGTGCCAAGCCAACTAGGATGAATTATAAATTTAGAAGGCCAGATGAAATATCACTAACGTACAAATGACTGTCATTTATAACAGTACGACAAATAGGAATAAAATTTCAGTATTCATACCTTGAAATTCAGAAATGCATCACCGACCCTGGCTTCATTGTCAGTTGGAGGCAACTGAGTGGCATGAGTAGAGTGGTTTGATCCCTCACGGATATGTACTGTGGTGGAAACAGTTGGACTTGAAAGGGTTTCGCAGGATGATGAACCGGTAACCTAACAGATCCATATGATATAATTTATGTCATAACCGGCATATGGCAAGTTATAAACTCAAATTACAGAAAAAAGCAGGGTAAATTACAACAAAAGAAGGGCAGATGACAAAAAGGCAACAACGTACAAATTTCTGTGATCATTACTAGCAAGCCAAATATGAATAAAATTTCAGCATTCATTCATACCTTGAAATTCGGCAATGGATCATCACCTTTGTCAGTTGGAGACATATAAGGGGCAGGACTAGAGTGGTTCAGTCCCCCCTGGATATCCACTGTAGTTGAAGCATCTGGACTTGACAGGAATTCACAGGATGATGAACCAGCAACCTAACAGATCCATATCATATGATTTAGGTCATAAGCAGCACATAGGTCAACTAAAAGCAAGTTCTGAACCCCAATTAAGCAAAGAAGCAGGTGACATTAACCAAAAAATAATAATAAGGGCAGACAAAAAGCAACAACATACAAATCTCTGTTATCATTACTAGTAAACCAAATATGAAAAAAATTTCAGTATACCTTGAAATTTGGCAATCGATCATCAAATTTGGCTTCATTGTCAGTAGTGGGCATCTGAGTGGCAGTACTAGAGGGGTTTAGTCCCTCATGGTTATCTACTGATGTTGAAGCAGCCTGACTTGAATGGGGTTCGCAGGATGACGAACTGGTAACCTAAAGATTCATATAATTATGGTCACAATCGAACACAGATCAACTAATAGCAAGTTGTAAACCAAATGAAGCAAAAATTATAACCAACTATGAAAAGAGTAGGTATGACATAACACAGCTAGCATACAAATGCTTGCAGACGTTAACAGAAAGCCAAATGCAAGCAAAATTTCACATTCATACCTCATGACCGGGCACAATTTGAGAAGTTGGTGGGTCAGGGTTAGTAACCCCGGTAGCCCTATTTTCTGCAATAAGAGAATCTCTTGGACTATCCCGTGGGAGGGATGATGAAACAAACCCAAAAACATATCGGGCTAAAGCAAAGTATAGTGGAAAAAGTGATTCTGTAAAACCGATCCGCTTATGCATAATTGCCAGACCAAAGTATATTAAAGTAGTAACGAGTTGGATTAAAGAGAAACCAATATCGACCGCCATAAGCATCTTCTCAGCTAATTGGTCGGTACTCCTCCTAGCATAAAGCATGATAGTCGTAACACATGCCAAAAGCGACACAACAGATGCGGCAAGAAGGAAATTCCATTTGTTTTTCCCAACAGCAGCAAGTATCAAAGATACTATCTCCAACACCACTAAGAAAGCCTCCGTTTTGTTACAGTTGCGAAGAAGCTGACAAGTACACAGGATAAAGTACGTTTCAATACAGAATATTCTTGATCAAGACAAATACTTAACAAATATAGCTTTTTATTTCTTATTTTAAAAATAATAAAAAAATCTCAAGTCTCAACTATTAAATTAAAAAAAAAAATAAATATTGAAATCATAAAGAGTATTCTCAAGATCAATGAATTAAAAGTATAATCCAACTATCAAAAGTGAAATCAAACCTCGTAGAGGAAGCAACAGAGAGATGAAAAGCTATGGACCAAGACGCAGCATCCGTCAAATAAAATTTCGTGCCTTCTTCGCCTCCGAATACCACACCTTCTTTGCCGAGGACGACGAACCATCTGACTCTCAAGATCGACCGATTCGATCTCGTCTGAAACGCTAAGCATCACCATTTTGTGAAATGAATTGAATGGGGGATGATGTGGTCAAAGTAAGAGTGTTGTAAGAGAATGAAATGAATGCTCAATACAGAGCTAGAGCCTTATAAGAGAGATGAAAGGCGGTGGGATAGGTAGGCTGCGCAAGATTCTTTCCCTTATTACGTGGCTTTCTAGCAAGTGTTTTAACGATTGCATGGCAGCTTTCCTTGTCTGGGATATGGTTGGATATCGCATTTATACACGTGGAGGGTGGTGATTGTTCGCGCTGTGCCCTTTTAACGATTAAAGTGGTTGGCGACTTGGTGGCGCTCTGTGTTGGAGCCAGTAAGCTCCAGCTACAGCTTCTTACACGTGGAGGACGGCGATTGCTGACGCTGAGCGTTTCAAACTATTGCGGCGCAAGGCTTTGGCGCTCTGTATTGTAGCGTTTCTAACGATTGCAACTAGCACATCGCTAGTTCCTTACACGTGTAGGGTGACGATTCTTAACTTTTCCCGATTTCCCTAACACAGACGGAGCGATCAGGCCCATCTAGGCCCGGATCGCATACTCTTTGATCTTGTTCTCCCTAGCTTTTTTACTTTTAAAGTGAAATTCCAGAATCTCACTCGTCTCCACTTCTTACACAAGGCCACACTCCGTCTCTAAGACAACACTTATCTTATCAAACCTAACACTCCTTCAATTTAGTTTTCTCTCAATAAACGGATCTAGAGAGGCAGTCTGTTCGGTGGCGCCGAAGTAGGCATGATATTTTTTTAAATGGATGCGGCTCTGCGATCTCACTGCTCTTCCATCTACGAGGTTAGATTTCACTTTAAAAGTACAAATACTTCGGTGATTTGAATATTATTATCATTTTTTATTGGTGGGATCGGAGTAAGTGTCTTTTATAACAATAAAGAATAATATTTATTTTTGTTATGTGGTATTTGTCAGGATCAGGAGGCTGAGAGTATATAGATACTCGTTATGTGGGTATCCCTGAGCCAGCGAATTGTGCCTCTCAGATGCCTCAAACTGACAATGACGCCGACAATGATGATCAATTGTGGAATTGTGAGGTATAAGTGTGAAATTTTGCTTCTATGGGGCTTACTGGTAATTTCTGCAAGCATTTTTATGTTGGGGGTGTTTCATCTGGCCTTCTCTTTCCACAATTTATTTTCAAGTATTTATCTTTGCTTCATTTTGGTTTAGACCTAGCTATTAATTGATCTATGTTTGCTGATCTGTTAGTTTACCGGTTCAATCCTTAATTTGACATTGGATTCTATGTCTAGTGACCCAACTGGGAGCACCGTAATGGATACCCACGAGTGACTGAACCACTGTAGTCCTGCCTGTCAAATGCCCCTAACTAACCATGAAGACAACGGCGTTGACCAATTGCCAGATTTCCAGGTCTGAACGCGAAATTTTCTTCATATTTGGCTTACTAGTAGTGGTCACAAGCATTTGTATGTTATTGCTTTTTCATCTGCCCTTCTCTTTTTATGGTTTATCTCATTCTTTGCTCAGTTTCAGTCTAGAACTTGCTTTTAGTTGATCTATGTTTGGTTATGAACTTAATACAGCATCTTAATTTGTCATTAGATTCTATGTCTTATGACCTAATCGGGGCCACCACAGTGGGCACCCATGAGCTGCTGAACCACTCTAGTCCTGCCTCTCAAATGCCTCCAATAGAAACTGAAACTGATTGTGATGACCGATTGTTGAGTTTCGGGAATTTTAGACCAAGCTTCCGTTGAGTTTTGTTCATATATGGGTTGCTTGTAATGATCACAAGCATTTCTATGTTAGTGCTTTTTTTTTTTTTTTTTATTGCCATTTTTGTATCATAAGTTGTTGGTAATATGGGAGACTCTCTCTGCTCGCCTCATTTGTACTGATTCATCATACTGCGAATGCCTTAATTTGTCATTAGATTCAATGTCTAGTAAAACCATTGGACCACTCCAATCCTGCCTCTCAAATGGATCTTGTTCATAATGAAGTTGACAATGATGAGGTATGGCTATGAACTGTTGTTCATATTGGTTACTTGTGTTAGTTGCAAGGTTCTTCCTTCTTCTATCCTTAATGCTTGGGTTTTTTCAGTTGACTTGGCTATAAGTTGTGAATGTGGGGGACTACGGTTGTTCATTAGAGCATCTGGTGGGGTGAGGAGACATTGGGGTGAACAAATCCCATACGGGACAGTGTTTATGCTAAAAATTTACCTAGATGGGCCTTAAATCAGGCAGTAATTTGTCATACAAATGGATTGTTGTTATTTTGCCTTCCTCTAGTAAAACCACTCCAGTCCTGAAGCTCATAAATCCATGAAGGACTGAACCATTCTAGTTCTGCAGCACAGATGCCTGCAATTCACAATGAACCCAAATATGGTGATTCATTGCCAAATTTTAGGTATGAATGCTGAAATTTATTTCATATTTGGTTTACTAGTAATGATCACAGAAATGTGTATGTTTATGCTTTTTCATCTGTTGTTGTTGTTGTTTTCTTTCTCTTTTTTAATTTATCCTGCTTCTTTGCTTAATTTGGTTTAGAACTTGCTTTTAGTTGATCTATGTTTGGTTTATGACCTTAATTTTATGGATCTCTTGAGTTACCAATTCATCATTCTGTGGACTCCTTTCAAAGTCCAGCTGCATCTACCAGAGTAAATATGCAGGAGGGATTGAATGACTCTAGTCCTGCCCCTCATATGCCTTCAACTGACAATGAAGCCAGCTTTGATGATCAATTGCTGATCCTTCTATCATTTTTATATTTTACCTTATCCTTTGCTTAACATGGGCGGTTTATGATTTTAATTTTATGGATCTCTTAGGTTACCAATTCATTATCCTACGAACCCCTTCCAGGTCCAGCTTCCACTACAGTAGATATCTACGAGGGACTGAACTGCTTTAGTCCTGCCTCTCATATACCTCTAACTGACAATAAAGCTAGCAGTAATGATCAATTGTCAAGTTCCAAGGTACGAACGAATGGCTATTCTATTTATTTTTTCAATATTTGGTTTATTGGTAATGATCATAAGCATTTCTATGTTATTGCTTTTTCATCGGGCCTTCTTTTTATCTTTTTTTTTTTTTTTTAATATTTTATCTTATTCTTTGCTTAATTTGGGTGTAGAGCTTGCTTTTTGTTGATCTGTATTCTGTTTATGACCTTAATTTTATGGATCTCTTAGGTTAACAGTTCATCTTCCTGCTAACCACTTTCAAGTCAAGCTGCTTCCACCATGGTAGATATCCACAGGGGATTAAACCGATCTGGTCCTGCAACTCACATGCCTCCAACAGACAAGGAAGCCAAAGTTAATCAATTTGCCGATTTCAATGGTGAAATTTTATTCATAATTGGCTTACTAGTAATGATTGCACGCATTTGGTCGTTTCATTTGACCTTTGCTTTTCTTTGTTTATCCTATCTTTTGTGAAATTTCTCTCTAGAACCTGGCTACTAGTTGGGAATTTGGGGAACTACGACTATTCATGAGATCAGTAAGGGGAGAAGCAGTTGGTGTTAGCAAATCACAAACCTTTGTGTTTAGGGTCAAAATGTACCTATACAAATGGGTTGTAGTATCGTGCCTTCCTCTAGTAAATCAAAGTTAATAAGTTGTGCCTTTTGAATTGAGGAAAAACGAGTTTTAGGTTCAAATACCCCTTTCATTAGCACATCCTCTATTACTTTGAAAAAGATTTTAAGTTTGAGTTAAAATTAATTACATTTGTATAGACATTCCTATTGGAGTTGAATAAGTTGATTTTTTTTCCCTTTTCTCATTTGCCAACTCAAAATCTGGAAGAGTTAATGTTTGTAATTTGAATGAAAATGTGTTGAAGGTTTGAAAATTTTACATAAGCTTCAACTAGCATACTCATTGTTTTACAGTGCTTTATAGTCACTAAAGTATTTGCGGCTTATAACAAATTGCAGATTGCAGTCATTTTTCTTGATTTTGATTCTATAAACTTTTATTTGACTGTAGCACCTTTTGCAAGATTATGAGAAAAGTTAGATCACCGTGAATGACGGGGAAATATCCAGCTTGAACTCGGAAATGAGGAGACTCTGAAATTAGGATCTTTGCAAGGAGTGGACGGGTTAATGAGATATCACTTCCCTAAGAATATGGCCTTGTGCTCTCTATTATGTTGTTTGTTTATTAGGAGCTCATCCTATATTAACAAAAACGATTTGTCACTAGAAAGTAATTATGGAGTTGATAGGCTCCAACGTTCTCTAAACTTATTTTGTCACGATTATCTGTACAATTGTCAGCAACAATTGTCAGTTGGGGTTGTTTTGATTTTTGTGAGATGTAAACTTCTAAAACTTCATATCGTTTCTTTATAATGAATGCTATTATTGTACTTGTTGGAGGTGACTGGGGGAAAAGATTTCCATGATTGAGGAAAGGATAATGATGGTGGTTATTTCTTGAGAAGTGATGGGGAATGACTAGACCGGAGGTGAAGTTTTGATGGGGTAAAAGGTGACATGTTATGAAATCAACATTTTGAACATAGATGGTTGGTCTATTCACTTCCTTTCTATTCTATCTATAGGCTGCTCTAGTCTGAGTCTTATATTCTCTGCCTTCCAGCTTCTAGGATGTTGATGCCAGTGTTAGCCAGTTTTGAGTTGCAATTCTTGTAGGAATCTCTTCCTTATAGTCTGAATTTTGGAATATGAATATGGGCACAATCCTTTAAAATCTTCTCTACTCTTGAGAGCATTCTATCTTGTTTCTGAAATGATTGTGCAACAGAGCACTCTGCTCGTTCTTCCTTTCCAATCCTTTGGGTAGCTAGCAAATCTTTGAGCGCACTACTTGGCAGTTGATTGAATTCTCCACCAATCGAGTCTTCCTTAGAAGTCTGCTAAAATCTTAGCTAGCATGCGGCTGGACTTCCTCTCCTCTAGTCTGGTCGTCTTTGTATGGGGATCAATGCATAAACGTCCATCTCTAGCTGTATATGTTGTTTGATTAATTGAATTGTTCTTGCAATGCTTGAATTAGTGTCTGTGCTCCATTCAAGAAGGATGTCTCATCATCTTCTCTCTTGGCTTTCCAGATTTCACAGGTCCAAAGGAAGAAGTTGAAAAGAATTCAACTTTTCTGCCAACCTCCTAGCTTTCTGATTGTACTGAGCTTGCTGCACCATATCTAATACCTTGGAGGAAGAACTCAGTGCGACCCCTCCTGGGGTGCCTTGACGGTGAAAGGTTTATCCCTTTGCAAGGCAATTCATGAAGAAGGCTGATTATGCTAATGAGAAATGGTAATCGTTGAGGTGTATATTAATTTAATAATTCATAATATGCATATAAAATGTAATTGTCATTAAATCTAAACCATTATTTTAACATTCCAATGTTATATTCTAAAGCCTAAATGAATTATCAATGAGTAGAATGTGTATGCATTAATCATCTAAATGTTAAATCTTGTATTGTCTATTTTCTAATGTATTTTACATTTATTATCAACCAAATATCTTTTTTAAAATTCAATATAAACGTCATATTCTTAAATTCAATATAAACGTCATATTCTTAAATTTAATTGAAAACAAAAATTCATAACCAAACTGAAATCTTAGCTTGGCAAGTTTTGATTTTTTTCATTATTTTTATTTCTTGTCTTTATTTAGCTTTATGAGCAAGGAGGGTTCTTTAGATGGCTAAAACTTTATTAGTGTCTAAAATTGTTTTTAAAACAAAGAAGCTATCAGGACGGGGTTGTCGAGAATACAGAACTTAGGTTTTGTTTAGGAACGGGACTGGACTGGACTAAGATTAGGACTGGATTAGAGATAATGTTGTCTTATTTTTAGGATAGTATGGGACTAAACTATGTTAGTATATAATAAATTTTTAAAAAGTCAATTTTTTAAATATAAACTAATTTAATTTATTCAAGGTTTAATTTATTATTACATCATTTTTTATAGTTAACTAAATATTTAAATATAGTTAAATTTATTTAAAAATTATTAAATATTACCTTTTTATTACAAGTCAATATTTTTAATATTATTTAATGTGAATTTAATAATATTTTCTGTTATTATATTATATTATATTATTATAATATTGCGAATTATATTAAAAAATAAAATTTTTTTAACATTATTAAAAATAAAATGCTTATAATAAAAATTATTTTTATTACATCATAATTATTATTTAAATATAGTTAAAATTATATTTACTTCAAAATTATTAAATATTAGTATTTAGATAATAATATTAATATTTATTTTGTTTTATTTTTATATAATATTATATCAGTTTTATATTATTATTACTTAAAATAAAAGGAAACATAATCGTTTTTTCGGATTGTCCATGACAGAGAGTGAGATTGAATAATCTTGATTGATTAAGATTATTTTACTGCAATTGTTCTACTCGGCCCCCATCTTTTAACTTTTCAGCCCCCATTCTTAATTTTATTTATTTTGACATTTTTATCCTAACATAAAATTACTAATCACAATTGTTTCAATTTTACTTCTCTTAAAAAACTTTTATTCTTTTCATGCTTTTGTCCATCGGCATTTCATTTCTTGTTTTTCTTTTCGATTTTGGCCATTCGTTGTTTCTCTTCTAAACTCACGAACAATGACTGCTTAATTAATTTGAACTCAATCATAACTGAAATGAAATACACTATTTTCTATTTATTTGTCAAAGAGACACACCTGTTATAGACTATAATGTTGAGAGATATGGCTTGACAATAAGCTTAGATATGAGACTTGGAAATTAGAATATTTGATGAAAACTAATAAAACTGAAAACACCATACTCTGCATGATAGAATTGGATTCCAGATCTAAAATCAATTCATGGCCATAAAACACAGGTCAGGACCTCTGACTGCTCACATCCTTCATACCAAGACTAGTATTTACCCCAAGGAGCAAACAAATTAAAAAAAATTTCTCCTAATTAATCTGTAGAATATGTGTAGAAATCTAATTATAGATCCATGAAACAAAAGCATATTACATGCTGAGAAACAAATTAATTAAGCTAGAAAGATAGCTGATTTCAATGTGTAAGTTGCATAACCAAGAGAAATCATGCAAATTATCTTGAGTACAATGAAAAACTCATTTATACTTTAAAGGGTAGTTTGGGAATCAATTGAGGTTTAATAAGAAAAAAATAGGGGTTTAAAATTTTTAATTCAATGTACTTAAAAGTGGGAGTTGAAGAGTTAGAAAGTGAGGGTCGAACAGAATAACTCATTTTACTATTAAGATTTCTAGTCCCAATCCATGTTCAATAATCAAATAGTAATTTAGGATAAATAATCCTTAAATAGAGTCCAAAACCCTTTTAAGCCCGCCTCCCAAACGGACCTACGGAGCTACTATTATGAATCGGCCCAATCTAAAATCAGTTCCATCTATATCTCTAGTTTTTTGCTATTTATGTTCATTTATGTTAACCATATGTGCGTGTAATTCCTCGATTTTTATTCAAATACACACTAGAAGAAACATTGCCTTTTACAACATTGCTTTATAGCGTTTTTAGTTTGAATGTTGCAAAAGCGAACCAGCCAACACCTTTCCCTCACTAATTATAGCATGTCAAAAATAGACGTTGTGTATTTGAAAATAGAATTGATTTTATAGGGTTTTTTAAACACTATGCATATTTGTGAAATTTACAACACTGGACGCTGCGGTTTGGAGATTAAAATAACTTAAAATTTGAGTTTTACTTTTCTTTTTCGCGGGTTGACTAAATAGTTTCATGGGATATGTAAATTTTGCCTCATTTTTACAGCTCTTTTTAAACGTTGTAATGTCTTTATAAAATTCACAACTCCATACGATGTGTTTTGGGTTGATAAAATAAATTAAAGAATTGTTTTAATTTTTTATTTTGCGCGGCTTGCCTAAATATTACCCGCCTCTCTCATTTCACTAGTTGCTACCCTAATTTTGCTATCAATCCCATAACTCATCAAAGTTTATACACAACATAAAAAATCGGTACCCACCATTTGATCACTACCTTAAAAATCGATACTCTAGAAATTGAAAATTAAATCGTGAAAGGTCATTTTCAATTTTTCAAATTGATACTCCACCTTTTGATTGGAGAAGTTAGGAAGCTTGGACAAGCCACTTCACTGTCGCCAAGTCTTGCCTCCACTCCAACAACTCTATTGTCCTCTACTACAACCACCACCAACTCCAACCTCCTCACTTGTAACTCGCCAGTCATCCTCTATTGTAACTGCAATAGCTAGCCTCCTTAGTGCGGTTTGTATCTCTCCCATTGTATAATTTTCAATTGTTAATGGGTCTAATTATTACTGGATATGCATTTGTTTGTGGGTTTGTTGAGTTTTTAATCAATTGATAGAAGTTTGGGTCATTTGGTTTTGTTCTGTCTTTATTTCTTAGATCATAGAAATTACATAATGCAGAGAATATGTTTGATGAAATGTTTGGTTGAAAAAGATGTTTTCAAAATTAGAAAAGATGTGCACAAACTAAGTGAGCAGCCGTAGGGGTGCACAAGGGTCGGGTCGGTTCGGTTTTTGCCCAACCCGACAAAACCTGATACATGATCGAGTTAGACATTTTAAACTTGTAATCGGGTTTCTGAAGCATGTAACCCGATATATAACCCGAATAGTCGGGTTGGTCGGCTCCACTCGACACTCGACACTTACATGTCGAGTCGTGTCAGATTCACAACCGACACTCGATATCAGACTATTTTCGAAGACATCGAGTGTCGGATGATGCATCTATCACTCGACACTATCTACTCGACATGTCGAGTGTCGGATAACCATGTATCTGACACGACTCAACATGTAAGTGTCGAGTGTCGAGTAGATAGTGTCGAGTGTCGGATGCATCATCCGATGCATCCGACACTCAATGTCTTCGAAAATAGTTTGATATCGAGTGTCGGTTGTGAATCCAACATGACTTAACATGTAAGTATCGAGTATCGAGTGGCTAGTGTCAAGTGTCAGATGATTCATTCGACACTCGATTTCTTCGAAAATAGACATCACAAGGCCACCAAACTAAAACTAAATCTTGAGATTCTACCTACTTGGATTGAAAAAGAATCAAGTCATCTCTTCCATATTTCTAACAACATCAAACAAAAAAAATGAGAGGAAAACATAATCAATATTCAACAAGGCCACCAAGTTGTAAAAAATAAAACTAAAACTTAAAGTTACCAACCGAATAAAAACTTAACAAGTCTTAACAATGCAAAACTCAAATTCAGTAATGAAAATGTTTTGAATTAGTTATTACTGATGAAATTGGCACTCATTAATCAAGCTCCATACAATCAACTGCTGTTATGGTTGATTTTAAAACTTCTATATCAATGACAAACAAACACAAATGAAAATAATATAGTTAGTCAATGTTTTACAATGTAAATTGGAAATGATATTTTAAGTTAATAACTAAAATTCCTAATTACCTGTCTCAATTGAAGTACAAAAACCTACAGAATCTCCAATAGCATCTTCTTTAGTCTCTGAAGTCGGGAATACTTCATCAATCAATGTAGAAGTTATCCAATTTTGTGAGCATATTAAGGATTCAACCATCTTAGGAGTTAATGAACTCCTAAATTGGTCAAGAATCCGCCCACCAGTACTGAATACTGACTTTGAAGCAACAGCGGAGACCGGTATAGAAAGAACATCGTTTGCTATACATGATAACACATGAAAGTTGCCTTATTAGTTTCCACCAAGCCAAGATATTAAAATCCTCAGTCCGCCCTACCAAATTGGCATTGTTTAAATAAGTATCCACCTCATTTGATGTTTCTGACTTGGTCAAATTATCCATAAACTTTGCTGTTGGATCTACCCATGGCTTTATCAACTGAACTTCATCACTCAATGATGAGGTTGGGATATGACTGACAGGGGGTTTTGACACTTCAGTCCTTACCACTTTTGAAGAGCTATCTACTAAAGGCTTATAAGTTTCATATAGCTTAAATAATGATGTTTTAAGCCTCATTATCATTTGCTCTGTCTTAGTATCACCCCAAAAACTTCTCCAAGTAAAATCAAAGTACCTAATTTTTAATCTTGGATCAAGCACAACTGCAATAAGCAACATCTCTTTAAATTTATCAAAAGACCCAAAGTACTTGTCAAATTTCTTCTTCATATTTTTTGCCATATCACACAAAACACTACTACTTTGTTCTTAAAACTTAATCAATTGATTATGAATCCTTCATATCCCATTAAATGCAATATGTGATATCACAGTCAAAGAAGCACTAAACTTTAGAGTTACTTCATAAAAATTCTGTAAAAAACTAACAAACAATCTACCTTGATCCCAATCCTCTTTTGTAGATGGACCCAACTTCTTGTCATCTGCAAAGTAGAGTTTATAGTGTCCATCCTCTTCCTCCAAACGGTCAAGTACTTTTTGAAAATGCAAAGCACTCTCCAACATCAAATATGTAGCATTCCATCTAGTGGGTACATCCATTACTAAATTTCCCTTGTATTGAATTTTTTCATGTTCAACACAAGATTGAAATTTGTGTAATCTTGTAGGAGATGATCTCACATAACGCATAACATTACGAATATTAGCAATGGACTTATGAAGATCCTTTAAACCCTCACCAACAATGAGATTAACAACATGGGCAAGACAACAAACATGCACGTAATCCCCATTAAGAATCATCCCACTATCTTTCCAACCCTATACCTTTTTCTTCACATAATTGATTGCCACTTAATTTGCACTAGCATTGTCCATTGTGATTGTAAATATATTCTCTAATCCCCACTCAAGCAAGCAAGACTCATTTTGCTTCCCAATAGTTTCCCCTCTATGATTCACAATTTGAGAAAAACTTAAAATCTTTTTGTGTAACCTCCAATTATCATCAAACTACACACTTAAATGGCAACTCATCTATAACTATCATCTCCACAACCACCCTTCTAATTACCTCCTTATCAAAGCCTGTACCTACAAGGTTACTCGCACTTCCACTTTCTGTCTTTTTTGGACCAAAAGAAAGAACTATTTGTTTCTCATCCTTCTCGGCTTGTTTCTCACTCAAAATGTATTTTGGACATCTATCTAAATGATTCCACAATGTTTTAGTCCCGTGCTTCTTACTATCACAAAGAAAGGACCTCCCACAATAGGCATAAACACACTTATTTCCTCCAATTTTTTTGTAATGATCTCATACACCGGATACTTAAGGTTTTTTTCTCTTATTTTTTTGGGAAGTAGTTTCACTACTCACTTCTTCAGGGGTGTCCTCAATAGGAGCGGGAGTAGTTGATTCAGAAGTCATAATACCTAAAAGAAGCATAACCAAAACCATATATATTAGTGTGTTAATCTAAGAGATTTAAGTTAACCCAAACCTTTGACTGAAATATTAATTTACTCTGGTAAATTCTTGAATAAAGAACTAATTATACTATAAACACGTGATATTCTCTACCTTAATATATATTACAAGAAGTAAGAAGAAAATTCACATCACATTCACATAAATAGTTATAAGAGATAGATTAGGAGGGAGGGATAAATATCATGTCGTCATAGCCTATACGCATTCGACATTCTAAGGGGGTGTTTGGTGTGGTGGTTTGATTGCTTGGGAATGGGAATGTGAAGGTTAACCGTGTTTGGTTTAGTTAATGGGCTTTTTTATCCCGGGCATCTCAATAACATATGGGTTTCAAATGCGTAATCTGAAACCCGTCAAACACGAGAGTTTAAGATTGCTAGGAAAGTCTGCTCCTCTACAAACAGAAACGTGAAATCCTTAATCCCTTCGTTCCTCTTCTTCAACCACAACGCAAATCAAGCTCCATCTCTACAGGTTCATCTTGTTTTCAACTTCGTCCTACCTTCTTTTTTACAAATGAAAATTGACGTGTTAGATCCTTTTTCCTCTCTCTCTACAGATATTGCCAACTCCTCTCTCTCTCATTCATAACCAAGAGACGCAGAAGAAGCTTGAATAAGGTACTGTAAAATCTCTTTTTCTACCTTTTATTTGGCTTGTTCTGCGCTTACTACCTTATATACTTTGATATTTAATCCCGCTAAGTAAAGCCGTGTTCTTGCTGGTGAACGGCTCAATGAGCACCTTTGGGCGATGGTTTGATCTAGCCGATGGATGATTGAACAAAACTAATTTTTTTTTTAATTTATGTACAGAATTAAAACTACTCTCTGTCTTCGTCTCCGTCTCGATCGCACGACAACTCGAGGTATCTCCTCCTCCCTTTCTCTGTAAATTTCTCAAAATCTCACTCATCTCTACACTCTTTGCTAACCCTCTCTGACTAGTCTCTCTGTCACGTGTCTCTCCTTCCTCTCACATTCACACAGAAACCCTAAAATTTCTCAGATCCTTCCAATCTTTGCATCACGTCAACTCCAACTCAGGCTTTGCTAAAATCTCAGTCAGATCCTTTTTGTGCTCTTTTGCTTCTTGGATTTGGAATTTGATTATTTTTTAATCTGGATATACTTTGATTCTTTTGTCTCTGTAATATTTGATTCAATTTATGATTATGTTGATTATTATTGTATCCAAGTAAAAAAAACTTGAACATGGAAGTTGGTGTTGGTAAGGATTAGTTTGTTCAGTGCAATTATTCGATAAAATGTTTTAATGAAACATGATTTATCTCCATTTGCTTTAATGACTGTGTTTATGCACCTTTCGGAGTATATTTTTTATGGTTAAAAGAGAATCACTTCAACAGCTTTTCTTTTTCATGCCTTGACTTTTGGTTTAAGAGAGGCCCATATTGTTGATTGATATGTTTGTTGCAGTTTGTAGTTGTGTTCATTTAACATGGATACTATACATGTCTGCATTTCAGGTTAAAATTATTAGAATATTGCTGAATCTTTGCAGTCTTTTTGACAATTTAGTTTCTTTTGCTTTGGTATTTTAGCTTGATTTTTTGCCCATTTTGATCCTTGTTATTAATTAGGTGGTTGTTTCACATGGTAATGCTTCAACAGGAAAGAAATTCTTTTTCATCTATGAGACGAAAGATTTTGTAATGCTTGAATCTACCTTCGAACAAATAATAGCCAATTTGACTTATCAAATGGTGTTTCGGTAGAAATTTGAGTCATCCTTTGAATGGTGATAAAGTCTTTTGCTTGCATTTTGTCGAAAATTCATGTAAAGCTCCTATTTTGAACCAGAAACAGATTGTATACAATAATATAAAATTGAGTTTAGATGGAATGAAAATAAAGTACCATGGTTCACTTTCGATCCAAAGGCTCAATTTATGATTTGAAATGAAGCAGAAAAGCCCTGGGTGTTTCACTTTTTCTCTTCACAATAATATATTAAAATTATGGAATTCTTCAATTGAAACAATGTCGATTAAGAAGGGGGAAAAAAGAAGAAGAAAAAAGAGTTGATAAATGGTTAATAAGTAAAAAGTAAAAATCTCACCTTTGTTCTTTATTGAATTGTGCCTTGATTAAACTGTCATCAACCAATCTCTAAACTCCAAATTTGTTAATTTTATAAAAATTATGACTGAATCTTAAGGTAATAAAAACCTTTGATAAGTGTAACAGAAAGAGAGAGAGAGAGACAGATAGAACCCAACTCAACAGAAAGATTAAATTTGTTTGATTGAATCCTTCATGTTCATTGATGTTTGGCTGTAGAAGCAACCCAACCCAACTAAACGTTAAACAACTACCGAGCTAAAGTAGTTCAATTACTCTTAAGAAGCTCAGAAACAAACTTCAGAAGGATTGGTCCACAACCTCATAAACTTTTACTCCACTCAATCTCATGAACCAAATGAAGTTTTAGTCTTTACTTAATTATTCAGTTATCTGGGTCAAAAGTTTTCAACTCTACCTCAAAATAGAACACAATAGGCTAAAAAATAAACTAAAGTAGAGAAAACAAAACATACCTCAGAAGCTCAAAAGTGATAAAAAGAAAGATAGTTAGTCTTTCACCTTTTGAAGTTGCTCCTAACCTTCACTTAAGTGTGAGCTGACCCATTAATTTTACATCTTTGGTTCATTAAGGGTCACAAATTTTCATCTTTCTGTATATATTTATATTACTTTACAATTCCTAACAAAGAATCGAAGAATGTAATAACTGTTGCTAAACTTGAAAACAGAGCACTCTGTTTTAACAAAAGGTGCACATATCCGAAATAAATGCAAAATATTGTAAGTTGCATGCAAGCAAAGTTCCAAGTGGAATAGCACTAGAAGCTAAATGCTGACACGTAAAAAGCACCTCAAAAGCAGCAGCCTACACGCTTAGATGGTGGCAGTGCACAAAGTAAAAGAAAAAATGAATAATGTGTAGTAACAAGACCTAGAATTTAACCCATATGAGGAAAAATTTAATCTCAAGTAATTTGATACAAAATGTGCATTTTTTGTAGGAAGGTCTGGGCACTTTAGTTTTATGAGGATAACACATTCAACATGAGTTATGCACATTCAAACATATGTTGATGTGCAAAACATGAGTTATCTTCATTGTTCTAATATTTTTGATGCACTTGTAACTATGGGCCTTGGTCAAGATGAGGGACTTGAAGCATTGACTCTTATATTAGAGAAACATTTAAGTATCTCATCTTTTAAGTCATCGAAAGGTATTTGGAGACAAGCATTCGTGGAGAAACTTCTTCAAGAGAGAGAGAGCTAGTGGTTGAAGTTTATTTAAAAAGTCTTCTTTTGTTTACAACATTTAAATGTTGACAATGTTTTAGTTTACTTTTGAATGTTAAGCATGTTTTAGTTTATTTTTTTTAATGGATTTCTTTTAGTTATATTTTTGTTATTTAAATTCCATAAAAAATGTTTATACAAGTTTAAGTATAAATATTTTGTAGATTATTTTATATGATTTTTATTTTTTTTTTTGTAAAATTTATATAAATTAGCTATAAGGAAGATTATATATTTTTTGTATTATAGGTCGTAATGTATTTTTATTTAGAATTCAATCTGTCAAAATGAAAACTAAAATAAACATAGTACAAACATAATATTTAATTTATTTACTAATGTTTTGTTAAATTTTGAATTGAAAAGTAATATAATTAATCTAAAAATGCACCAAACATAAGTGTAATATAGTATAGTTAATAAAAAACACAATGCAATGTTCTACCAAACACACATCATATTCTGCATAGTATTAATTAATATAATATAGTGCAATTATTAAAAATAGTATTATACAATGTCACGTATCAAACATGCCTTAAAGGCTCGCTAACAATGTTTTAATGCTGCAAGTTCATTAATTGTTGAAATACATATAATTACAGCCTAGATTAATCGCAATTGTATCCTCTTAAAAATGATGATTAATCATATATATATCTCGAGAAATTTAATAATGATAGGAACCGAAATGCAATAGTCAATAAAATAACAGTCTTTTACTTTTATGTTTAAATTCTCATTTGGTATATTATACTTTTGCTATATTTTACTTTTTATTTGTGTTACTAAAGTAATATATCATTCTCAAAAAGATGAAACTACATATATTTCTACATTAGCAATGAAACATCAAATGATTGATTGAATCATTGTTCATGCATATACATTTCATACTGTATGTAGGTTATGGCTCGTCTTCCACTAATTGCAAAGAAAAGAATTTTAGCAATTTTGACACAATATATGGAAATGTTAAATGAGATGACATTTTGTTTCATTCTTATAGTATTTACTATCATTTGTAGAAAACGCTCACGTAGAAATGCATTTCTTGATGGCTCTTTCCATGGGCATCAAATATTTGAACTAAATGTTTTTAGAATAATTCATGCTAGTGACCTTGCATGTGTAGAAAGTACTCATATGGATAGGAAAACATTTGCTATTTTGTGTCACCACCTTAAAACTATTGGGGGTTTGAAGGGAACAAAAAATATAAATGTTGAGGAAATGGTCGCAATATTCTTGCATATTATTGCTCATGATGTTAAGAATAGAATTACGAGGCGTCAATTTGCGCGTTCGAGGGAAACAGTTAGTAGACAATTCAATAGTGTCTTAAATGCTTTGTTACGTGCCCATGTGTTACTATTAAAGAGGCCTGAGTTAGTTCTTGATAATTCAGCTGATGCAAGGTGGAAATTGTTTAGGAATTGCTTAGAAGCCTTAGATGGGACATACATTAAGGTCAATGTGCCTACATTAGATCGGCCTAAGTACCGAACTAGAAAGAATGAAATCGCTACTAATGTATTAGGAGTGGTCTCACAACATATGCAATTTATTTACGTCTTGCCTGAATGGGAAGGATCAGCTGCTGACTCAAGAGTCTTACGGGATGCTATATCAAGGACAAATCGGTTAAAAGTTATACAAGGTAAATATTTTCTTCCTCTTTTCACTTATATTATGCAGGCTAACATAACTTATTTTTTGTAACATAATTGTTAAATGATTTGCAGGATATTACTATCTTTGTGATGCCGGGTATCCCAATGGTGAGGGATTCTTAACGCCATATAGAGGACAACGCTATCATCTAAATGATTGGGATATCCCACCTAATACTCCAGCTGAATTTTTTAACATGAAACACTCTTCTGCAAGAAATGTATTAGAGAGAGCATTCGGCTTGTTGAAAGGAAGATGGACAAGTCTTAGAGGTCGATCATACTATCCTGTCAAAGTCCAATGTCGAATTATATTGACATGTTGTCTCTTTCATAACTTGATCAGAAGAGAAATGCCTGTAGATCCTTTAGAACAAGCATTGGAGGAAAATAATCGTGATGACATTAAGAGTAATAATGGTCAAGAAGATGACAGTATAGGCAGTGACCATTATACATGTATCGAAACGTCAAATGCTTGGAGTGAATGGAGGGACATGATGGCCGGAGAAATGTTTGAGCAATGGCAAATGAACCAACATTCATAAAATTTGGCATATAGTTGCATTATTATGTTTGGAAATGTTTGTGGTTGTGTTTGAACAATTGTAGTAAGAATAATAACGTTTTGGATGAACATTTTCATGCCTTTTAATTGATGGTTAATGAACATTTTTATTGCTTTGGTTTGAAAGTTTAATATTTTCATATTTATCTTTATAACAGTATGTCCATTTGATATATATGTTAGTTCAATTTATAGCACCCACAGTTTTGATAACTTTTTTATTTCTTTTTCTTGTTAACTTTATGTGAGATATATCTGTCTTCAGTAGAATGGATGCTCTTAGCCAATCAACATCTAATGCTGAAAAAAAACATCAATGGACTGCAGTTGAGGATACCAAGTTAGTAGAGTGTTTGTTAGAGATATGTAGTAGTGGTAAATGGAAAGCGGATAATGGGACTTTCAAACCAGGCTACCTACAACAGTTAGAAAAAAATGATGAATGAGAAGATTCCTGGTTGTTGACTTCGAGGCCAACCTCACATTGATTCACGTATTAAGGTAATGAAGAGACAATTCAATGCAATTTGTGAGATGTCAGGACCTGCTACAAGTGGTTTTGGTAGGAATGATGACCTAAAGTGTGTGGTGGCAGAAAAAAGTGTGTTTGATGATTGGGTTGAGGTAATGATTTCTCTAATTTTTCACTTGTCTTCAACTTGTAACATATTTAAAGCATTTTGTTTCACTTATTCTTGACTAATGATTGTTTTATGGTACTTAACAATTACACAGCGTCATCCAAATGCAAAAGGCTTAAGGAACAAGGCATTTCCTCATTTTGATGATTTGGGAACTGTATTTGGGAAGGATCGTGCGACTGAACAAGGCGCAATGGGGTTTTCTGAAACATTTGAAGAGATTGACAAAGAGGATGAGATTGACCAACATGTTGAGTCTGAACCGTTCAACCCAATTGATGAGCTTATGGGTACAACAAGCATGAGTCACACAAGTACTCCATTAGGTTCATCACAGACAAGTAAAAAAACTAGAAAAAGATCTAGAAATGGAGATCCGTTGGTAGATATGTTGAATAACACAGTAGAAAATTTTGGTCAAATACATGCTGCTGCAAGTGAGAATATTAAAAGAATTGTTGATGCTTTTCAATTTGAAGCTGATGGGGCTGCTAGGAGGATGAAACTTTTTGATGAACTCAAGAAAGTTGATGGGCTAACGAACGCACAATGAGTTAAAGTTGGACAACTTCTTGTCCAAAATCAAGCTAATATAGATTATTTCTTTACATTGGATGATGAATTCAAGCTTGATTTTCTTCTTGAACTATTGGGATGAGATACTTTAAATGAAACTTTTGTGGTATTTGGGCAAACTTTGATATTGATGGCATTTTGGCTATTTTTGTAGGTGATGACTTTAGAACCTTTTGATGGTATTATGATGTGGATGAAACTTTTGGCTGCATATTTTATTGAAAGTTAGAAACTTTGATGATAACTTTGGACATATTTCTTGTATTAGAATGGAACTTTAATCACGTTCCTTTGGAAATAGAATCATGATGCTTTGTTTTGGAACTTTTATTACACTTTTTTGAATTTTGTAACATTTTTCTAGCATTTTCTTTACGATCAAAGATTTGTAGTGGGCTTGCAGTTTGTTTCATTTTTGCAGTTTGTTAGAAGCTTCACAATGCAAATATTTGCTATGAAGTGTACAACTTTTACGGATGTAAATGTAGAACAGAGTGTAAATACTAGTCTACATATTAATTATTTTTTTTATATTTAAAACTGATTTTTTTTAAACATTTTTTTGTGTAACCTTTATAATATAGCTTATAGAGATTTATTAAAAATATTTTATAATAAATTTAAAATTATTTTACAAAAATTAGTCATTTATATTTAATTTTAAAATATTCAAAATTATTATTCTCATAATTTTTTTATTTTTTTATTGCATACTAGAACATGAAAAAAAACCTTTTACATATTACAAAAATTTTATTTCTACTCGTTTTTTGATCAAGTTTATTACAATCCTGTGTGTAACCAAACACAGTAATCTGATTCCCTCAGGAATCAGATATAAGATTCCCATGGACAATCAAACACAGTAATGTTTCTTTCCCAAGAATCACATTCCTATATTTCATTTTCTCAGAAATGTGAAACCTATTCCCATGAAGCCAAACACCCATACCAAATGCCCCCTAAGAGTAATAAATTTCACATGTAAAAACCCACATTCCACAAAACAGCAAACGCTGCAAACCAACAAAACTAATATAGAAACCCAGCAAAACACATTCATCAAAAACTACATTCAGTGGGAAAAAGACCCACAATATATTCTTTCTCACATTCAAACCCACATCCAGGATTCATAGCCAAGCTAAGAAGTGAATAAAAATCATGTTTTTTATTAAACAGAAACACAAACCTATCGTTGAGAGAGGCGACAGAGGCGTGGAGGAGTTGTGACAGAGGAGAGAGGCGACAGAGGCGTGGAGGAGTTATGAGTTGTGACAGAGGAGAGAGGCTTCAGGGTGAGCAGGTTACAGTCGTGGAAGAGGCAAAGCAACTATCGTTGGTTGCTGGAAGTCGTCGAGCTCAAAGCGATTAGTTCTCTGAATTCTAAAATTGAAATTGCATATTAGGGTTCCTTCCTGGGTTAGAATATGGGATAATTTCCCTTTTATAGCAGTCTATTTTTGACTAAACTCGACACAACTTGACGCGTTCGATAGAGCTCGACACTAGCCACTCGACACTTATATGTCGAGTCATGTCGGATTCACAAGCGACACTCGATATTAGTCTACTTTCGAAGACATCGAGTGTCAGATTCATCATCCGACACTCGACTTGTAAGTATCAAGTGATGATGCATCATTCGACACTCGACACTTACATGTCGAGTCGTGTTGAGCGCTATGAACTTGTCAAGTTTTGTCGATCATTTTGGCAGGTTGCTTGTTTTAGCTTTGTTTTTTTTGTCTTTTTGATCGGGTCGGGTTATATCTGGTTACATAAATTAAACCCATCTCAAACCCAATTGCACAAAACCTGAATTTTAAAACTCAAAATCGGGTTTTTTATTACTTTGACCCGTTTATAACCCGACCAACTCGATAAAACCCGATCGGGTCGGGTAATTTTGAACAGTCACATCTTATTTATCAAAATTGTACACCTTTTGTATATGCTTTGTTTCTTTACATCTCTAACATATGCACTTTCATATCTGGGATTTTAAGGGAAGAGTTGATGGTA
This sequence comes from Boswellia sacra, assembly GCA_013180625.2. NCBI lineage: Eukaryota > Viridiplantae > Streptophyta > Magnoliopsida > Sapindales > Burseraceae > Boswellia > Boswellia sacra. The sequence continues at coordinate 316,846 of SNVD02010938.1, read as the reverse complement.
ATTTTCGGTGTAGTCAATTGATGTGAAGATGATATTTGCTTGGTATTGAAATTTGAACTCCTAGCCAGTAATTTGATCATCAAACTATTGTTTTGAAATTTTATTATTGCTAATAGTGTGGTTGTTTATGTATTATGGTTTTCATTTAGAATGTGAATAAGAAACTTAAGGATGTTGAAGTTAGTATCCCAATAGTGTATGGTAACGTTGCATTTTGGCTTGGCAAGAAAGCGAGCAAGTACAACTGATTCATTACTGTTGATGATTGCTAGTTTTATTATGGCTTCTTTTGCTTACTACATTGTTTGAGATTTTTTTTTTTTTTTTTTGCATTGTTCTTAATGGCTAACTAGATATCAATCTCATAAGTGGACTGTAGACGTAGAAGGAGCAACCAATCTTCAAGCGAAGAGGAGGAAGAAGTTTCAGAAAGTGAAATATTATGGAAAGAAATGGAATTGCCCATGGCATCAGCTTACATTTTCTTGGACAGTGAGGTACAACTGTTTGATTTCCCAGCCCTGTTTTACTATAAACTCCATCTGTTGAAATTGCGTTATTGAGTGATCCTCATATATGGTACTATTTTTCTAGACTTTGGACTATGGAAATGATCGCAGCAAAGCCGGCTGCAGAATTTCTAAATGCAGACCCAACCATTAAAATTGAGTGTTGATGTTTAAGTAAGAAATCTACCAATTTCATTGAAGGTCCAAAGGCCTAAACTTTACATGACCCAAGGGCCAAGACCTTCATTTTGAAGGCCTCCAATGTTCAATCATGAACTATTTTTCATGGTGTAATGCTAAGACAGTAGACAAGGCAAGCATCAGAGTTCAAGGAATATGATCTCTCCTAAGATTCCAATTTTCAATCTCTGGCAACTGGCAGCATCTTTGTTAAGCATCAACCAAGTACTTATTGCTTTACAAAACCCAAAAAATATTGAAAAGTTACTTATGTCCGTATCAATACCATTCCTAAGAATTTGCCATTAAATATCTTTTTTCGAGTAAAACAAATGAATATAGTACAAGAATTCAATCAGCAATAGTAAAATTAGCTCTTTTTTTATTAATTGGCCTGAGTAGCATATTTGGCTTGTATCGTATGGTTGAGCAACCCAATGGTGGTTGAACAGCAAACATCATTTTGGATTCTCTTCATAGCACCTGCCACCTACCTTTCTCCATTTTTTTTTTTTTTGCAAAGAGGGAAAGTTTAATACCAATTATTGATCACCTTGATTACTTTTTTTTTATCCTTTTTTCTCTATTGCAAAGAGGTAAAATTTCAAGGATTTCAGTTGTACATGACAATCTATATTCTAAGGGTGACTCATGAAGTGTTGCTATTAATCTTTTTGTGTTGAAGTGGAAGGATGTAGTAATTAATGGTGTACAGTATAGCATTAGTTTGGCTATGATTTTGTTGAAAGTGTTAAGAGAGATTATGTTGCCATGCTGTTGTCGGTCTCCATTACTCTAGAACTCTTATCCTCTCCTTGCAGTCTCCCTTTTTCTCAAGACTTTTCTTAGTGCCCCACTCTCTCTTGGTTAACTCTCATACTTTGCCAACCTTCAGTCTAGAATCTATCAACAACTCAGTATTTTATTTGACTAGTTGACTTATATCCTAGCAAACTCTTCAACAATAAAGCTACACAGGATCACTGCCACTAGCAAGTATACAGATAACAGTTTTTAGGTGTAAACCAAACTCAAGATCCTGACGTGAGTGCCTGCTTGTGTGAGAAGAGTCCATTGTGTGTTTCAAACTCTAGGTTTTGTTTGAGTGGCTTAGATGTGAGATTTGATTAGTAAAAAGCTTATGCATAGTCTTGTTGTAATATTAAGATGAGCATTTTCTTTTACAACAATGTTATACAAAAAGTTTCAAGTCTCATGTCTAACCATTTCATTCAGGCCCAATTTCAAAAATCCAAAGCTCAAAATTTAACCCTATTCAAGTTTAAATTATACACAGATTCCATCATTTGAAGTTGTACCTAGAGGAGAGTAGTTTAGGAAGAAATAAACTTTATAAATTGGTTTATGGTAACCTCCATTACATACTCATTTGACATATAATTTTATATGTTTTGAATTATCTTTGAGATCCACGCGGAATCGTGATGCTAACTCTGTGAGTTTATTGAATTACTTCTATTTTTGCTATTAAATTGTGTAATTATTTGTGGGATTTGGTAGAATGTGTCTGTAAAATTGCTCACGTGCTTGTTAATGCATTTTTTTATTTGTGGTTGTGTATACAAATCGTTAAAATATTGATGAGAACAGAGGACCATATTATCAAAACTGATGTTGGACTCTTGTGACCAAATATTGATGTGGGTTTTTTTTCACATTTTTAGTGTGATGTTGCGCTCATTTTTGCTCTGGCATGTAAAGAAGATCCAACATTTTTCTTGCTCTCATAATTGGTGATGATGTGTTTACTCTTCTATTGTTATAGTTACTTTTGTCTTTCAATCTTTGGAGTCTAGGCGTAGAATCAAACGTCAGCAGATAGAAAGTAGTGTTTATTGGTTGCTTCAATAAGAAATCTCTAAAACAAATGAAGGGCTGGTGGTAACTTTATAAAACATAAATACGCAATTAGTGTTTGATAAATTCTAGTTTTTGTTTGTTAGTGCTATGTTGACATTCAAGTAGTGCAACCGTCTGAGGCTGATTGAGCAGAGTAGGATGTGTTAGGTTTGGCTAGTGTGAGTTTATGATGCATATTTGCAAAGGCTTATCAAAGTTAAGCCTTTGCCCAAATCATAACTTTTGCAGATAAATTCAGATTGGTAGTTGCATCTATGACCATGAAATGGGTCATATATATTTATGTAGATAAAATGATTTATTCAAATGATACTTTGTTGTTTGTGGGTTCTGCAAATTATTGTTCATCATTTAATTTATCTTAGGAGTCTTTCCTCTTTTCCTGTGCCCTTTAATCACTCTGTAGAGAGTATGTAAGTTGAATAATGTTGAGCATTTTTGTTTGTATTATTGGATTATGATGTAGCTATTATTCTAAAATATTTCAATGATATCTGGAAAAACATCTAATTGGTGGGCTAAATCCTTGTGGAGAAAATGGGTAGGACTTCTTGGCCATTTCTTTTATATGTTAATGCTAATGGAAGGTTGATTATTCTGCCTTTACAAGCCATATAGTTTCTATTTCAAAATATTATCAGGCATGGGATTGATGGGTACTCTGCCTACAAACGTCACACTTTTATCAGAGCCACGGACTCTATAGGTCTTCTACCTGTTCTTGCACTATTATCATACAATTCCTTATTTTGCAATTGCTAATTCACATTCAAAAACGATCTATCTTAGACTTTAGTCCTGTTACATCCAAGGGTTTCTAAATACAATATCTGTAAGGTTTACTGATTATTTTTTGAGGTACATAATAAGCCAACGTAAGTTGAAAAATATGTGATACAACATATGATGTTTTTTATGCTCATCAAATGCTTTCATAGGGTTGCGTGGGGGCACGAAAGGCAATTCTATATGCACTTTAGGGTGCACAAGATATAAAATGATTATTTGACATTTTCCTAGATCACTTTGGAGGAGTTTTGGTGAATTAGCAAATTGATTATATGATACTGCATAAAATAGATAAAATCTTTAAGACTTCTGATCTCCAGGAAAATTTTCATAAAATGATTTAGTTAATATTATTCAATCATCTTAATCTACAAACAAACTATGATTTTAAGGAATCAATTATATCAATCGAGTCAAGGTGTCTTAACAGCATATGTCCATCTGATGGCATCTCCCAATTTCATAAATTTGATTATAAACTCTCCACATAGGGATTTATACTATAATATAGAGCTAACAGGACCTCTTCCATCATCAATTGGAGATTTGAAGAATTTAGAGAACCTATAAGGCAATTTCTCTTGTCAAAGTATTAGTTGACAAAAAAATTATGTTATTAGAAAGCTCATAAAATTCTTCTATTTATTTTGCAGCCAAAATCTTGGTGGGTTGCAGTTTTCTGATCTAACTCTCTAGATCTTAAGAAGTCTTGATAGCGATTGTTCTAATATTAAGAATAGCAAAATCAAAATTTGCTTGTTTTGATAATTATATATACACATTAGTTATTGAAATCACTCAAAAAGCTCATACTATTTGAAGCCATACTGGATATGTGCAACCTTGTGGATGATATGAGAGAGTTTTTTTGAATATTGAGTATTAATATATTTAGAAGTTTGAGGTCAATAATTTAATAAGCCAATGCACGTACCAAGAAAAGATTAAACAGTTTAAATCATGTGAATTGTGCAAGTGATGATTCAAAGAATACTCAAGTCCAACAAAAACGAATTAGGTCAAAATTTCACTTTAGACTTTCCATGATAAAGCCTGTCGACGTTGCTACCAAATTTTAAAGCTAATGCACCCAGTAGATTTACAATTGATCCTGATTCAATATAAGTCTTATCCATCCTCTTTTGTCTTGCTACTTTTGTCCAATTTTTTTTTATTATGTTTTAAACAACATATTTATTTCATAACAAACAGGACCATTAATCCATTGGAGCAAAGTTACGTTCCAGCTGATATCATTTTTTTCTTCTCTACTGATCTCTTTGAGTGTTACCTAAGGTACAAGCTACTCATCCAAGATTTTCTTTTCTTAATGTTCTTTTTTGTTTATTTCCTAAACATATCCCTGTATCATCTGCTTGCCATTGCTAGGAAAATCCATCTTATTTTTTTCCTATATTATAATTTTCTTGCTACAAGTAAATTAATTTCATTGTTACATGCAAATATCAAAAAATTGCTTACACATGAATTATTCTCCTCACCACTTAAGGATTATAAATCAACAGAAATTAACATCTCTTATATTGATTTTAGGTAGGTTATATATTATCGATTAGGCTAAGGATGGATAAATCATGGTTTTATCTTCCAAGGTTTTTCTCATGACTTTTTCTTTAAAAATCAAAATAGTTGATTAAGTTTAGTACATAATATATTTTATGAAAATGACCTTCTTTTCTTTAAAAATTATGTAGAACATCTACTGAGTATTGTTTGGGAGCTCAAAAATTTGTTCGCATGGTTCAAGCTCAAGCAAATAGTGACCTCATTGTTTGCCCATGTGTCAAATGTCTAAACTTGTGCCATCTACATGTTGACACAGTTTATGAACACTTGGTTATAATGGGAATGAGTCCCACCTACACCACTTGGGTATTTCATGGGGAGAACTCGCAAATGCATGTAGAACATGCGGATCATAACGAGTCAAATATAGATAAGATGTATAGAGATGCTTATGATAGAGAATTTGAAGAGTTATATCATGAAAGTGATGACGATTTTAACCAAAAGTTAGAAGATGATGAAGCTCCATTATACCTAGGCTCTATAAACCATTCAACCATTTCAGCCACCATAGTTTTGTTTAATCATAAGACTACGCATGGCTTGTCTGACAAAGGTTTTACAGAATTGTTACAAATCCTTCGAGATATGCTACCACTAGATAATACTCTTCCTGATTCTATATACTCAACAAAGAAGGTACTGAAGACGTTTGACTTGGGTTATGAAAAGATAGATGCATGCGAGAACGATTGTTGTCTATTTAGAAAAGATAATGAGCAACTGGATACTTGTCCAAAATGTGGAGTTTCAAGATGGAAAATCAACCAACGCACAAATAAGGTTTTAAAGGGAATTCTTATTAAAGTGTTACGTTATTTTCCAATTATACCAAGATTTAGAAGGATGTTCAAGTCAATAGAAATAGCTAAACAACTAACTTGGCATGCTACTCATGCAAGTTCAGATGGCAAGATGTGACATCCAGTTGATTCACCTACATGGCAAACAATTGATAGAAAGTGGCCTGATTTTGCTTTAGATAAACGTAATCTTAGGCTTGGGCTTGCAACATATGGTTTTAATCCATTTCATGATTTAAGCTCTCGGTATAGTTGTTAGCCTGTGATATTAGTGACTTATAATCTTCCCCTCTGGTTGTGTATGTTCAAAGAGAATTTAATGTTGACTTTTTTAATTCCAGGACCTAAGCAACCTAGAAATGATATAGGCATATAATTAGAGTCATTAATAGATGACTTGATGGAACTATGGCATAATGGTGTAGATGTGTATGATTCATTTTCTAAGTTCATGTTCGATTTGAAGGCCATCTTAATGTGGACAATAAATGATTTTCCAACATACGGCAATCTAGCAAGATATAGCACAAGAGGGAAAGTTGCTTGTCCAATATGTGGTGTTGATACATGTTCTCAATGGTTAACTCATAGCCATAAGTTTTCATATATGGGACATAGGAGGTTTCTTAACCACTATCATCCAGTTCGTAAGAAAAAAAGTTGGTTTGATGGGAAGGAAAAAACTAGAGGAAGGCCTAAACAATTAACAGGTGAAGAAATTTTCAATGAAGTTAAAGATTTTGTTAATGATTGGGGAAAAGATACTAAAAAGAAAAAGAGGAAGAAGTCAAATATGGTTGAGATGTGGAAGAAAAAGTCAATATTCTTCAAGTTACCATATTGGGAGGTATGTTTTGTCCACTTTAACATAAATTTTATATTTTATTAGTGAATTAAATAAAAGGTTATGTCTAAAAGACTCTTTTTTCCTCTAAATTTACAACTTTTCAGGGCTTAATCTTACGTCACAACTTGGACGTTATGCACATTGAGAAGAATGTTTGTGATAACATTGTTAGTACATTGTTAAATTTGAAGGGGAAGTCAAAAGATGGCCTTAACTCTAGAAAAGATTTACAAGCAATTAACATTAGACATGATTTATATCCAAAGCAAAAGGGGAATAGAGTATACCTTCCACCGGCTATGCACACGCTATCCAAAAAAGAGAAAAAAGTCTTTTGTGATAGACTAATTGATTTAAAGCTACCTTATGGATATGGATCTAGCATAGGAAATTGTATAGTTGCTAATGAATGTAAAATCATGGGACTTAAATCTCATTATTATCATATCTTAATGTAACAATTGTTACCAGTAGCAATATGGGGGCTTCTGCCAAAGGAACCAAGAATCACATTATTTCGACTTTGTATATTCTTGAATGAGTTATGCCAATGAGTGATTGATAGCACTAAATTGGAAGAGATGAAAAATGGAATTGTTGAAACTTTATGTATGCTAGAAAGGTTGTTCCCACCTTTCTTTTTTGATGTCATGGTTCATTTGACAATTCATTTGAGACAAGAAGCTCGACGTTGTGGTCCAGTGCACTATTGCTGGATGTACCCTTTTGAGAGGTGATTCGCATTTACTTTTGACTTTTAAGAACATATAATTACATATATATATATTTCAATATACTTATACTTAACTCTTTTTTTCTTTTTTAAGAATCATGAAGATACTAAAAGGGTATGTTAGAAATCGTGCTCGACGCGAAGGATGTATAGCTGAGTGTTATCTAGCTAATAAATGTATAAAGTTTTGTTGTGGGTACATGAAAGGAGCGAACATACTAGGTACCCACCATGTTAACAAAGAAGATGATGGAGAGTGATCACTCACTAGTGGAAACGAAATCATTTTGGATGATGACGAACTAGAAATTGCTCACCGTTATGTGTTATAGAATAGCGCTGAAGTGGAATCATATTTTGAGTACATATGGTATAACATACTTTACATTTACAATTAAGAATTAATATATAATATTTTCTTATTTCTTCTCTACTAGATTGCATATACAAGAGTTGAAATCTTTGGATAGATGATTTTGCCATCCAAGGAACACCGAGATACATTTTCCACTTGGTTGTCAGAGAAGGTTGTATGGTGTTTCAACTATGTTTACTTGAATTAGATATTACATTAAATTGACTTATTATTTGTCTTTGCTAAATAGATTAAGGTTCAAGATATTGGGATTCATTGGTCTTAGGATATACTATCAATGGTCTTCATTTCTATACAAAGGATGGCGAAAATTCCACACAAGATAGTGGTGTCTCTATTGAAGCAGAAACCTTATGTAGATCAAGTGCAAAAGACACCAACCAAGTGGTTGAGAAGATCTCTTATTATGGAATTATAAGAGATATCATTTTACTTGATTACCACATATTTAAAGTCCCATTATTCAAATGTGATTGGGCTAACACTACAAATGTCAAAAAAGAAGATGGGTTTACTATTGTTAACTTACGTGAAAGACAAAGTTAGTTTCACAAAGATCCATTCATTTTGGCTTCACAAGCATAACACGTCTTCTATGCTAGGGAATGTTATTCATCATCTTGTTTTTTTGTATTACAACCCTCGTCAAGGAAGTGTCATGAAATGGAGTTGTATAAAAATAGTAATTATGCTTCATTTTCATGATTAGATACATCTATATTAAACCTATCTAGGAATATGAGTGAGGATGATAATAATGTAAGAAATGATTGTGATGGAATCTTTGTGTAAATATCATTATTTACATATGCTCTTTAATGACTTATGTTATGCTTATATATTAATATTGTTTATCATTATTATTTCTTTCATTTAGGAGTTGTATAAACTTTTTTAACCAATTACATATAATTAACATTGGTTTTCTTTCCTAGGAATTGAAAAGGTTGGCAAGATTTAAATTTGGGCATCATGTCAAAAGATCAGGGAGAAGTAAGGCCTAGTATCTTTACTTTTATGGTATTGATTACGCTTCATTTACTTTATCAAATATTATAACTTTGTATTGAATCTATATTCAGTCATCTAAAGAGGCAGCTAAAAGGGCAAAAAAGGATCAAGTAGCTATAGCAAGAGCTCTTAGAGACGAGATTGAAGACCAAGAGCTTGATGATTTAATAGATAGTGGATTTGAATCTGATACACATCCTTCTTACACAACAAAAAAGAAAAAAAGAGGTCCTGCCAAGATTCAATGGGTTGCTCCTCTTGATGGCCAACTCATGCAGATAGAGTTTAATGAATATAGGCAAGTTGTGGGTAAAAATTCCAATAGATTATCTTCTCATATTGTTTGTTTAGTGAGAGAGATGGTACCTATAACATATGATAATTGGCATGATGTTGATGATGACGTTAAAGCGAGACTTTGGATTGCCATAAAGGTAAAGATAAAGAATTGTAGTAAATAGTCATATGAGACATGTAATAAATGTGATAACTATTAATGATTTTTTTTCATTCTTATGCAGCAACACTTCATCATTGAGAAACATCATCGAAAATGGGTGTTAATGTCAATGGGAAGGATTTGGAGGACTTACAACTCTGAACTATCATGTAAAATTAGAAAATTGGTTGCAAGTAAAGATGTGAAGGACAACCTTGCAGCATTGAAGAAGATGAAACCTACCCAAATAAAATCTGACAAACAATGGGAAAAGTTTGTTAAACAAAGAACTTCTAAAGATTTTGAGGTAGTTAATATAGTTCTTAAACTTTGATGATTTAACTTTATATTAAAATGACTCACTTTGACTTTCATTTAGGCCAAAAGTTCACATGTTCAAGCATTGAAGGGAAAGCAAACAAAAATGCATCGAACAAGTCGTAAAGGAATGGCTCACTTGAGATATGAAATGGTAATATGTCATTCATGATACAATAATATTGTTTATATGTTTAGAGTCAGGAGGAACCTAAAAAATCTATAACTAGAGTTGATGTGTGGATTCGTGCTTATTCCAAAAAAGATAGGAATCCAAGTAGTCAAGATGTTACTAAATCAATGGTAAAAAGGATATCTCTTTTTATATCTAATTTTGTTATTGTTAACATTTATGTGATGATGATATCAATTATTTGATATAGGAGAAAATTGAACAATATAGGAGATCTCGATCAAGTGGAGGTTCTAATGCCAATGGTGATGCTATAAACCATATATATGGACCAGAACGTTCGGGAAGGATTCTAGGAGGCGAATTTGGAGTTACACCAATCAAAATGGCTTTTGAGTTAATTACCAAGTCAAACAATTAAAAAATGCAACATCAATTATTCGATCTTCAAAGCAAATATGATGAACTTAAGAATATATTGATGAAACATGTGAGCAATCATTAGGTAATTTGTTATAGTTTACACTAGCTTTTTTATTCATTTGTTATAGTTCACATTAGTAAACTTCCCTCTTTTTTTTTTGTATTCATTTGCTAACCAGCAATTTTGCTGAGTGAGGTAATTTTAGTTCTTTAGTTTAACAGTTAAACTTACCTATCTTGCCAAATGAATTATATTCACTGCATATACTACAACATAAGCATTGTAAAACTCTTTTTCATTGAAGATTATATAACCCAAGGCATTCTTTTCCAATTAGCTCTTTCCAATGTCAAAGCTTTTTCTTTCTGCATGGAGAACTTTTTAGGAACACTTGACAATGATTCCTTTTCCCTTATGTGCATTCATCTTTATGTTAATATCTAGGTAGAATATGTTCATAGTGGGTTTCTTTGCCTCATGTTCACATTAAATATATGTTATTAGGTTTAAATAATTGATTTCCAATTCTCTTAAGATTCCTTCACCAAATATCACATTCCTTGAGTAGTTGTCAAATTGACTAATCTATCAAGTGCTTTTCAGGACAAAGGGGTAGATGCAATGCAAGATTCTATGCAAGATAATCCACAAGTAAGTTACTTTGCATTTATTTAAAGTAACATCCTAATGACTAGACATTAACATTATTAGGTTTGTATGGGCCCGTAAACTCAAATATAAAGTGATCTTACCAACAAATTAGTAATACTTTGGAATGGTATTGTTGTTCAGACAGTAGATTTAGTTAGCTTGTGTTGGCTTATTGTTGATTGGATATGAAATTATTATTCTGAAGTGCTATTCTATACAAAGCTTGACGCAGTAGACAAATTATTTATTTTATAATTTTATCTTTTGTGTTCTGTTGGCAAAAGTAAGGCTTTTATATTTGCAGCTTATGAAATTTGTTTGGAGTAGAAAAGGTTATTGAGAATGAAACTGCTATGATTAAATATATTGTTGAATATATCTTTGCTAATGCTTATGTGGGTAATTAGGAATGGGGCTGAAGGTTGAATATAGTTTTGCTTGCTAAATGCTTTTTTCCTGTTCTGTTTATAATTAAATATATTTGTAATGAAAACCACTGTAGTGAAGTCTTTACTAGAGGCAAGATCACTTGTTGTTAGTATTTTATCCTCAGAATTTCTGGCAAAGATTGATGCTTCAAGTACCGGAACTCATACAACCTTTTGAATTCAGCCACTTTGTCCGAACTGAATTCTGTTTATTCTTTAATATTGAAGCTTCTTTGTTTAAGATGTAGTATAAAAGGACGATAATCCGGTATCACTTGTCATCACGTATTAGTCTCTGTAAATGCTAGTATTTGTTTGAACTCTTGTCATAAATGTTGGTGTCATATATGTTTGTTGAATTGTGGATGGTAAGTAATTAAGGTTTCTTTTTGGATTGTCATAGATACAAAAGACGAATGATGGTGGAAGCTCAAATAACATTGAAAATGCTCCATGTAAACTGTTGGATTGGATAGGAACCGATGCTATAGTTAGAGAAGGAAAAATTGCATCAACAGATTCACATTCACAGGTACATCATATGTTTCTTGGACCGAATTGTTGGAAAATTTGGGTGACAGTGGCTTTATTGGAGAATACGCCTCTATATCGTCCTACATCCAAATTTCATGTACTTAATGATGCAATAGGAAGCACCATTGCTTGGCCGAATAAATATGTTATGTTAGACTAAGTTTGGTTATTAGTATTTTGGACTAGTTGAAGTTTAGTTATTGCTATTTTAGACTAGTTGTTTGTGTATTTCACTATTGTATTACTTTGAGATTATAAGTTTGATGTACTTGATATTTTAAACCAACTTGTTTCTTATTACATATTTAAGATGTTTTGGAATTAAGCTTGCACTTTTGCTTATGAAATTTTTTTCACTAATGATGAATATTGGATGAAAAAGAAGTGATTGTCCAGTCAGCAAGTATAATTTTTTCGTGGAATGAAATGCTTTTTATTTTAAAAAAAACATAATTTTTACAGCATTTATAAATTGTTGTAAGACAACATTCGCAACATTTTTAAAATGTTGTAAAGGGTAGTTCACAGCTTGTATCCAATGCTTAAAAGAATAGATCCAAATTTCAGACAACCAGTTTACAACGTTGATGAAATGCTGCATGTATCTTGTTAACAGTAGTCAAGCAATGTTGCATTAAACTCTGTAAAAGACTATATTCACAACGTTTTTGTATAGCATGAATAAAATGTTGTAATTGGCCTAAGATCTTTTACAGCTTCGTCAATAACAACGTAAGTGAAAACGCTATAAATGAGACTTCATAGCGTTTTTCGGGCGTTGTAGAAGGCAACATTTCTTCTAGTGACAGAAGATGGATTTAGCGATTTCTACTCCTGGACAAGCCAAAGCTAAACCAAGAATTCAATTTAAAAGATAGAGTAATAGCATTTAAATATGTTAAAAATCATAATCAATATTAAAAAGTTTATTGACAATTTTTTATGCGCTAAATATTTTACAATTAACCAGCGTGATTAACGAGTTTTTAGATTTTAAAATGTTGGACAATAGTCTGATTAATTATTGTTATTATTATTATTTTGGCTCTTAAACAAACTCTTATTTTAGTTATCCTTGAAACAAAAGCTAGTAAGAACTAAATCCTTAAAAAAACGGAATTTCAATAGCCATTTACTCATTTTGATTGAATGGACTGACATTGACGATAGTGCTCTTAATTACTGGGAGCTGATCCTTCTTTATTTTTTTTTGGTTAATTTAATAATTAAATAATAATTGACTTGAGATATTTGAAAGTATAAATTAGGCTAAAAATTTGTGCATTTTTATAATAATAATTATTAAATTACTTAAAATATTATATTAAATTAGATTTTAAAATGAAACCCAAACTTTTTGGGTTTTTTAATTACTTTTATTATGAAGACATGTAAATTCCCATATTTAAGGATTCTCACGCCCTAAGAGGTGAGTGAATAAGAAATTAATAAAAGGGCATCATCAAATTTATATTTTTTTTCCTCATATACATAGAATTCATTACAACATATGAATATTGTTCAAAATAACTGTACATACACTTGTGACTAAAATCAATACATAAGATTATAGTCACATAACAAAATCTCCTATCACAAACTAGGAGAATCAAGATAGTCCCCAAAAATCCTTGTGTGCATGCATACTCCAAACTCCTAAGGAAAGTTCTGGAACACCACTAGTGTGAGCATCTTTATGTGTACCTGTGGAGGGAGGCGGTGAGCATAAAGCCCAATAGGAAAAATTCTAACATTATACTAAATCACATGCATTCAGCAATTACTCAATTACAAAATTACACACCCAACAATAATAAATTTAAACAATTATGTTCATTCGTCCATCAAGTTCATATTCGTGTTCCCCTTGGATCTGTATACAAAACGGTCCATCCAAGGTCCAACACATCACGTTTAGATTCGTGTTCCCCTTGGATCCATATCCAAAATTGCCCATCCAAGGTCTAACACATCCTGTTATTATATTCGTGTTCCCCTTGGATCCATATACAGAACGGCCCATCTAAGGTCCAACATATTATATTGTTATATTCGTATTCCTCTTAGATCCGTATACAAAACGGCGCATCCAAGATCCAATACTAAGGATTTCATATCTACATTCTCCTTGGATTCGTATACAAAACGGCCAATCCAAGGTCTAATGCATACATTTATAACCTTTTTGCATAATTTCTACGATAAATCTCAAAAAAATACAATTTTTATGCAAAATCCCGGACTTTTTGGGAAGTGTACAGTCGATTTGGGTTGGTTCTATAATTTCGCTGTGCACTCAACACTCGACACTCGACATGCGTGTCGAGTTGCACACGCAATGCGCGATACTATTTGCTCGACACTCAACGCTAGACACTTGATACTCGACACTCGACACTCGACACTTGAACATGCGCATCGAGTCGTGCACGCAATGTGCGACACTATTCGCTCGACCCTCGAAATCTGCCACTCAACACTCGACACTGCTCACACCCGACACACGACATAGGCCTCTCGAGACTCGACACCTGTCTCTCGACACTCGACATTACACACTCGACACTCAAACTTGCACGTCGAGTCATGCATACAGCACGCGACACTGCTCACTCGACGATCGACATGTCCCAACCGACACTCGACACGTACCACTCGGCATTCAACAAGCAAATGTCGAGTGGTGTCGAGTGAAAAGTTAGAAGCTACATACAGACATGTGAACCTATTCCATTAAGTCGGTTACACTATTTCATTTCCAGATTTTGACCTCTAACTTCAAAAATTCACCAAAAATCCATTTTAACTTCAAATTCAGTGAAATCAACGGCTAATTAAAGCTTCATATATGTCTATTTTACTAGACAAATGAAAAATCATACAATTCTCAATCCAACTAAATGCATCAACTCAAACAACACAGGACAGCCACATGAACTACAATTCCCCCTCAAGAACCATCTCTACTTCATTTCATGAGCACTTGGTTTTCACACATAATTTCTCATTCAAACAACAAACAATCAACTTACAACAAGTAGTTTCACTCATAATTCATCATCCAAGTAACAAAACAATCAATTTAGAATAGATCAAATGCATAACAAACCAATATCAATTAAACAACAAAATACATGACATGAGTTAAGCATAGTGTTAGAAAACACCTACTCGTTTTCCAAGCTTATACACTTTGAAATTTTTCCTCTCTTTTCTTCTTCTCCTTCTTCTCTTTTTCCTCCCTTGTAACGGTGAAACTCTCTTCTCTTTTCCTTCCTTCTTTTTTTTTAATTCTAGAAAAATCCTCTCTTCTCTAAATATAAGGCCCTAACTCATGGGCCTAAATCCACTCATTATCCAATCCACTAATCTTTAAACATAATTTCTAAATTTTGTAATAAATAAATGCATACATATAAATTTTCTTTTGAGACTCTACAAGGATACTCTTTAAGACTAGCCTAAATTATTTAGAAAACAAACCCCAAACAGAATCAAAAGAATAAAAGAGAAAAAAATGAAGAAAAAAAATTAGAATATAAGAGACGAAAAAGTGGTAGAAATAAAAGGAAAAATCTTTGTTCTCGTCATCAAAAACAAACTTAAAAATCATCATAACTACGGTTACTATTTATACTAGCATCTAAAGGAAACAAATCATTTTATAATGACTTCTAACCTAATATAAATCCTAATAATATCCCTAAAATCTCTAAAGAACTTAATGTGTACAATATTAGCTAAATTGCTAACTTTTTTTTTAACCGAGGTGTCTGGGCCAGCTTACGTGCACCATAACTAATTCTCAGAGAGGACTAGTGCGACCAAAACTCACTGTCACGGTCTTCCACTTACCTTATAGGGGAAGGCCATTGTGAAGAGTCGAACCCTGAAAATTTATTGTTGGCCTTACCAACTCCCTCCTGCGCCACCCTTGCCACTTGAACGAACCCATTGTGGATCTAAATTGTTAACTTATTGATGCTAAAATAGATATTTGAATTTCTAAAATTACTCTATCCAGCATGCTTTTAATGTAAAACTGTTACAAAATAGTTTAAGGTATACTATATACACTATATTTTCAAATAGGCCTAGCAAATTCTATATGACCTTCGATAAAAACGTATTTTGGATCTAATATTATCGAATGGGATCGTTAATGAGTTAACACAGTAAAACCCGCTTGATATTGGACCGTTTTAGGTTGTATCCTATAAAAAACCGTTTCACCCATTTAATCTGTTAATATTAAGAATAATATAGTAAATTTATTTATGATATATAGAAAAATATAATAGAATGTAACAAATACTAATCTATAACTATGTTTAACCTAATTAAAATTTTTTAATACAATTATGTCATCTTTTTCTTAGGTGCGTATGAGTAATAACATTTTGATGGGGAATACAAAGAAGAAACTTATAAAATGTCCTATTTTATTTTTAGAAATCATTCAATAATTGGACATTATCAATTATTTATCTTAAATATGCTTCAGATGGATCTTTAAATGATGTTAGATACAAAATTTTTTTAGATTTTCATATTATATTAAATTTGGATATTTCAATAGATTTCAAAATATTTATTTGATTTTAAATTTATAAATTATTAGTTGTATTAAATGTTTAGAATTTATGCAAATCATGTTATACGTATTGTTGTCTAACTTGAAAATACAAAACTAGTTAAATGAGTTAGATTCGGGTAACACGTTAAGTTAACAGTTGAGTTTGGGTTTTAAGATTTGGGCCCTATAAGTTAATAGTTCGGATTTGGATTAACATAATTTAACATTACTCGAATACGAAATAACACGAAACCGCTTTAACACGATCTGTTGCCAAGTCTACTTTCAAACTAAATAATTTATATTTCTTATTTGAGTAATGCTACTCTTACGAACTACTTATACAAACTCACTTATATAACAACATTTTTTATATATTTACAGTACTAAAAAGTATACTTAATTTTTCTTTTGAAACTCATTAAATTTCACTTATAGTCTTATTTTATTTTTCTATAAAACATTTGCAAATGTTGTAACCAACATGAATTACCAACACTTTGAATAAATGGAAGCAGGCTTCCCATGGTGGTTGCATTTTGAATAGTAATAATGGTGTTCAAAGGTCTATGTAAATCAGTTGAATTGAATAATAATTTAAAGTTTCTTTCTATATATTGGAGAATAAATTATAAATGTTAAGCCCATATCTATAAATTTAAACTTTTAGAAATGAGGCGAATTTAGCAGGGCATTAAAGTTGTCATAACCGAATTCTCTCTATGTCATTTAACAATCATTACTGTTTAACTGACTTATAAGACCCTCCAAGAAATGTGGGGCTCGATTTGGTTCATGTTGCAAGTGCAGGGGCCCTTGCACGTGAGAAGCATATTAGATAATAAATTATAAACACATCTACAATCTTAAGCTTTTAGAATAGTAGCAAACTTAACATTTTTATGATATTTTTCCTTTTTCTACTTCCTCTATAGTATGATTTATCTAATTAAACTTATATGCTTTTTTATTTTTAACTTTGAATATATGATGCTTTTTTTTTTCATTTATAAGTGGAAAAAGTACTTAGATGCTTTTTTGTTTTTAAATTTGAATATATGATGATTTTTTTTCCATTTATAAGGGGACAAAAAAAAAAAGAAAGTAACTACTCAATCTTTCTCAAGATATATTAGGGTTTACGTACGTGGGATGTAAAAATTCTAGATTTTGATACAAATGATAAATTTGTATTCATAACAAAGCATTAAAATGCTATCTACTTTTAGATTAAGACCTTTCGTATAAAAATTAGTTGACAAAATATCATTAGATGTGTAAAAATTTAAAATACGTAAGAAATAAGAAAAATTAAATACATGATATAACAATTACTTATCCTATAAGAGTTTGTCAAACTTAAATTTTATCGAGTTGATTGTACAGACGGACTGTATGTTTAGCATTATTTCTAGATTAATGGCGAGGGAAAAGTAGAAGCACTCAGTAGTTTTTAGAATTGTTCAACTATGGACTTAGCCGATGGAGACCATGGGTGCACAACCAAGGCAGCCCCAGCCCATGATAATATACATGATAACCACCCTTGGTTACATGAATTCATGAATGAACGACCAAAGCTTTACACTCTCACACACTCTATTTGCATCGAATTAAAGACCATAGGACTTTGTATCATGAATCGAATTATAATAAATTTCGTATTAGAATTCGACGACATGATTATTCGTGAGCATCAAGATAGTACGTAAAGCAATCAGTTTATTCGTTTTTTAGATTTACATCATATCAATATAACTATTAACCAAATAAATACTTGTTGAGCTGATCTCATAACTTTGCAGATATAATATTAAAATAGTGTTGTAAGTTGTTTAAATAATTGTACAGTACATATGGTAACCATTTTTGTCGGGAGAATATTGTGGGAAACGAAAAGCATCAGGCCTCTTCAGTTGCCTAGACAAGTGGAGTAGCCTGTAGCCATCACCGGCCAATTGTTTCCTCTGTCTTTAAATATTTATTAGATTCAATTCTTTTCATATCCTTTGGGGCTATTGTCACTAACTACCCTCAACGTTTGAGCTATCTCACCAGGAAATCAAGTTTACTTCTTAAACAAAAACACCCTTAGGTTTCCTCAAATCAATGGATTAACTTTTTTCGTTAACTGGTACTTTAACAATAAGAGTAGTTTGGTCAAATTATAAGATCATGTGCAGTCAATGACTAAAATTGTAATTCAGCATTCCCATGTGGCATAAAAAGGAGAAGCAAAGGCAGGACACCATCTTCACATAAAATAAAACATTAAAAAAAAAATTTCTAGGTTTAATAGTTGAAGACGACTCTTCAACTTTATAGAGTGTTGGCGCGCGCATCAATATTTCGTGGAAGAAGAAAAAGGAAGAAAGTTGTGGCAGTATAGTTCGGCACTCATTGTTCTATTTTGGTAGTTTATTTTTTTCGAAACTACTATAACTGTTACTTTGAAGGAGTGGCTTGCAAATCTAGTATGACCATTTCTTATCATTGCATATGGTGCAATAATGGATTGCATGTGTCTCATTTGAGTTTTAATGCAACTTCATTGAATGAGTTTTTTTTTATGGCTGTTTTATTATTCTGTGGAAACCCTATAGGTTCGTGATTTTTTTTTGTTTTGCTATTTTAATGTATTTAATTGTATTGTTGTTTATTATCTTTTTAGCTATAATTATCTTGTTTCATAAAAACTATCAAAAACTTTTTTTTTTTACTATGTTTATTTTTGTTATTCACTGATTGAATGCTATGTTTATTTTTCATTATACGTTGATTGAATTATTTTTTTGTTCCTTCTAACATGACTTTTTTGGTGGTTTCATGTTTATCTACGTGATTTTTTTTGGTTGTCTCATTCGCGTTGATAAGTTTGAAAATTCTATATTACATAATTAATTTATTTTTTTGCATGAACATAATTTTTTTTTTTAAATGAAGAGTAGTATCCAATGGATCCTTCCTCAATCAATATGCATGAACAAGTTGATATTGATGATGATGATGGTACTTTAGATAACGCTGATGACAAGGATGTTACGGATGATGTCTCTTGTGATGAATCTATTGCAAGAGTTGATGGAGGTAAAGTGAAATTCAGTGAGTTTAGAAGAGATGGTAGAGTATTAAGAGAAAGAGATAATGAAAAAAGGACTAGAGATTACATGGAGGATTGTGATGGTGAACATGACGAATTGTGGTTCTTTATTCACTCTGATGATGACGCAGCTCTTAGCAACTTGAAAACTTTTGCAATAAGAATCGGTTTAAGGTCCATACGGATGGAAAAGTCCATTTCAGGGTGGGTCAAGTCTTTGATGGCATACAGCATTTTAGAACAGTGTTGAGGAACTACTGCATAGAGCAAGGTATACAATTGGCTAGGATTAAAAATGAGAGGTCTAGGCTAACTGCAGATTGTGCAGATAAATTGTGCAAATGGAGTATACATGCTTCAAAAATCCTTCAAACAGACAACTTTCAGATCTAGAGGTAGAAGCTAAGCATACATGCATGAAATTACCTATCACCACCGAATTAACCTACCACCATTGAATTAACCTCTACATGGATTGCTAATTACTTTGTTGAGCAATTCAGGAGTAGCCCTAAAATAGAAACTAAATTTATGCCTGCAGAGTTGAAAAGAAGGTTTGGTTTAGAACCTAGTAAACAAAAGCCATATAGGGCAAAGAAAAAAGCCCTTGAGTCCATAGGTGAGACTTGCTCTCTTAGTTATGATTTGATGTACACATAAGCAAATGCACTCATACAATCAAACCCAAACACTAAAGCTATAGTATGGGCTGATGCATCATTGATATCTTCTAACCGCAAATTTAATGGCATTTTCATTAGTTTTTTAGCTCAAAAGATTGGATTCCTTGAGTGTTGTAGGTCATTAATTGGATTAGATGGTGTCATTTGAAAGGGCAAATTGGTAGAGTATTATTAAACATTGTTACTTTAAATTGTAATAATGGAGTATTTCCATTGGCAATGGTTGTTTGTGAGGTTGAGAGCCTAGCCACTTGGACTTGGTTTTTAAGGATTTTAGGGGAGTTCTTGGGACGGGTCGATGGTCTGGGCATTCCACTTTGTTTCATGGTTGATAGAGAAAAAGGACTACAATCGGCTTTGACTGATTGTTGGCCTTATGCTACAAGAAGATTTTGTGCAATGCATATCTACAATAACCACAAGAAGAGCCTCTAGCGGATATATGAGAACATTGTTTTGGAAGGCTAGTAAAGCCTCAAATAGACCAGACCTTGAGTGGGCAATGAAACAAATTGAAACAAATTTCCCAACTTTACTCAAGTACCTTAGTGGGATTCCTCCAATCTACTGGTCAAGGCATGGATTTGATTGTAGACTAAAAAATGATAATGTGACAATAACATGTTAGAAAGTTTCAACTCATGGATTGATGAGAATAGGGAGCAACCTGTCCTCACAATGTTGGAGGAGATTAGAAGGAAAATCATTACATTGATGAAAAAGAGGTAACGTGGTTATAATGGTTTTTATCATTTTCTTTTGTTATTTCAAATGAACTTATATAATTTTGCTTGCATTTAAATTCTTACCTTTATGGTAGGTATGATTAGGGATGGCAAAATTCGGGTGCATTTCCATATTTCTGGCATCCCTTGTAGGCATGCAATGGGGTGTACAACTGAGAAAAGGTTAAACCCAAATGCTTATGTTTGCTAGAATTCTGAAAAAAGAGCGTTTTGCACATACTCATGCTCAGATCATAAAGCCTATTCCAGATAAGAGGGAATGGCCGGATGTGCATTGTAATAAAATGGACCCGCCTTCAACAAGAAGAAAGACAGGTAGACCGAGAAAAGGGAGAAGAAGAGACCCAGATAACCAAACTAATGTTAGGCGTAAGATTTTCACTGTGAAATGCTCCAAATGTGGGAAGCTTTACCATAACAAAAGAAGGTGTGTTGAGAACACAATGAATTCCATTGGAGAGAGCTCTGATCATGCAGCTATTGTAAGCTAGGAAGCATTGAATATGTTTGCATAATACTCAGCTTCAAGTCTAAGTATTGATGTTTTCTCTTTTTTCAGGTGGCAAATGTTGATGGAGCTGAAATGGTTCGAATTGGTAACTCTCAACCTCCAGCTCCCGAATGATTGACAAATAGTTAAAATATTTTATTCTTGAGTTTCATTATTTTTTTTTCTAATTGTATTGTAGTAATAGTAGGTAGGAAAGCATATTTTTCTTTCTCGAGTTTCATTATTCAATTCTAGTAAATTAGTCTTCTTGAGACGTTTCACTGTTTTTCTATTATTATATTGCAATAGTAGCACCAAAGAATCCATATTTTGTGGACACACGTAAGTCCTTTTTTCTAGTATTAATTTACAGTGGGTTAATTACTGATGATGATAAGTTTCTTTGCTTTAATGGCTAGTTGAAAAAGTTATTGGAACTCATATTTCTTTTGGATTGTAATAGACCCTAACGTTGTTGGAGCTTAGATTTCTTTGAAGCTCATATTTCTTTTGGATCGTAATAGAACCTACTGTTATTGGAACTTAGATTTCTTTGGAACTCATATTTCTAGTTTATTTTACTTCAGTTGCTCTATATTTGCACACAGTTGATGGAATATTTGTTAATAACTTTATTTTAGTTCATTGCATATGATTGAATAAGGATTTCAGAAGTAAAAAAAAAAAAAAAAAAGGAAAAAAAATCATAGTCAAATTATTGCTTAGAAGTTGCAAGAGTGCGCAAGTGCAAGTTATGCTTCTCGTGTCCTCTAGTAGCAGTCCGAAGGTGCAAAACCACGACACGGAGCATAAGTGATCCATTCTTCTCTTGAAAAAGTATTAATATTGACTGATAAGTTAAATTAATATTAAAAAAAAAAGAGAGAGAAATGTGAAATCCAGGGAACTACAGAATAGGGAGATGTTTTGGACCATGTAAGGATGGCAAAAACCCGGGACTGGGACTGGCCGGGGACCTTGGCCCCAGCAAGGAAATCAATTCCCCACCCCCGAAAATTCTGGGGCCAGGGCGGGCCTGGGAAGTTATATTTCGGGGCCGGGAAGTTGAATTACCTGGGTTATTTCCCTAGTTTGTATTTTTTAAACAAAGCTAAAAACAAGAAACCTGCCAAAACACTCGACAAAACTCAAAAAAACTCGACATGTCGGATGAAAGCTAGTGTCGAGTGTCGGATGTAACTCGACATGTCGGATGAAAGTTAGTGTCGAGTGTCGGATGATACATCCGACACTCAATGTCTTAAAAAATAGACTGATATCGAGTGTCAGTTGTGAATCCGACACGACTCGATACTTACATGTCGAGTCGTGTATCCAACACTCGACACTTATATGTCGACTCGTGTCGAGCTATATGGAGTGCGTCAAGTTTTGTATAGTGTTTTTGCAGGTTGATTGTTTAGCTTTATATTTTTGCTTCACTTGTAACTGTGTTAATGGGTTCGGCCTGTTGGTTTGCTGGTTTTGTTTCAAATTTATTATTTATTATAAAAATTAGAAATTCATTGTTTCAAATTCAAGAACAACTGAACAACAATCCATGTATCTAACATTTATATACCCTACAACCCCCAACCCCTCCCCCCCCCCCCCCCCCCCCCCCCCCCCCCCATTGGGACCATATCAATTCAAGAACAAGCTGACAATGTCAATAGTTCTAATGGCTCTTCATCCTCATCATACACTGCTTCTTCTGCCGTTACCAACTCACACTCGGGAATCATACCTAGGAAAACCAAAAAGGAAAGAAAAGGTATTAGAAATATGCATATATCATAAAATATAGATTGAACATTGAAGAGAATATAATACCACGTGACTAAGCCAATAACCAATTCTGAGTGCACATCAAAGCTTCCAATGTCTCTGAATGTAGTTTGCTACGATGGGGACTTAAATGTCTATCACTCATACTAAATGCAAACTCAGAAGCCATAGTAGAAACTGGAATAGACAAAATATCTTTTGTAATTTCAGCCAACAAAGAATATTTACCTACATTTGTCTTCTACCAACTCAAAAAATCAAAATGGCCATTAGTGTGCTTCAAACATTGTTTCTCCAAAACTTAATCAGACTTAGTAACTGTACTACTAGTATAAACAATGTATGATTGATACTCTAAGTTGGACTCAAAAGTCATTGTTAGACCTAAGGCTACATGATAATTTTGATGATAACAATACATATTGATTCATTAAGATTTACTAATATGTTTATTTATGTGCAAGAATAAGATTATTGAAATGATTGTAAAATCAAGAAGAGGCTTATTAAAATGAAGTGTTGAAGCTAAGGAGAAGACTACATGTTAAAGGCACCAAAGTTTAAGAACAAGATTTGACTCAAGGAATGTGACACATGAGTAATGTTCAATCAATTGATCATATGTATCTCTATAGATGTCCAAATGATGTGATTCTTAAGCCTTTGGAAAGATTGCTCAATTTATAACATTTCATATGTTTTAAAGAAATTCAAATTTCAAGTGTAAGGTTGTCCAAATCATCATGAAATTTGAAAGACAAATGGAAGTAGCTGACATGAGCACCAAATACTCTTTTAGACATATCTTGAGCTAGAAAAATCAAAATGACTTGATTCTTGTGGCATTGGAAAGAGAACTTAATGAAGCACATTTTATATGTTTTGAAGAAATTCAAATTTCAAATGAAAGACTGACATAATTGATATGCAATTTGGTGGACTGACACAGAGAAGAAAAATTAACTCATATGAGCACCGAATGATTTTTTGTCCATATCTTGAGCTAGAGATATCCAAATAACTTGATTCTTATGGCATTGGAAACATGATTCAATGACCACATTTCATATTCTTTGAATAAATTCAAATTTCAAACGAAAGGCCAACATAATACACATGCAAGTCGGTGGACTGACACATGGAAGAAAAATCAAGTCACATGAGCACTGAATGGTTTTTTGGCTATATCTTGAGCTACAGATATCAAAATGACTTGGTTCTTGATGCGTTGGAAAGCTTATTCAAATGTGCAGATCTTTTTTGTTTTTCAGATTTTCAAATTTCAAACAGAACATTAACGAGATTACGGTTTTTATGGTGGGTAGAAACTTTGGAGTTGGTGTCTTCACTTGATCAAGTTCATCTCATTTGCCTATAAAATAAGCCCTTCTCCCATCCATTCAACAAGCATCTATCAAGCTAAAAACAAGAGAAATATCAAGTCTAGAGAGCTTTTATATTCTTTATCTACTCTTTGAAGAGAGTTGTACTTTTGTTGTAAAAATTATTTTTGTTCTTGTATTGTGGTGAGAGTGAGATCTTCTTGTAAAGGATAAAAGTTATCCTTGAGAGAACTCTTGTTGTGGTGTTATCAAGAGTTGAAGGAAGTTGCCTTGGTGAGGTTGTTCATCAAGAAGAACTCTTGGTGTGGTGTTATCAAGGGTTGAAGGAAGTTGCCTTGGTGAGGTTGTTCATCAAGAAGAACTCTTGGTGTGGTGTTATCAAGAGTTGAAGGAAGTTGCCTTGGTGAGGTTGTTCATCAAGAAGAACTCTTGGTGTGGTGTTATCAAGGGTTGGAAGAAAAAGTCTTGGTGAGGTTCTTCATCAAGCAAGTTGTAAAGATTTCTACAACTTAGTGGAAAGCTTAGCTCGTGGAGCTAGGAGCCCGTGGACGTAGGCAAGGTTTGCCGAACCACGTAAATTGAGTTTGCACTCTCTCTATCCCTTTCCTCTTTACATTTACTTGCATTTGTGATTGTTCATCATTATTATTCCTTTGATTGCATCTTTGATAAATTCTAATTTCATCTTCTTCACCTTCATTCTCAAAGAAAGAGTTATATAATTTTGATCTTTCAAGAAAAGTTTTCTAAATTCGTTTTGATAAATAAAAACCCAATTCACCCCCCCTCTTGGGTTGTCATACCTGGATCAACAGTCATATCTTCCAAGCCACCACTCGTAGGAACCTCACTTGCTAATGACTCATCTTGTTCACCTATACCTATAGTGGCAGCTTTAAGTTTGTACTTCTCTACTAAGTCATAAACAATGTCTTTGACATCTCCAACATACTTTAAAACATTGTCTCCATAAATTTTTGGAAAGAAAAATGTGATCAATTGCATTTTATATCTTGGATCCAAGATAGCAACCACTATCAAAACAACATGAATGACCTCCCAGTACTTTTCAAATTTTTCTATCTTTTGTGATGCCATCTCTCTTATTTTAGAATGAGGAGAATCACACCATTTAGTCAATGTCAATCTCAAGTCACAAATCAAAGCAAAAAATAAGTTGGAAGTGGGATATCTTATACCTAAAAACACTTAGGTCACCTTATAGAAATACTTTAAATGGTCACACATCAACCTTGCCAACTCCACTCTGAATGCATAGGTATAGATGTATAGCTTTTTTCACGCACATGCAAACGAATAAACACATCTCTATATTCCAATGCAATAGACGACATCAAATAAGTTGAATTCCATCTAGTGCAACAATCTAATGCCAATTTTCTTGTACAAAAAAACTTTCATTTGTCGTGCTTCACTCTCTAATCTCTCAATTCTTTTAAGTGTAGTAGACCAAAAGGCGACACTATTTCTAATTTTATCAATCCCATCTCCAAGCACGTCTAACCCATCTCTTACTATCAAATTCAAAATGTGTGATGTGTACCTCATATGAAATAATTTTTCTTTCAAAATCATGTTATGAACACCCAATTTTTCTTTCAGTATAGGAATCAATGCATCATTAGTAGAGCAATTGTCAAGAGTAACACATGACAACTTACGATCGACATTCCAATCCATCAAACAAGGAGCGAGCTCATCAGCAAGTGCTTCAGCGGTTTGTGGAGATGGAACATATATGAACCTTAAACATATTCAATAGTAAAGGTCAAACACTAGTTAGTAATAAGAAATTATGTCTTTTTCTTTTAAATGTATGATATTACCATGTTCATATATGATATATTTACCTCAAGATGCGACTTTGTAATCTTCAATGCTCATCAATAAAATGTGTTGTCACAACCATGTATCCTTTTTTTTTATTACTTGTAGTCCACATATCAGTTGTTATTCCTCTTCTACTCTTACAAGCATCCATCATCTTCATGGTCTTTTCCTTCTCAATATCATATATCTTAAAGACCACATTCTTTAAACTGTTTCTACTCATGGGAACAAACAAAGGTTGAGCATAATACATTAACTCCTTAAAACCCTCATACTCAACAAAAGAAAGAGGGAGTTCATGCATTACAATCATTTTGGCCACCTTTTCCTTACAAACTCCTTTATCAAACGTCTCAACAACCATTTCTGATGAATTACTTCCATCTTGCTTCTTTTGAAAACTCAAGAATTGTTGCTTAATTGTTGTTTGTTTTCGACTCTTACAACTTCCTAAAGTGTTTGGTTCCATCTGTATGGTGATCAACCAATGCAGCTTTGCAAGGGTTACAAATAGCTTTATGTCTACCCTCAATAATTTCTTTTGTAAAATGTTCCCAGACCCAAAACCGTTTTATTGGTTGACAATCCTCCTTTCTCTTTGTGACACCACCTCGTGGTCCACACCCACGAGTGCTACGATCAACTGGTGGCAGCATTTTCTCGCGTCTTGTTTGTGAATTTATTGTAGATCCGTCCTCAACCAAAACATCAACCATGTTGTCCTCATAATCTTGCTCCATCTCATTTTCTTCCATTGGCATATCATCATTATAAGTAGGTTGATCATTTCCAGTAGTTGTAGACATTATTTGTATATAACCTACAAAAATACAAAAATAAACCCCATTTATGCTACTGAAAAAGGGAATCGCAAAAGCATAAACGGATGGGAGATGACATGAATTAGTTTTGTGAATTAGTCACATACAAAATCAAATTAGTCATATACAATTACAAAGTGGGGAAAGCATCCAGTCTGTTAAACAAATTAGTCAGTACTTAAGTTAAGAATTAAACTTGGTTTTGTGAATCTCATCGGCATTGACATGTGTTCAAATTCTAGTTCTAGATTATGACCAAAAGGAGGTATCACAACACAACACAAGCGAAGGAAAATACTGACAGGAGCTTGGAGGTAAAACTGAAGTCATAACAGCACCCTAATAGCTTTTATTGACAAATAAATTCAAACAAAGAACAATGAAGTACGAAATTATGGCAAACAATAAAAGAATTTCAAGAAAGCATAAAATCTTAGGCTTATTTCTGTTCAAGGTCAAAGTAGAGAGACACTATGGCTACTGTGTCGAATAAATCGGATTTCATGAGTTGATAGAGAAAAGGAAGAAGATGAATAGATCATAGTAGAGTTCGTAAAACATGGGTGCAGGTCAGGCGAAGCTCTCACCGTGGAGGCGAAGTCTGGAGAAGCTGTCACGGCCACAGGGCAGGTCTGGAGAAGCAGTGCAGATCAGGAGAACAGCTCAGGTAAGGGGAGGCAGTGCAAGTAAGGGGAGGCAGTGCAAGTCAGGACTCAGGCAACTATGTCACTGTGGAGCATGTGAAGTCTGAAGTGAAGGAAAGGACCCAGGTTAGGTTAGGCGAACGAAAGTAGTGAGAGTGAAGGACTGAAGTGAAGGCTGAAATGTGAAGTCTAAAGATGAAGAAGGTTGTGATGTGTTTTCCGCAAAGGCTAGCTAGGGGAAAATTGAAAAAATAGACAGAATTAGGGACCCTGTCGAGCATTGGATTCAGTCAAGCATCGGATTCAGTCGAGCGTCGGATTTTATATTGTTGAGTGTCGGATTTCGTAATGTCGGGTGTCGGATTTCGTAATGTCGAGTGTCGGATTTTATATTATCGAGTGTCGGATTTTGTCGAAGTCAGATGTCGGATTTCATCGATGTCGGGTGTCGTATTCTGTCAAGTGTTGGATTTCGTCAATATCGAGTGTCGGATTTTATATTGTCGTAAATTAAATAAATTAAATAAAATATATTTTTATATTTATTCTGGGCCGGGGCCTGACCGAGGAGTCTAGTCCCCGACCCCTGCCCCTCCCAAGACGTTCCCTGGGATTCCTCTCCCCGTCCCCGACCATACTCCCCGAAAATCCGAGTAATTCCCCCGCGAGATCGGGTCAGGGATCTGGGTATCCGGCCCCGTTCGGGGGTTTTTGCCATCCCTAGGACCATCAAAAGGGGGGCCTTGATTTTAGATGAATTCTTAGTTCGTTCTTTTCAAGTGCAATATTTGATTAAAAAGAATTTGATTAAGGATAAAATTGTAATTTTTAATGAGTATTAAATCCTAGGTGTTTATTTTAACCTTTTATGGATTAAAAGGTTAATTTGCCCTTTAATTTTCATAATTTATTGGGTTGACTTCAGATACATACAAGTTCGTAAGTTGAGGGGCATAATAGGCTTTTCAAATTTCTGTTAGGGTCCAAGGTAACAAAGAAAGTTAGCCAATTGGATTTGGGAAACTTCAGGTGCTTTTTATTTAAGTAGCAAACTTTGTTTCCTAGTGACAAAAGCCTAAACCTTTGAGGGTAGTTAGTGACAAACGCCCTATCCCTTTGATAATGGTTAAAGGCGTAGAAGTTAATATCGAGCCAAATCACTCAGGCTTTTGAAGTGTAGGCAACCCATATAAGGAAGGTTTTAACTTAACATAAAATTCGGCCACTTGCCTTATTTCCCTTTTCAGTTTTAGGACAAATTGCATTCCAGCATAGTAACACCTAGTCTTAGGTCATCTTATTAGCTTGCCATGTGTGTATTTCTTGTCAACCTGTCATTGGCCCATAAAATCATCCGCTTTTATTATTGTTATTATTAACATATTTTATAGGGATACAGTCTATTTCCTTTAATGGATAAGTACAAGCCGAAGAAACCCTAATCCGTCCGCCAAGTGTTGGGACGTGTGGCAGACTGTACCACCCAGCTCCTACTATAAATTTTACATCGTCTGCTTGGATTGTGAATCAAAGTTTTATATGGGCTTGAGTTCTATCTGCCATCTTAAACCCCAGAAAATAGATCTCGACAGAGGTAGACTAAGGGTTATATGTGATTTCAGTGAGTTTTGTTTTGATTTCTTTTTCTTTTGAAATGATTTTGTTGATTCATATACATCACAGATAGTGTTGTTACAAGTACCGTGCTTGATATTTGCGGTTTTCTCCGATTTGTCTTACAGTTTTATGTCTTTCTTGTTTTTGTTTTTGTCAATCTCTTTCCTTTCGTATTTTTTCAAATACTGCGTTAAGCATGTTAATTTGGCTCTAATGGTATAATAAAATATTAAATCAAGGTTATTTTTAAAATTTTCCTTCTCTGATGCCAACTTCTACTGCTTATGGATGTGAAAGCTTGGTTGTAATTTGTCTCCAACAGCTCTTGCTATAATTATCGTTGTGTCCGTTTTAAAGAAAGAGTTAGGAAGCTACCGATTTTCATCCTGCAATCAAAGCACTTGTGAAGCTATTAATAATTCATTTTTGCATTTTCTCCCACGAAGAAGTTGAATAAATTATTTATATTTTCTCATCGCAAGAGTTGAATCGAATAAGATAATTGTTTTTAAAAAGATTAATATTGTGTAATGTTTTTCACGGTCTGACTGCAGGATGATGAATCGGTAGTTTCTTCTTCTTTTTCAAAAAATGAACACAACTGTATTTATAGCAAAAGTTAATGGAATTTGTTGCGTAGCAAACAAATGGATTGCAGATATGGTGACACTCATCCCTCCAAGTTTCCGAGCGTTTACTGCAAAAGGTGAGTGCCATAGATTATAGTATGCAATTCTCATAAATCTACACTGCCCCACTAGATTTAAAAGCATATATATATATATATATATATATATATATATTAAACATTCAAAATACAAATATAATATAATGTAATAAGAAAAAAAAATGGGGATTTGTATTACATTATATTATATTAAAATAAATAACCTTTTTATTAACGGTTAGTGATATTGATACTAATAAAACGATATAATAAAGAAATAAATATAATGTAATATTCATATTAGGAACAATTAGGGATATCAAAATAATCTGGGCGGGGCTGGGTATTTGTGTCCTTAGCACGGAGTATGCTGGGTAGTTACTCAAAATTCTCGAAATTATGAGGATTTAGGCCGAGGACAGGGATGAGAATGCAAAGATGGTGATATTCAATGTCTATGGCCATTCTTTTTTCTGATAATATGTTGTGCTGCGTAGATTTGAGTAATACTTGTTCACAGTACCAGTAACCAGGGATGGTATCGTGATAATAGTGGTGAAAATATTTTTGGGTGATGCTCAACTTCTATATATCATATGATGCTTTAATTCTGTAGAATTAATATTTGGATTTTCCTCCTTATCTTTGGTTTGTAGCACTTCTGGGTTGCAATATCTATTATACTTCTTCATTGCTGCAACAATATTCACTCTTCTAAAGTTGTGTAGTAAGTTGTTTTTCTTTATTGATGCTGCATTGTAATGGCATTTGAAGCCTTTAGTAATAACCGGTTGCTTTTCTTCTTGTTCTTTAAAATGACCATATTTATGTTCAAAATGACAAGTTGCTTTTAGATATATTACAAGTTTTTTTCAGGAAATTTTGCTACTCATTAATTTTTAGACCCTTATGTTCTGTGTTTTGTGTTTTTCATCACGCTGAATCTTGATGCATCTCCATGAAAGCTTAGTCCGTGCATTGCACTAGTCAGTTCTGATGTTGAACAAGTAGTCACAAATTTCTGAAGAACTTTCTTTTAAGGAATTTATTAATACAAAAAAATGAGCATTGGCTCGTTGCAAGCAGTCTCATGTTGTCTTACATCTAGATTGCAAAATATTCTCAATTAATGATGCCTCCATCATGGCCAATTTTATTTTGTTCTAACCAGGAATTAAAGGAGCTGATAATTGACTATTAAAGTTAAAATAAAAAATTGTTAATGTGAAGGAATTCAACACCTGCTAACGTGTTGTATGAAGTCTTCATCTGGTAGTTATGGTGATTATCCAAATGCATGGGAGGTTTCCGTTCACATCAACCTCTTGTTTTTTAAATTTTTTCTTGCTATCATGTTGTATCATGATATGAGTTGCCTCTTTGACTTATTTGAGGCTAATCCTAAATCTGAATTGGTTTTTTTTATTTATTTAACAATCACATGCAGGTGATGTAGCTGCTCTGGGTTGGCGGGATTTGTTTATAATGGGTAAGAGTTTATAGTCTTTACAGCAGCAATTGAGAATTTATTTTTGTCTTTCTGCATCTTTGGCTGTTGGAATAATCGTGTTCATCCTTTGACAGTATTGCAGGGTTCTTTGCTTTTCTTGTTTGCACAAAGTGGTATAATCCGGCTATTCATAGGAACTCTTGTATCGGAGAATCCAGTTTCTCTTCATTATCAAGAAGATACCTTGACCATAATGGAGGCTTAGTTATTTCTGCTGATGATGTCCGGCAAAACAGCAATAGGATGTGCAATCTACAAGACATTGGTGGGCATATTATGAGAATTCCATTCATCTGTTTCCAGATTCTACTTTTTATGCGCTTAGAGGTATAATAGATTTGGAGAAGTGCGTTCCTATCGATTTTTTAGAATCTTTTATGAGTTCTAAAGTTAACATGCTTCTCTTTCCTGTCAGGGAACTCCATCGGGTGCTAGACATATCCCATTCAGAATAATTTTTGCTCCTGTTTTTCTGATACAAGGAGCTGGGGTTTTGTTTGCTGCATATAGATTGATCGAGAAGATTGTTCTTTTGTTACATAGTGGAGCTGCTTTTGGAAGCTGCTTGACTATGGCATCAAAAGCTGGTGATTTACTAGGTTTCTTGCACCATGGTTCAAGGTGATTTCAAATTTCATGTCCTTAAGGAGATCCCTGTTAGATGAATAAGAGACGAAATGCAAAAATTATCTGATGTTCTCGTTTCTTATTGTTCATTTGTGTCTACAGGCTGTTGGGTTGGTGGTCAATTGATGGGGGGAGTAGTGAAGAACTGGCTAGACTTTATTGTGCCGAGGCTTCTGGGTTTTTTCATAATACTGTATTTTAGGAGTTGCTTGGCCTCTTTATCAAAAATCTAAGTGCATCTTAATTCAAGTTATTGAAACATTTTGCATTGTTCTTTCAACTTGATGCTAACTTAATAAAGATATCATGACCTAAATTGAAAAAAGGGATAGCTATGGCTTTTGTTTGACTACAAAAGGTCTAAATAGGTTTTTGTAGTGTTAACATACATTTACACATAGGGAAGGATCCAACAACCCTCTTTCTTGGCACAAATTTTGAGCCATCAAATTAATCTACTTTAATTAGTTAAGATTCAATCTAAAATACACAATTAATGCATCTTGGAAAAACACCCAAGTCCTGTAATTTAAATTGTATTGATCTCATAACTTAAATTTGTCTTAAAAAAAATGTTATCATGAATCCTAATCTTTCAAAGTGTAGCAATATACACACACATAGGGGCTTAGCCAGGATGTTGAATTAGTGGGGGCTAACTTTGGTAAATCATAGCCAAAAAAAAAAAAAAAAAAATCAATTTCTATTATTTCTTTGTTAGGTCCTAAATATATTAAAAAAAAATTACATTCCAAGAATTTATAATTTGAATTTATCTTTTTAACTTCATATTTGTGTTTGAGAGATAAGATGAGATTAATTGAGATAAAATAGTGTGTAAAGAGTTTGAAGAACTTTGACAATTGAAGAACTAATGGAGAAGTAATTTACATTACGAAAGAAGAGTAAAGTTAGTAATCTACTTTTGATTACAAGTAAAATTTGTAGGTTCGGGTGGGTTTATTGAAGAAAAATTTGACTCTTGCAGGGGCAATAAAGTAGGGAACAAAATCTATAGCAGGGGCAATAATAATTAAACTTCGAAATGAACTGTGAGGAATTTTTTAAATAAGCGGGGGCAATTGCTTCTATGTGGCTCTGCCACTGGATATACAAGTGGCACATAAACTATGTGTATTTGCCCTTTCTTTTATGCATGGTGTAGAGAGCAGATGATTGCGAAACACTTTGTTTAATTTGTCCTATATCCTTCTGGATCTGAACTAGTATTGCATTTATGGGTATGAGAATTTCTTCTGATATATAAGCCAAAGATCATACCTTCGATTACCACATTGAAATAACGAATTAATCTTTGTTCTGCTTTGACATATGTTGTGCGCTTGCTCTGAGCTGCTTGTAAATTTGAGCTGATGATTGCTACTAAAATTTCTTCAAGCTTGCTGGTAGTTTTGTAATTTCTATTATAGTGTAATACAGTATTATGCAGGTAGAAAATTTTCTTTGCCTAATCATTTCCTTGATCCTTATTGTTCAAATACAACTCTCTCTCCTGATGTTGTGAAAAAGACGCCCAAAATAGATCTTGTCCAGGAGGTAAATACAAAATGTTGACTGTTTTCAACTACCGAAGGCTTAAGTTGTGGCTCTTCAAGCTTTCATGTTTTAGCAAATGCTTTATGTATATTTACAATATTTTCAATATATGAGTCAGATATTTTTTTCATTTTCTAATAATCTTTTGATGTTATCTTCAATTTTTCCATTGCAGATCTGGAGATTTCAAGGTGCACTTTGTGAACAAACTGAAATCACAAGGTTTATCAGCAAGAGTATGAAAGACTTCAAAATGTGTGGTTTAAGAACAGAGTTGTGTTCGTTTATGTTCTTCTCAATCCTCGCTCTGGTATTCTTATTTTCAGATTTAGTTTGTGTGCAAGGCTCACAGACTAATTTGTTGAATCTATCAGCTTAGAAGGCTCTGGTATTCTTATTTTCACGTATTTAATGTAATCGTTCTAGCCCGTACAAGGCTCTGGTTGTCTTATTTTCACGTATTTAATGCAATTCACGATGTTTGTTAAGTGAGCGACAACAATGAGTTTGCAATATCACTATAGTTGAGTTCTTTTACTTAGATTAAGTCTTATTGAAAAAAAAAAAGATCTACCATTATGAACGTACCTGAGTCTTATAAAGAAAAGAAACATAGTGAATTCTAACTCATGCTATTCATGGACGTAGGTTTTATAATTGAACCACATAAAATCTCCTGTTCTAATTTATTTTATTGTTTGTTGTTACATTATGTTCAACTATTTATCACTTTTAAATCTTTTTCTTTTGTAACCAAGGCATTCGGGCTAGCTTGTGCGCACATCACATTTAAATCTTATAAAACTAATTAATGTTCAACATCATTACTACTTGTCTCTAATTACAAAGGGGTCAAGAAGAATTTCTTCTCGACTAGGTTCAGGTTTTTTTTTTAACTTGAAATTTTGTTTTCTGTGTTGTGTTTTTTCAATGAGTTTTAAATTTTATCATTATATTTTTTAAATTTAAATTAATTTAAAATTAATTATATAGTGTTAAATTCTTTTGAAATAAAAACACAATATTTAATAATAACACACCCTTAATACCCAAGAAATTGCTAGGGTTAATTAATTTAATGTAATCTATTAATTTTTTAATTGTGAAGTATTTAAATATTGTAGTTATTAATGATAATTTTTCATTCAAATACACTTATAGCTTTATAATATATGAATTAATTTCCTAATATAAGATTTGGTTATATTATTTTGAAATTAGACAAGATTATGTCAAATTGATGACAAAAGAGTGAAAGTTTCTAAGAAAATTGAAAATTAGATAAAATTTGTTAAATTGATAATTAGTTAAACAATTTAGATATAGATGAATATTTCTTATTTTATTAAATTTATAAAGACAAGAAAGACTTATTACATAAATGATAGATGTCGTTACCAAAAAATGACTAACCAAGATTAAGTGCACAAGGAGATGAGATGATAAAAATATCTAAATGACCTTGAAGAATTTGTTCATGGATCGAGATGGGAATGTTAGAGGTGATTGTTGGTTGTATATTAACTTGAGACTAGAGGCATAGTTGTAGAGTGGAGAAATAAATGAAATGCATGTGCATGCCCAAATAAGCATGTGGCCGTACCTGGACTGCCAAATAAGCACGTGATGGTACTTGGATGCGAAATGGTGCTTAGATTTAGGATAGCTGTGGAGTTACGTAATGAGTGTAACGCATGTGTATGATGAAATGGACAAGTGGTACTTGGACAACCAAATAAACAAGTGCTAGTACTTGGACTTGGGCAATGACTTTACACTATAACAAAAAAAGGTTTTTGTGTCGGCCGAAAACTGACACATATCAAAATACATGTTGGTTTTTGCGCGACATATATGGCCCTGACACGTATTCTATATGTGTCACTTGGTCAAACTGACACAAGCATATGTGTCGTTCCCAAACAGACATGTATTAACAAATATGTGTCACATAGTAACGGATTTTATCAAATATGTGTCAGTGATTAAGCGACACATATTTTGTGTCGGTCAAAAAACGACATAACTGTGTCATTCCTTGACCGACACTAGTGTGTCAAACTATGACCGACACATATTGATATTGAAATATATGTGTCATACATTGACCGACACATAAATCTTCACTAAGTGACACATATTTTGTTACCTATGTGTCGATTATTGACCGAAACTAAAATTTAAAAAAATTTAATACGTGTCATTCTATGGCCGACACATATTTCGTTCACTAAGTGACACATATTTCGTTTTTTCGTGAACATATATGTGTCGGTTTCTAGCCGACACTTATTTTTAAAAAAATTTAATACGTGTCATTCTCTGGTCGACACATACTTCGTTCACTAAGTGACACATATTCCGTTTTTTCGTGAACCTTTATGTGTCGGTTTTTGGCCGACACTAACCTTGAAAAATATATAATACGTTTCAGGATGGTCTTATCCTGACACATATTATATATTTTTTTATTTTAAAAAGTACATGAAACTCAACAGACAAAAACATATTCCATAGCACTCTACAAGGTGAATCAACTTTCAGACAGACAAAAAACAGGTGGAAGACAGAATATGAACTACCAGTATTTACATTCTGATAATCCAAAATCTAAATGCAAAAGCTATTATGGTTCAACTCATCCATTTATCACCACACAATGAAACAACAATAATTTCCACAGTAAGCTTTAAAGTTTTGGACCTCAATTGTTAAATGTTCACGCAGGAAACAAAAAGCTTTGCAGGTCTTGCTACAAAATTGACCAAAACAACCCAAAAAATAGAACCATATCTTCAGCAGTAGATATCGTGAAGCATGAGGTGATTGGGTTTAAAAAGATAAACAAGTATAAGGAAGCATACCTTCAATTCATCATCATAACCAACCAGAGAAAGTGCAAGTTCTGCATTTTCCTTGCCAACCTGCATAAGCAAGGGTAAAATTCGTACATGTAAGGTAGAAAAGGATTTGTAACTCTTAATCATGGGAAAGGTCAAAGCATTGACTAACCACTCTAAAAGCAGCCTGCTGAACTCTAGATAATCTATCATGCAGCAAATATGAGCTCAAACTACCTACAAGATACAGAACCTAAAAATTAGAGACAGCAAATAAGAGAGCGAGGACCCAGCAGCATTAGCATAACACAAAACATATTCAACTAACACCTAGCCAAGTCAGGCAGGTTGCAAGCTAAATCCAAAGAATAATGGTAATGGTGAAACAACAGAAACCAAGCCAACAGCTATAGAAAAGATTCAGTGCATATTGTAAAACAGAAAATTAGGACATAAGAGAATAGTTTTATGCTAGTAACAAAGAAAATCAAATGTGCACATGAAAGAAGCAAGCATTATTGACCACTGAGCATCAGTCGTCTTTCTCTGTTGATGTATCTATGAATTATACTGCATCATTTTGAATTTCATATTCTGTTGATGCAAACTTAATATTTAACAAGTGACATTGTCAACAACTAGTGCTGGAATCGAACAAGTTCAATATACTCATCTGTTCAACACCATACATATGCTTCAACCCTATCTTTGCTATTATCTTTTGCCCCAAGGGAAAAGCAAATTCCTAAAAATTTTAAACAAAAAAGAAAAAACTCAACATCTATCACAAGGCATACTAAAAAGCTTACCAGAAAGATAGGAGTAGAACAAATGCAGCAAGAAACAGAATATCAGGTGAAGCTGCAGCAATAAATTTATAATTTAAAACCACCCAAAGCGTGCAGTGAACTTAAAAATAAATATTGAAGTTGAAAATCAATTACCATGAGTTAAGAGAAACATACCCATGAGGACAAAGCCACAAGCATGAGACCAGCAAAGCCACCCTTCACAAGCAGCAATAAGCATATATATAAAATAGATGAAGTAACCTGAAAAGAAATCAGATCACAAAGGTTAATTATCCGTTGCCTGATATCTTTCACCACTCTTGTATGGGCTCTACTATTTTCTAATTGCAGCATCATAAGCAACATATATCAAAGTTAAGAAGCTTTCTTTACTCTAGGTTTAAAGGGATTTTTAGAACGGTATTCAAGGCAACTTGGGCTCTTTTTAAGCATTTGAATATGTTAAATATAGAAAATAATGAAGACTTCTTCAAGGGGAAAAACCCTAAAAACAGTTTGTAATACAGTGTCTAGACATCTCTTTACATGTCCAGTAATATCATTTTAACAAGAAAAAGAATGAGATGAGATAGCAGATGACAGAAAGTGATCCATAATGTCACATCAGAAGTAGTGTATACAATTAAAATAATTGAATCTACACGTCAATGCAAAGCAACATTATCCATCTCAACATGCCTCGCCATGCTAAACACTGATGATCTTGGTCAAATACACAAGTTTTACCATTCAAAAAGAAACAAAGTAGATACTATTGTACCTTCCAGTCTAACAATACACAGAAAGACACTAACAAAAATTTAGAAGATTAGACACATTCAAAATTCACTTGCGAGTATCATTCTATGTTTGCTTTTCTGTATCTTTCACTCTCATGATTAACATAATTAAAACAATAAATTGAACTGATCAATAGGTAATATAGCCCAATTTCCAATGTGCAGTGAAATATTTTTACAGAAATGTAACCTTCCCAACACATTTTGATAATAGTGACAGACACCAATGCTTTGATGAATTTATAGATTAGTGAAAATCAAAAATATAGAAAATCTCAAACGATGTGCACGATATGGTGAAACTACTTTCGCAACCCAAATTGACTTTCAAAATGCTACATAACTTTCTAAGCAGAAAACCATGATTTTACAACTAAAAGCATACAATACAAGGAAAATCTCCACAACATAACAAAAATTTTGCACAGTATGTTAAAATGATTGGTACTTCTTTAACTCCAATTAACCTCTACAACTCATCTTCACATTTCCAGAAATTTATTCACTGCTAAAAACCTGTCAACTTGAGAACCATGCTTTTAGTTGAATTTTACATGACACAAGGGAAAATCTCGATGATATGAATGTTGAATTCTCATTCTTACCCAGATTGGAAGATCCAATCATTAGATGGAGTTCTTGCAGTTGATATCAATGAATCCAAGTTGAATTACCACGTCCAAAATAATCAAATTAGCCAACAAGTAAAACAAATAACAGGTCAGAGATATCAACTAAATTAATTGTAAGGATTGTTAAACGTAAATCAACAAGAGAAAATTATACCTTCTGTAAAGCTTCCATCTGCCCCTCTTTATACAGAGAGACTTCTAGCATTCATTTCATTCTCCACAGCAAGAGCTTCCCCACATTTTGACATTAACTGATTTTTTTCTCTCCAAGTTCCTTCTCACAATGGCTTATTTTTGTTTTCAGTTGTCTTAGTTCTGTTTCAGCACTACCAACAGCAACCTTGGCATCACCTATAGCTGGTCTTCAAGGCATTTCGCCTCATTTCCGCTGCTCTTGCTAGCTAGTACACCCTACACCAAGAGCAATTACAACGACTTTCTTTATACAACTTGGTTCGCTGACAAATGACAGCAATAACAAAGTCAATGGGCTAAAACAAACAAAGCCAACATGTATAGGGACTCCTTACCTGGTATTCATTTTCATTATCTTCCAAACTCTTAGAAAGTTCCTCAACTCTCTTTTTGAGATCAGCTGCTCCTTCTTTAAACTTTCTGACAGCAGAGGCCTTCTCTTCTACAGATTGCTTCAGATCTTCAATATTGTGAACAATCTAGCAATATTATGATCCATAGTCAAATGTGGAATCAGCAAATGGCAAAAAAGAGAGAGAAGATGCAAAGAGATAAAGTTTTTACTTCCCCACCCATGCTGGCTTCTTTTTCAGCGGTCGAGCTTGACACTTGCTTTTCCATTTCCTGTATTTCCAACTATGTCCGTTCTGTACTTATTCACAATAATTCAACCTTCAAAAGAATAGAAGGACGTAGAAAAAACAATGAAGTAACATTAAAGTTTTGGAATGAATTGTAAATAGAAATAACTCCATTAGTTACTTCAATCATTAGATCAATCAAACAAGTTGTCATCTCCCAAAAAAAAAACTTCAAATATTCACAAAACCTCTATCAATATTCTGACTAAATCTTGTTTTAACAATTCCAAATATAATATATAACAAAATGAGTGAATTCCTATTCTCATTGCCTATATTGACTGTAGTCAGCAAGCTATATACATTCATCCCAAAAAATTGTCAGTGTTACTTGTCTATTCCTCTAGAACTTTTTCATCCTACAAATATTTTGAGTTAATAAGTTAGAACATATTGAATATTCAATCTACACTGATAAGCACAAATCTTAAAACATTTTCCAATAATTCAAAATTATTACTTCTAACAAGCCAAAAACATTAGTATGCCATGTTTTCTAATCATTCAAAGATAAAAGACTCTCACCTTGACATGCATTGGATGGCCCACTCTATCATAGGGATGAGGAACTGCATCATGAATGATGTCCACAGTTTTTAGCCTCTGCCATGTTTTCTGTGTAAAAGTTGTATAAGATAAAGATACGGACTATGCTACATGCTCATCATATGAAACAAATGACTACCAAAAAGAAACATTAGTATGTTGGCGACCTCCAAAATCAATTACACAATTGATAAATATTACCTTCACAAAATCCATAAGTCATATCTTACGCAGTTAATGCAGTAAGTTTCTTAATTCTTAAAGTAAATATAGGTGTGTATTCATTGTCTTGGGCCATTAATATAAACGACAACAGATTCAAACAAAACTGAACAGAAAAATTATTACTTCTAACAAGCCAAAAAAAGACTGCAAGAGTAATATAATCTGATAATAACAGAAGTTCCAAGTTTTTATTCTCCCCACAACGTTGATTATAGTCAAGCCACACATGTAAATTATCTATACGTAACAACTGCTCTACAATATTATTCAAGATATCCATTCACATCAGCAATTAATATCACTTCTCACTACCTCAACAACTTAGGCATACCATATCATATCTTAGATATTACAAAGGAACTATTAGTTCTATCCTCATCGTAGATTAAGGAAAAAAAAAAACAAGCAAGAGAGGAAGAACACAGATGAGGGCAGTTTTTTGAAATTTTAGTTCGCAAAATTATAAAAATAAATATTGAGAGGTAAAATTATTATCTGCTAATAAGTGGCCATCGTACCTTTGAGAAGCAAAGAATTTGCTTTGAGGGCAAGACTCGACCACATGCACTCTTCACTCTTTCAATTGTAGGGAAAAGTATTCTGACAGATGGTCTTTTCAATTCTTGGCTAGCACTCCAGCAGCCCCACTGTCAAGAGCATCAGTGATTACTGAATCTGAAACAAAAACTAAAACTTTTAATGTATATCTACATTCAGCAAATTTAAGGGGTTTATTTTACCTCTGGATCAGACTCTTCAGAGTCAAAGAATCTCAATGATTTCTTTCCAGCAGCTGCTGCAAATGCAGTAAGAAATTGGGCATTGCTCGAAGAACCAATTGATGATGAACCTTAACAAGATAAAAGGTGTCAAGAATAAATATTTTCTAATATACAATAAGAAGTTCAAACTGTGCAAGGTACACTCACCATAAATAAAATCTTGATTGATTAAAAAAAAAGAAATTACTATTATCAGATTTTTCAACAAATTGTATAATATTATTAAATTATATAATCAAGATTCAAAAGAATAGAAGGAAGCAGAAAAAACAATGAAGCAACATTAAAGTTTTTGAATGAATTGTAAATAGAAAAATGGATTTTGTTTTTGATGCTGCACAAATATTCTTTCTTTCTAATGTGGATCTAGTGCCGTCAACATTTGGAGATGCTACTAGAAAGCATTCCATCCATGTTTTAGAACAATAGAACTGCTGAATCAGCCTTTGGTGCAGCAGTTAAAGTATTCAGTTTTGTATAAATCAATTGTGTAGGTGCAGTTAAAGTATTTTGTGCTTCTAGTTGAAAAATATAGCATTATAACAATGTAGTAGGACATAAAGAGGACATAAATATGGTTAACAATCTCTATATGGAGGTGCCTATTTTTTACTTTGAGAAACTAAAATTTCCTTTCATTTACATGTCCTTGATGAACAAAAGTCCTTTTTGGTTCTTTGTTTCTAGTTATTTGGTTTGAGTATTGTGTGCTTCTAGTTAAATGTAGATGTATATTATTGCCTTACATGTGCTAAAATCTTTTTCCATAAAGGCCAATTGAATATATCTTTAGATGTGGCATGTAAATAAAAATGATAAAAGTATTTTCATTAATATAGCTTGTTTTACCCAGCCAACATGGGGGACTGACTATGGTTCTACAACAATGCTACTTTTGATCTGAATTAGTATGGAATTGCTGTTAGACATGAGTATTCAGTGTCTAACTTGCAAGCATAGAAGAGAATGATAAGTGCTGCTTGCCAATAAAAAATAGTTTTTGACACAAAGGACAAGGTAAAACTAAATGTTTGAGCAGTTTTGTTCTGAGGAAAGAGTTGAGATGTATTTTAAACAAGAGCAAGATTTCATGAAGCCATTCTATGAGTTTATTTTTTGTTCTCAGTTTTTCACACATTTGCAATGTAATTATCCGCAACACCTAGTAGAAAGAAGCTCCGAAGAGCTTTAGAGTGCCACCACCACACCATTAGTTTTGTTATGTCAATGTCAACTTACCTATGAATTTCAGCAAAATGCTTTGATGTTTCATTCACATTAGCTGGTCAAACTCGATGTTACTGGTTGAATTGTTCTGAGAAAAGAGAACATCTAATCCCATTGTTGGGCGTAATGGAGAAAAAGCCTATTGTCTCATAGTTAAAGTTAAGGATTCAAATCTCCTGTAACCTTCTTGGCTACCTAGCTTGTATGGTTCGAACCTCGTTTAGAAATTAAATAAACAAGGGAATGGCCAAGAGATTTCTGGGTATTCAGAAAAAGAAAAGAAATTAAAAAATAAAAAAGAAGTGAGAGGGAACATATGACCTTTCTATTAGCTAGCAGGCTCTATTCATTTCTTATTTTGTCACAATTTTATATATAGATTAATTGTAAGGTACTCTAAACAATGATTGCATGTATGCTTTAAGATATGCATTCAAATTGCAAATCATGAGCTTATGGTAACTCATGATTCAAATTGCAGGTTTGACATCTGCAAGAAACCTTTTGATATCTACAAAAAGGAAAACTCTTAGAACCTCAATGATGAAATTAAATCAGATGGAGAATTCTTATAAAATGACTAATCATCTGGACCAACAAATTTATGTAAAGCACCCTGCCGCAGAAAATTATGGTATAATAAATGCAATTATAGATGTAAAATTAGCAAAAAATAAATACCTTCTTCCTCTGCCGCAGCACCAGCATTTGACAGTTCATTCTCAATCTGCAATATTTCTCTCTCCACTAAAACAAATCTTTCAAGAACTTTTGGTGTGGTAACAAATCTCACAAATCTGTTTAAAAGACAAAAGCTCTTAGGTCAAACAATAATTATCCATTATATCTCAAGTATCCATTGCACGGTGCTAAATCCAGATAATATACAATTTCACAAACTTTTCATTTGTTTATTCATTTTAAGTCATGCAAGATCTCATGAAATCTAACTTGTGTAGGCTTATAGGCAGCGAAGGGATCCACTCTTGGACTCAAATTCTTTGTAAATGTTAGAATTTCTGAATAGCAAAATTGATCTTCAGCAATATTTTCCATTTCTCCCCAGATTCAAACCATCTTTTTCCAACAAATCAAACTCAGAACTCCGATACAAATCGAAATTAACATTCTTACTTCTGAAACCTAACATTAAATTTCAACAATTCAATGAATTTATCTAGGCAAACGGACTTGGAAAAATGTGTCATTAATTAGAGTGAATTTTACCTCTGCAGTGTGGCTTTTGTGAACCAAGAAGCACCTGAACCCACTGGACGGAAAGTGATCGAATACCCATTTTTGGATATCTGATCTTTAGCAGCTTTTAAATGTGATAGAAATGGTTCCAGAAGTCCAGAAGCTAATTTCTCATTGGAATCACCAGCAAATATCACCAGATCACATCTTCATTGTTCCACAAACATTCAATAACAGCACATAAATAAACCAAAATAAATGTCTCATTCTCAAACATGTATATACTACAAACTATGCAACAATGGAGACTACCTGGTTCTGGTGGGGGTGAGTTGAAAAAGAACATAATCAAGATGGGTTCTTGAGACCATTGAGAGAGATTAAGACAGTGTCAGAGTTAGCGTTCTAGAGAGAGTTATTCAGAAGTTTCAGATTCTCAGGTTATGCATTGTTGGAACAAACTGAAACTCTTCAGTTCCTTGGTTCTTGTGCTCCCGCAAAGAGTGTCAACTCTTTCTCACTGGAGACAGAGAGAGAATGTATGTATCCAAGTACATGCCAGCAGGTGGTGGTGGTGGTGAAATGAAACTGAGCACATCTACACATGCATGTCAAAATTCCAAGTGGGATATATAGTAGTCCTGTTTCTCCAATATGAAACTACCATCAGGTTAAATGACACATT
Organism: Boswellia sacra; assembly: GCA_013180625.2. Lineage (NCBI taxonomy): Eukaryota > Viridiplantae > Streptophyta > Magnoliopsida > Sapindales > Burseraceae > Boswellia > Boswellia sacra. The sequence continues at coordinate 272,622 of SNVD02010938.1, read as the reverse complement.
AAAAGAGGGAACACCTTTCTGCTTGAAAATTTAATCTTCTTTTGAAAAGAATTTCACATGAAAAGAAGGCCTGAAATTTAAGAAATCTCAAGAATTTAGAGAGAGAAAACTCTTACTACACTTCCATTGATTTCCTCCTGATTAAGATTAGTCTAGCAGATAAATCAATGCAGGCACCTAATCAATAAATTAAAAAAATGTAAGTTGATTCATCATAAAACTTTTATGGGATTTTCAGAAGAAAGAATGTTCAACGATATTTCTTTAGTGCTCAGATTTTCCCTTTTTCATAAATTGGATTTACATATTGTGTCTTTAATGGACACCCAAACCATTAAAGCAATAACAGATGCATGCCAAAATTTAAAAAATTCTGAAGAGATATTGCATAAATATCCTAGAAGTACAGAATATAGATTTTAATGTATGACCATCCAGAAAAGTAGCAATCTGCAAGTGCATTAACAATAAGTAGTAATGATTCCTTCTCAAATCATATAAGAGAAAGGCTTCAACTCTAGATTAATAATAACTTCTAAGTGTATAGAATATAAAATAATTGATGAAAAAGAAGGAATCATAGACAGCATGGTGACCAATTAAATGAACACAAACACAAACCTCGCTCAGCTCATCTTCTTCAAAATCCTCAATCACAGGGACAGGAGCATTGGATCCCTTGGCAGAACACTTGGCACCCTTCTTCTTCCAGTGTCATCTGCACACAAATGTAGTCAATGGTGATAAATCACATTACCAACAACCCCACATCTCTCACTTTCTCAATGGTGTAGATGATGAAGCTAGGTGTGTGTGTGTGTGTATCTTTAGGAGTACAAATAAATGAAATTAGGGCAACAAATTATGCATATATAATGGGTTAGGAGGCATTGATTAGAATCCCTAATTACTATTTGTGTAATTACAAAAGGGTAAAAAATTGAGAGAAAAGGAAAACCATGAAACATAATGTGTACATAAAATCAAATATGTATGACTAAATGCCAGTCCATTAGCACCTCCATTTGGCTAAATAAAAGCAATTAAATTAAATAATTCAACTCAAAAACCTTTGAATCCCACCAAATGAGCATTTTAGACATATTAGGTGCCACTTACCAACCAAAAATTTGTATTCCTATAGCCACCAGCACAGAGTACAAGACAACCATAATTACACAAGGAAAAGAAAAAGGTCATAAGTCATTACCAGTAAGGGTCGCATAAAGATAGATCCTGAGTTGAATGTTTTGCATTTAGTCATAATATAAGTGTTTCCAATCCTCAATCTAAAGACTTATACCTAAGTTCATGTACTCATTGGTTCAAGAATGAGTATTGCACATTTTCAGTCAATAATTATCATAAGAACGAATCTGAAAGCTCAAACCTTGTAACCGATTTCAAAGAGAAGCAGCAAAAAGTTAAAGTATACTTTTCAATGGCACATTTTCAGTCAATCAAGTCCAAAACCTTGATAAAATGAGCAGTTTATGAGAAAATAGACACTTGAACACATGTATTATGATAGTTTGTACCTATCCAACATAGATAAAATTTTTGATAGACAACTACTTTCATCACTTATTAGTTGTTTCAAATACCCCAAATGCCCTGCACTCAGTAAGAAAATTTTCTGTGAAGAGGTGCTGTATAATGTAACTTGACACATAATCAATAAATCTCCAAAACAAGTGTATGTCTTATATTAGGGAACAATAATTTGATGTCTTATTATAATGAGTGGGTATAATACCTCATGTGCAGGAATTCGAAGGCTACACTTATTTGCCTGGAGATCATACACATAAATAAAATCATAACTTCTTGCGGCAACAAGCTCCTAGCCATCAGTTCAAAATTTTACTAAGAAGATCCCAAACTCATCATCATCACCATCAACAGAAAATCTAAACCATCATGTATTTCCTGCAGCAAAAAAGAACTTAATTATGAAGCAATATTTCATAAGAAAAAATTCCATGGTTGATAGTTCTTTGTTTTCGTAATGAACAAACAGGCAGTTGAGCCCCAGTGAAGCCCAATTGAAAAATGTCTTGCACCAATTGTCTTGGATGTTTAATTGTCCCCATGCTCTGCCCATTTTTTCTCCACAGTGATACCTTCTTATCTTCTCCAGCACTTGTAACAACCAAATCTGTAATAATGATACCCCAATCCAAATGAAATGATAAAAAGAAAAACGAATCTTCTATGTAAATGCATGAATGTAAAAACTAATCCAAAACATTGTGTTTAGATTTTAATTAAAAGAAATAACTCATGATGTAAACTCAAACTTCAGCTTGCTCCAAATTTTCATCCAATTTTTCATCAACCAAAGAAACCGTAAAACAATATTCCTCTCAACTACGTTTACTAAACTATTTACCCCTCCAACTAAGTTCAAATTTTCATTTGAACGCCAAAGAAATACCAAACACAAAAGAACATCCTTCATTTACTCTTCTTCTAATAATAAGAGGTAAACTTGAGTCAATATTTTTCACTTGAAGATAATATGACAACATACATAGAACATGGAAAGTATGCAGTAGTACCTTGTGTCCAAACAGATCTCGGATGTTATCAATCCATAGAGTATCATAGTAGGTCTAGTCCAGAAAGTTAAAAACAAAATTAATATTTTTTTTCCATACGTAACAAAAACTTTTGAAGTAGAGTGCTCAACCATGGTCACAATCATATCAAAGACTGACATTACTCAAAATTACATTTAATTTTTAATCATAGAATAACACAATAAATTTCTTACCTCTCAAGGGAAAGGCCCCATGCAATAACATGAACATCTTCTGGGAAGCCCATAGGAAGCAACATTTCAGGTCTAAACATGCCAGAATTTCCAATTTCCACCTATTTTCCTAAGCCTTCGTGATAGCTAAGAAATCACAGGAGGATATGTCAATTGCTAAGTGCCAAAGATAAAATACCTAACCAGTGAAGTACATGATTTATTACCTAAAAATCTCCATGCTGGGCTCCATATATGGATTTTAAGAAGGCTTAAAATGCAGCTTGGACATGCCTACGAAACATGGAATAGAAACATCAGTTTCACCTCAGTCACCGTTTTCAGCTAATTGAGTAAAGGAAAAATTGATCGTTGAGAATAGTTCTAGAAACAAAGAATACTTTATGGAGGATTTGCTAAAGGAAAATTTCTTCGTTAGAAATCATACTTGCTAAGTTGTTATTATTCCAATCATAGAGCATTCTTTTAGTGCTCTCAAGTGCATCTATTAGCAAAAACAATTTTGTTTTTGTTTTTGTTTTTAATTTAATTATCTTATTTTTCTCCCCTGCTTTGTGCAAAGAAACGGGATTTTAACACGTGCCACCCTGTCCATGATCATTGAAGGATACTGACAGATGAATATGAAAACAGAAGTATATAACAGTAATTTGTTTGGTACAGCAAGGAACAAAAATACTAAGCTTTAACGTGCAACCTTAAAACTTTAAACTCTTAAAGTCAATTAAATGAACACCAAAGCATAGAAGCCAGCTGTAATTTCAATAAAACACTTCTGCCTTACCCAAACATGAGAAGAAGTCATTAAGTACTTCGATCAAGTCACCAAGAGTAAGCCCTCGATCACATACCAGGCCTGAAACCAACATTAGTAATTTAGACAAATTATTAACTCACAGAAGGACAAGTATCAGTAGATAACCCATAACAAATCCAAGTCACTTCCCTAAAACTTTATTCAAAATACTTAAGACACAACTAACTTTTGGTTATTCTTCACCAGATAAAAAACAAAAAAAGATAGGGACACATACACATCTATGCCAACCATTGTGATAGCAGCATACAGGAAGTACTCAAGAACTCCATGGCTGATCTGAATAAAATACAATCCAATGAGAGGGTTTCTGAAAAAGGGCACGTCTCTTGACAAAAACGGAGTTATCAAAAATTACCACAGAGGAGAATACGAGCATAAAGAAAGGGATATTGGTCAACAATTAATGATTCCATCGTTGTCCTAAATTTTCAAGATTACCCTCCAAGCTAGATTTTAGAAAGTCGGGCTAGAGATTCCTCTCTACTGACATAAAGAAACTGAGATTGCACCAAATTGGCATCAAGTAAGAAACCTGGAAGCATAGCATGCTGACTCCATTTTAGGTAAGACCCTCATGGACGAATTGCAGGACTAATATGTCATGAAAAAAGTTCAAATTTTGTTTACACTACAAACACCAAAACCCTAAAGCAAACACTTACAGTCACTAGGCAGAATATACATCACATTCCAAATAAAGTTAGATTTCGTACACAGTGATTCCAGAGAGAAAAAAATTGTATGTTGTCTCTAGAACCTGCACAAGACGAACTTCAAACATAGGGCGATTAGCTGGGTCCTTAGCCAAATGCAGTAATCGCTTATGAGTCCATATTTTATAAAAAGACTAAACTAAAAACAGATCAAAGTATTTCAAATTAAATCCAAAAGGAATGAATCCACATTTAATTCAATCAGAATATCCAATATGTGATTGCTGTCATTGATTTATGTGTCAAATCAAATGCACAAACTCCTATTCTTAGGAATGCATATTAACATATTCTGTGTGCCTCATGTTTAAATCTACACCAAGTCTTAGCATCTTTCTAAATGGTTAAGTAATTACAATTGCATGTCATTTAGTTCTTCACAAACTTAATTAAGAGAAGCCCGGTGTTTTAAAAAGACAACTGTTAAGAACTTAAGCTTGAAACCTACGTTTGACCGACATGATAGACATACAAGCCTAAGCAGCTCACACATAGTTTAATTGGTTTAAAAGCCATACCAGAAAATTCATAGCTAATATGACAGGGAAAAAATATCTAGCATGATGATATATGAAATGGTACGCTATATATAACTTCTTATGTTGGGCAGACTGGTTATGATTTGTATATCTATCTCCCTATATCCTGCAACTGTGCTAAGCACATTTGACAAGTTCTATAAGTGTTAAAACTATGATAAGAATTCTCGAATGCCTATAACTCAGTTTCTTTTTAGATAAGTTTTGTCCTCATTGCATGGAAATACAAGCTTTTGGGTACAAAATACAAATACAATTAGTTCAAACATAAAGCACTTCTATGCATATGGATAGCATTATAAAATTATCAAATCAACAGCAAAATCAAATGCAAGGTAGCAAAACTAGAGAGCTATTAAGACCAACACTATTAGCAGCATTATATAAAGCACATATACCAGTAGTGGGTTCGTCAGCAAATATGACGGATGGGCTTGTAATTAGTTCACATGCAAGGGATAGACGTTTCTTTTCACCACCACTAATTCCACGAACTTTTGCATCACCAACATTGGAGTCAGCATAGCTAACCTTTTAAAGAAAGAAAATAAAGCAACCATCCAAAAGAAAGTATGAATCAGAGTAAAGGTAAAAGTATTAACCAAACACGATGCTAAAATCGGTATTGATTAACTTCTTTATATCCAACCACCGAATTTATAAAGGAGTTCTAACTGAAGAACCTCACAAGACCTACACTACCAATTCAAAAGAAAGTGAAAGAACACCCTAGTCAAAGTTCCAGACATACATTATGACATAACTCTAAAAGACAAAATCAAATGGGCCTTACCAAGCCTAGCTTGAATAAGAGACTATTCACATAGTCATCTCTGTCCTCTACAGAAGATATCTCTGGAAGCTGAAGTTCCGCAGCAAGAGAGAGAGTCTCCCGAACTGTCAACTGTGAGAAAAAAAGGTCTTTCTGTCTCACATAGGCAAACCTGCAATCACAAAATACGCAAAATAAATCACAGCCATATGCACCTTCCTTCAAGAATATTTATCACAATGAAACATACTTATAAGCTTTGTTTGAACTAGGCCTTCCATTGACCTCCAAAAGCCCAGACAAATGTAACCGTGGTGATGCCGATAGCTGACCCCTAAGGACATTTAATAGCGTTGTTTCCTGGATGAGAGCCATTGGCAATATGAGCCACCTCGTGTAAGGCATTTCCATTGCAAAGAACATCTAGCTGTTGGACAATACAATTAGATAATTAATAAATGTAATTTTAAAATTTAGACATAAATTAATGATTATTCATTCAAAATATCGAAAACAATTACAAAATTGTTGAATTAATATAATTACCTCTTAACACTTCTCACAGACCATTAATCAAATTACATTTAATATATAAAAAGTTTATTATTTGCGTCAAAACTCTAAGTCATAACATTAGTCAAAGGTCTTAAACAGCATACTTGTTTACATAATTTTTAGATTATTAAATCAAACATTTTAGATACTTGAAGCTAGCATCGGATTTGGTTAGAACTTAAGTATAATAGCTAAAGTTTCAGCAAACCAAACCTGAGATCTGCGTCGTTCATCTCTCAAGAAATCGAAGACTTGGTAGTGAGAATATGACAGCCAAGTAGTTGATACAGCACAGCAAAAAGAATGACCCCATTAGGCTGCCCAGGCTCTGTGTTTTTCCTTGTCGTAATTCTTACCGTGTCAATAGAAGAATCTGAGAAAGCTGTCCATGACTGGCCACAAGAAGGGCTTATATTGACACAGAATGTCCTAATCATTCTTTGGGCTAGTCTCATCAAATTCTTTCGTGCTTCCGGAGAGGGTAAAACTATAAAATGTAACATAAAGTTGAGAAATTTTTTTTTTTTTTTTGCATCTAAACATGAAATTTATCAATTGCTAATACCTTAACATTAAAAACTTTCATATCTTGTATACAAATGGAACCTTCGCATATAGAGTCTAGAAATTGCCTATGGAAGTCTATAACTTCACTAGAAAAGACTACATCAACTGTGATTCAAATAGCAGTAAAAACAATCTTAAAAAGTTGTGCAACAATCACATCTTTACAGAACTTTGTAACAAGCACACACATATGCGAAACCACAAGGCTTGCTTTGTGGTAAAGCTAATCAAAGAATAAAACTTTTGCAAATAGATATGTTAGGACACTGAATCATTTTAGTACTGCTAGAGAAAGTTTTGAGTGCTCTAACATTTCTCACATGCTAAAAAATGAGCTTCTTATCCTACTCAAATCAAATTCTTGCCAACAAAAAAAAAGAAAATTCTTTTTTAGCTATTCCAAAGTCATGAACAAACAAGACAAAATCAAGCTAATATCACAAATTTACTTGCAATTTTCGTTAAATTCAACAAATGATTACCTATTAGCGTGGAGCAAGGCTGCGGGGCCCAGATAGCTCTCCGGGTTCCACCAGTAATTGGGACACGATGTGCGACAACAAGCGCACAGAATGCATTCGTACATACATCCAGCTTTGCCCTATCCTTCTTACTCTGCGGCATCTCCTTCTCCGGCTGTCGACGGCGGGTTCTTCCTCTTCAGCCACGGCTCGGTGCTCTTATACTGATTATAAAAGCTCGTCATGCCCACCACCAAGTCCTTGATCACGAACATGTGTGGCAAAGGCGTGATGTTCGACTCCGACCCAGATGGGATCTTTGTCAAACATGCTAGCCCGTTGCAACCGTCGATGGTCATGGCATAGGACCCACAGATTCCCTTGCGACAGGAGCGACGGAAAGTAAGCGTAGGGTCAATCTCATTTTTTATTTTGATAAGCGCGTCTGGGACCATGGGCCCACAGTCCTTGAGGTTAATCTCGTACTCTTGGAGTTTCGGCTTCGAGGGCTGGTCGGGGTTCCAACGGTAGATTTGGAACTTCTTCATATTCGTCCCCGAGGTGGCCTATGGCTCCACCTTCTGCGCTTCGACTTCCAAGGCGTGCAGTCGAGCAACGACGTAGCGAGCCGACGGTGCCATCCTGGAAGTTGAATGGCCCTGTGAATCAAGCCAGTCGCCATTATTGTGGTTTAGTTTACCTCAGCTTAGCCTCCAATGAGAAGGGAAGGGAAGACGATGATAAAAGGATTTGGAAAAGAGAAGAGAGAAGTGGTTTGATTTGATTGGAGACTGGAGAGCATGGGAAGATGTTTTCTGCGCTACAAATTTTCACTGCTACAACCTTGCGAGCACCAAAAATGAAGACGAAGAAAGCACCGAAGATGATGCAACTTTTTTCTCTAAGATAAAGACGAAGATGAAGAAAGCACCAAAGAGAAAAATGAAGGTGAATAAAGCACCAAAGAGAAAAATGATGCGACGAGGATGGCTGGGTTTTCGTGACTATTACAAGTTCGGCAAGCACCAAAGATGAAATGGAGAGTAAGAGGCGATGATTATCGATAGGATGTAGGGTTTGGGAATTTTTTCTTTTTATATTAACTAATATGTGTCACAATTAAAAAAATTATGACACATAAAACTTAACCCTTTTGTGTATTGTGACACATACGTGGTTGACTGAATTTAAAATTTTCATACATGTCATTCTTTTGAGAAATGACATAAAATTAGTGTCACAAAAACCCTTTTTTCTTGTAGTGTTATGAACTAAAAGAAGCAGCACAGTAGCTCGAAAAATTCACATATCATGAGTTCTATACAAAGACAATGATAGAAACAACCAACGATTAGGGGTTTAACTAGAGAATAAAAGAAAGAGGAAGTAGTTATAGATTAAGAACTCAAGGATAGCCACATGCAGATCTCTAGAGACCATAAGACAACCTCTGACACGACGAAATAGACAATTGTGAGAGTTGGGGAACAAGCCTTAGGGGGTTGAAAGTGACAGTTGGTTTTAGGGTTTCCTCCTCCTTTGGTGCTAGGATTGCTTGAAGGTCCATCCATGGTGGTTGCTGAAACTTTTGTAACTAGAAACTCGCTCTATTGGTTCAACATAGAGAAGTGTCAGGGGTTGCCAGATTTTTTACTGGCATAAACTCTTGACACTCAAATCAGTTTAGGGTTTACCTTATGGTGAAAAATTAATGAAAAGAGTGTTTCAATTAAGTATTTTCATGGAGTCTAAGAGACAAGAGTAATAAAGCAATAATAATAATAATAATAACAACAACAATAATAACAATAATAGGGCTAATAAAGTTTGTAACAACTATGATGGTTGGTGAAAGTAGTCACAACTATGGTGGCTAGTAAGGGCAGTCATAACTGTGGTGGCTAGTGAGAGTGGTTTAGCCATGGTGCCTGGTGAAGGTAGTTGCTATCATGGTGGCTAGAGAAACTAAATGGATTAAACCCTAGTGAGTATATCTTAGAGATTTGGAGAAGAAGCCTTAGAGAACCCGAATCCCTTTCTTTGATCCATATTTTAGCTTTTATATGAGGCTTTGCCTTTAGCCTAGATCTAGACCCTTCATTGCCAAAAAAACATCCTTAGTTAACTACTAACTTGGGATAGACTTGATTCTATTCATAAGTTGATTTGTAATTTAAGTCTAGTGATTCTTTTATTATTAAGCTGTCTACCTAGAAACGTTTTATGTCTCACGGTCCTTGAGTTGGATTGGAGAGGTAGATTTGTCTCGCCTCGTCATGTCAAATTGTCATCCACAATAGAGATTAATTTTATCTTATTAATGTTTATTAATTTGATTATGTTAAACATACGATTGTATATTGATATGCATCAAATGATTACAAAGCTTCCTACCATGGGGAAGATTGTTCTTTTTCACAGTTATGGGTGGCTGGAGCAATATCCATTGTGCTTAAAAGGCTATCCTGTTTTCCAAGGTTGTTCTTGATGTAAGTGATTAGATTATGATTATGAAACATCTTTACGTGGCCAATAACAATATCATTCTCATGTTGTATTAGTTTAAGCATTAGAGAGAAGTTCTGATATCTTGTTGGTCTCATTAACATTATTGAAATCTGTATGAATTATGTTGGTTTCATTTTTCATGTACAACCAGCGTAAGCATAACATTATGAGAAAATGCTATGGACTCAATATAGGACATGACATTCTCTCCCACCCAATCCCGCAACATTTTCTTTGTAATTCAAGTGACAATAATATTATACCAAAATTTATAGCCAACTTCTTATAATTTGAGTTAGACAAAATTTCAATGAATGGGTACATATAAAATTAAATGAGAAAAATTAAATTTAGTAAACCAATAAGATTTTGTTTAAATCCTTGTGTCTATAGCTATTAGAGAACTAAAAGCAAAGTTTTCCTTCTATGGCCGCCGATAAAAGCTGTTAAGTTTTATTTATTTATCAACTTAAAAGTAGATCTTGATCAATTGCTAATTTTTGACTTCTATATATACACATAACTTCATAATTATATGCTAAATATTTCGTCCTCTGTTGCCTGAGAAGAGGACCCTAACTCTCTATGCTAACAGAACCGCTAACCTTACTTAGCACGATAATGATACTTGCTGCAAGTTCGGATGCCCTGTAATTTTTTTCTTTTTTGAAAATATTAGATCAGTTAAGCAGAAGAAAAATACTATTATAAGTAAGGGTGAGTTTATATTTTTATAAAAGAAAACATTTTACATTCCATTAGCTTATAAATTGTAAACATCAGCTTATAAGTTGTAATTAAGAGCATTAACAACATATTGCTGGAAGGTTACATGATATAATTTTTCTATGAATATTTGTACTGCTAACAGAACTCAATGCTTTATAGTCATATTCAGGTGCCGTGAAGGCCACAGAATGCTAATCTTGGCTAGGGGCTCTCCAAACTACACTACTGGTGTTGTCATAAATTTCTAGTAGCTTTACAACCCAATGGCTGGTCTTAACCGAAGACAATTTCCACCTGGGTCGATGCTTTATGACCTTTTTTTTTTGCATAAAATTCTGTTAGTGTCAAAGTCTACTACATATGCATGTGTCATGCACACGATGAGTTTTGATCAACTTGTGATAAAACAAGAATATTATTTTTATTCCTATTTTAATGTTTCTAGAATTATATTTTATGAAGTATTTGACTTGTAATAAATATCTCTTTAGATTAGGATATAATATCTTGTATTCTAATTAGAATAGGAGAATATTTATTTGTCCTAATTCCTTTTGGAATTTGTTTATAACACTTCCTATTTTATTTCTCCTAATCCTAATATGATTTTGATTAGAATTTTTACAGGATTTCTAGGAGATTTCGGTCAGACCTCTCACTATATATATACAAAGCTATTCAGGCAGCTGAATATATGTGATTGAGAGATTAACGTGTTAGTTGTTTGTGTTCTTGAGAGAGTTAGTCACGGCATTCCATGAATTCATAAAAGAGAACTTCAACGCAAAAGGAATGTCTTCTTTGATTTGATTCTTTGAGTCTTTTGATTCATGTATGAGTGTTAAAAATCGTACTTGAGTTGTTGATTAAGTCTGAGTGAGTTAGTAGATACTTAGGATAACTTGAGGGTTGAGTGTTTATGTAATTCTGTCAGACATCGGGTGCTATGTATAACTTAACAGTGTGTTGTTAAGTTATCTACGATAGAGAGTGGGCAGTGTCACTAGAGTTTATGATCTTTACGAAGATTTTGTTTGTCAAAGATTAGGTCAGTTTGTGAGAGTGAGTCAGCACTGTAAAAGGTCCTAAAGATTGTACAAACAAGAACTTAGTGAATTGCAGCTCTATAGCTATCCGTGGACGTAGGTTTAATAATCGAACCACGTAAAAATCCTCCTGTGCCGATTTACATTATAGCGTACTATTATATATCTTATAACTGCATACCTCCAGAACTTTCAATTGGTATCAGAGCAGGTTCACTGATAGATAAGTGAAGAAAACGATCATACTGATATGGAAGGATGGAGTTTATTCGCATTGGAGGATTCGAAACACAACCGCCAATTCTTGATGATGGTAATTATTCATATTGGATGGTAAGAATGATGATGTATATCAAATCTCTTGATGACAGGGCATGAACTAGTATGCTTAAAGGATGGATACCGCCAACAAAGTTGAATGCTTCTGGTGATTCTAAACCGAAACCTGAGGATTAATAGACTGATGAAGAATATCGACATTCCAGCTGGAATTCAAAGGCTCTCAATGCAATTTTTGCTGCAGTGGACTTAAACAACTTCGAACAGATTTCAAGGTGCAAAGTGGCCAAAGAAGCATGGGACATACTTGAGGTAAAACATGAAGGTACTACATCTGTTAAAAGATCTAAATTAATGAGACTAAATTCTCAATTTGAAAATCTGGTGATGCATGAGGATGAGTCAATTTCTGAGTTTTACTCTAAGATATGTCACATTACAAATTTGGTATACATGCTTGGAAAAACTTTCACTGACGTAGAAATTGTTAGCAAGATAATTAGATCAGTTCCAGATAAATTTCAACCTAAAATTTCAGCGATTGAGGAAGTGAAAAACACTGATGAGATGAGAGTTGATGAACTGATTGGCATTCTCCAAAATTTTGAAATAAATCAAAGTACGAGGAAGCAAAAATGTAAAAGCATTGCATTTAATATGAAAGCTAAAAAATCTGATGATGAATGTGGTGATAAGCTTGATAAAACTGATTCTAAATAGATTGCTTTTCTAACAAGAAATTATGTCAAGTTTATGAAAAGAAATTTCAGGAAAAAGAATCAAGGAAAGCCATCAAACTCAAGCGAAGAAAAATTCAGAAAGTTCAGCAAGGAGAATGACAAGAGGAAGCCAAAACAACCTAAAAAAAAGGCAAATTCAGTGTTATGAACGTTCTGGTTATGGGCATATTCAATCTGAATGTGCAAATCTCAAGAAGAAGAATAAAGAGCTGACAGCAACTTGGAGTGATGAATCAGATCCGAGTCAGAAGATCAAGACTGCATGAGTAACTTTGTTACATTTACTGCATCTGCAACTGACAAAGGAAAGGCTGTTATGACTGACATAACAAAAAATTACAGAACCAGTATTGATCATTCGGATGAAGAAGAAGGATCAGAATACTATGAAGAGTTACAAGAAACATACAATGCACTCTATGGTGAATGGCTAAGTCAGAATGAAGAAATTAAAGCCTTAAGGAAGAAGATTGAGGAGCTGCAATGTGAAAAATCCTTTGCTAAAAATAAGATCAAAGAACTGAAAACTGTTTTGACAGACAAAATAACACATATTGAGAAAATCACAACAGAACTGGTTGAAAGCAAGAGGTGTGTTGATCAACTCAAAATTGGAGCAGCCAAACTTGATCAGGTCTTGAACCTTGGAAGAGACAACTCCAACAAACATGGATTGGGATACACAGAAGGTAATGTTGCATCTTCATCAAAAACATTTTTTGTGAAAGCTTCAACATCAGGTAAGAATTTTGAACTTAACTCTTTAAAGTCAAGTCCTAATTCCAAGAGCAGTGAAACATTTGTCTCTCCTTTGAGTTCTTTCAAATCCAGTCCTGAAAAGGTAAGAAAATTCATTCCTACTTGTTATTTTTGTGGTAAAAAGGGACATATTAGGCCTAGATGCTTTAAATTGTTGAATTTTTTGCATAAAAGATCAAAAAAATTTAAACTGTTACCTAAATCACGACTGCAATGGGCTAGGAAAGACAAAACAGTATGCCATGTTGCTTTTACTGCACTTAATCATGCTTTTAATGATTTATGGTATTTTGACAATGGTTGTTCCAGGCATATGACTGGAAATAAACTGTTTTTAACAAATTTTAAAGCATGCAGGGATGTTAATGTCACCTATGGAGATGGAGCAAAGAGTAAGATCATTGGTAAAGGCACTTTGAATGTCAAAGGTTTACCCAATTTTCAAAATGTCTTGTTAGTTGAAGGTTTGAAAGCTAATCTTATTAGTATTAGTCAGATATGTGATGACAAGTATGTTGTTAATTTCACACAAAACAAATGTATGGTCTTAGATAATTTTGGTAAATGCATCTTTGAAGGTAATAGATCTTCAGATAATTGTTATTTGGTTAAGATTACATTTCAAGCTAGGATTTCGGATTTAGAATTGTGGCATCAAAAGTTAGGACACCTAAATCACAAATACTTGGTTAAATTAACTAAGTTAGGTGCTGTAAAAGGAGTTTCCAAACTTGATGACAAAGTTAATGGAATTTGTGAACCATGTCAAATGGGAAAACAAATTAGAAGTTCACACAAGTCAAATCCACATCTTAGCACATCCAAAATACTTGATTTGCTTCACATGGATCTTATGGGTCCTATGCAAATTGAAAGCATTACAGGTAAGAGATATATATTTGTTTGTGTGGATGATTTTTCTAGATATACTTGGGTTGATTTCATGAAAGAAAAATCTAACACTTTTGACGCTCTCAGAAATCTTTGTGTTAAGCTTGAAAATGAGCAAAATAGAAACATTGGAAGGATTGTGAGAATAAGAAGTGATCATGGAAAGGAGTTTGAAAACGTTAGCTATGCTGACTTTTGCAAATACCATGGAATTGATCATGAATTTTCAGCTCTTAAAACCCCTTAACAGAATGGCATTGCGGAAAGGAAGAATAGAACTCTTGAAAAGATGGCAAGAGTAATGCTTAATAACAAGAAGTTGACCAAAAGGCTATGGGCTGAAGCAATAAGCACGGCTTGTTATATTTCAAATAGAGTTTTTCTTAGACCTGGCACTAATCAGACACCTTATGATATTTTGAAAGGAAGAAAACCTAATTTGAAATATTTTCATGTCTTTGGTTGCAGGTGTTACAAATTAAACGACAGAGAACTGTAAAGAAAATTGGATCCAAGGTGAGATGAATGAGTCTTTGTGGGATATGCACAAAACAACAAAGCTTTTCGAGTTTACAATCTGAGAACTGAGGTAGTCATGGAATCTACAAATGTAGTATTTGATGACCTTGATGATTATGTAAAATACTCACAAGAGGAAAACATAACCAGCTTCACTATAGATGTAGAAAAATCAGATCCAGACAGCAATAAAAAGAAAGATGCTGTTATGAAGAAAGAAAAAGCTACTGTTATGCCAGACATACTGGTAACATCTAACAACTCAGATTTGAACAAAAATTCAATTCAGAATGATGATGATAGAAAAGATCCACCCACATGGATTCAAAAGGCACATCCAACAAGTTCTATCATTGGAACACCAGATGGCATGATAAAACTCAGAGCAAGGTAAGAAATCAGGTAAGGTTTGCATGTTATGTGTCTTTAGTTGAGCCAAAAAATGTGAAAGAAGCTTTAAAAGAAGAGGTGTGGATTCAAGCTATGCAAGATGAACTTAATTAGTTTAAAAGAAATGAAGTGTTGGAATTAGTTCCTAGGCCAGAAGGTACAAATGTCACTGGAGCTAAATAGATTTTCAAAAATAAAACTAATGAAAGTGGTCAAGTAGTAAGGAATAAAGCTAGGTTAGTTGCACAAGGATACACACAAGTTGAAGGCATAGACTTTGATGAAACCTTTGCACCAGTAGCTAGACTTGAGTCAACCAGATTACTACTTATAATTACTTGTTTGCTTGATTTTAAGTTTACCAAATTGATGTTAAAACTGCATTCTTAAATGGCTGTATCAATGAAAAAGCTTTTGTTGAACAGCCTAAAGGATTTGAAGATCCTAAACATCCAGATTTTATGTACAAATTATATAAAGCTTTGTATGGTTTGAAACAAGTTCCTAGAGCTTGGTATGAAAGGTTGACTAATTTTTTAATTAGCAGAGGTTATAAAAGAGGCAACAATGATAAGACCTTATTTATCAAACATGCATCAAACTATTTTATTGTTGCTCAAATATATGTTGATGACATTGTTTTCGGATCAACTAACAAAAGCAAAATTAATGAGTTTGTTTAGTTGATGCAGGAAGAGTTTGAGATGACCATGGTAGGAGAATTAAATTTCTTTCTTGGATTATAGGTTAAGCAAATAAATGATGGGATATTCATATCTCAATCAAAATATGCTAAAAATCTTGTAAAGAAATTTGGGCTTGAGAATGCAAAACCAATGAAAACTCCTATCAGTACTAATCTAAAACTTTCAAAAGACAATGCAGGTAAAGATATTGATGCAAGTTTGTACAGAAGTATTATTAGCAGCCTACTATATCTCACAGCAAGCAAACCAGATTTGTGCTTTAGTGTAGGACTTTGTGTAAGATTTCAAGCAAATCCAAAAGAATCACATCTTGCAGCAGCAAAGAGAATCATCAGGTATGTACATGAAACATGTGATTATGGAATATGGTTTTCTAAAGACACAAATGATTGTCTTGCAGGGTTCAGTGATGTAGATTGGGCAGGAAATGCATATGATAGAAAAAGTACTTCAGGAGGTTGTTTTTATCTTGGTACTAACTTGGTCTCATGGCACAGTAAGAAGCAAAATTCAATCTCTTTATCTACAGGTGGAGCCGAATACATAGCAGCAGGGAGTTGTTGTACACAACTGTTGTGCATGAAGCAAATGTTGAGTGATTATGGTATTGAACAGAAGCCCATTATTGTGTTTTGTGATAATACTAGTGCTATAAATATTTTCAAAAATCCTGTTCAACATTCTATAGCAAAACACATTAATATTAGATACCATTTTATAAGGGAACTAGTAGAATCTAAGGTGATACACATTGAGCACATCTCCACAGATAAACAATTAGCTGACTTGTTTACTAATACATTGGACACAATAAGGTTTGAAAATCTAAGAAAAGCCTTAGGTATTTGTCAGTTATATGAATGAACACAGTATTCTGTTATGTTATTCATATCTGCAGTATCATAAGTTTTCTTCTAATTAAGCATGTGTGAGCTGTGATATAAAAAAATTGTGTGAATAATTAAATACTGGTTTAAAAATGAAGAATATAAAGAGGGCTACCAGTATATAATTTGTGAAAGCCATCCATGGAGAGTAACTTCATTGTATCTAGGAAATATGTGAGGTCACCCACTCAAATGGAAAAGGACTACCTCTATACATGTGTGAAAGCTACTGTATTATTTAGCAAATTCACATTGAGACTAACTTTTGTGTGTATAAGAAGCATGCTCAAGTTGATCACTTAATTGGATTAAGTGATGAAATAAAATAAAACAGCTCTTGAATATGCTTTCTTAGAATGATTCATATGATGTTCAGATATTGTTGTTATGTTATTTTTAACTGTGTTCTGTTACATTTTTCATAACATACAGTGCTCTTTATGCTTATCCAAAATTTGATTTTCTTGTGTGTCAATGTGTCAAAAATGCCATGTCAGCATTATTGAATTGAGGAGAAAAAGTTTCAGTTGCGGGAATCCTAATTCTATTAAAATTCCTTATTCAAATTGGAATCAAATTTGAATTTCTGTCCATAAATGTCAGTTATGAAACGGTTTTGGAAATAGATTTGACATTAATTTTTGTTAAAAAACAAAATTGTTTTTAAATTTGGCCTAGTATGTTACGAATCGGGTTTGGGCTTCTCCTGTTCATTCCATACTCCCACAACAGTTTCTTCCCTCTCTCGCATCTTGCTTCTCTATCTGTTCTGGAAACTTTGGTGCAGCCAGCAAATCCTAACAATGGCGACTTCAACTTGTTCAACAAAAACCACTAATTCTCCATCTTCTCGCAACCAACTCCTACCACAACCAGGGAAAAGATATAAACAAAGGCTGGCAGACTTAAGAAGCGCACTGGCAGTTCCTCTTCTCCTCTGATCTTTTTGTTATATCTGATATTACCATGGTTACTTACTTCTATTTTGTTTATATTTTTGTTGCTTATTTCTCAAGGGATGTAAGTAAGTAGTAAGGGGGAGTAAGAAGAACTTCTTATGTTTGCTTTATGTATGCATTCAAGATATCTTGCGTTGATGAATGTTTTGCTTGGATGTTTTTGCTCTGATCATGAATTGATTAACGTGTGTTGCTTGATCAGTTTGACAAAGTCATTTTGATTGCAGATATACTTATTTTGACAGTGTTCTATTATGAGTTTTGTAACACCTCACTAGTTAATTCTTTGCACATGATAATTTCTGTTTGCTATTTCATGATAGCTTATTGTTATGATTGACTTATCATGTGTGATGTTCTTTGATCAAAAATAGTTTGGTATTTTCATCACAAGTTGCCAAAAAGGGGGAGATTGTGGGTGTCAAAGTCTACTACATATGTATGTGTCATGCACATGATGAGTTTTGATCAACTTGTGATAAAACAAGAATATTATTTTTATTCCTATTTTAATGTTTCTAGAATTATATTTTAGGAAGTATTTGACTTGTAATAAATATCTCTTTAGATTAGGATATAATATCTTGTATCCTAATTAAAATAGGAGAATATTTATTTGTCCTAATTCCTTTTGAAATTTGTTTATAACACTTCCTATTTTATTTCTCCTAATCCTAATATGATTTTGATTAGAATTTTTACAGGATTTCTAGGAGATTTCGGTCAGACCTCTCACTATATATATACAAAGCTATTCAGGCAGCTGAATATATGTGATTGAGAGATTAACGTGTTAGTTATTTGTGTTCTTGAGAGAGTTAGTCACGGCATTCCATGAATTCATAAAGGAGAACTTCAACGCAAAAGGAATGTCTTCTTTGATTTGATTCTTTGAGTCTTTTGATTCATGTATGAGTGTTAAAAATCGTACTTGAGTTGTTGATTAAGTTTGAGTGAGTTAGTAGATACTTAGGATAACTTGAGGGTTGAGTGTTTATGTAATTCTGTCAGACATCGGGTGCTATGTATAACTTAACAGTGTTTTGTTAAGTTATCTACGATAGAGAGTGGGCAGTGTCACTAGAGTTTATGATCTTTACGAAGATTTTATTTGTCAAAGATTAGGTCAGTTTGTGAGAGTGAGTCAGCACTGTAAAAGGTCCTACAGATTGTACAAACAAGAACGTAGTGAATTGCAGCTCTATAGTTGTCCTTGGACGTAGGTTTTATAACCGAACCACGTAAAAATTCTCTTATGCTGATTTACATTACAGCGTACTATTATATTTCTTATAACTGCGTACCTCCAGAACTCTCAAATTCTACACTTCAAATAGAATTAGGAATTTCTTAGCCACGCCGATGAAGCAATAAGCAGCCGAAACTAATCTAACTGCAACATTCTCCTAATAGATTTTTCTGCTTGGAAAAGTTTTTCTGGCTGCCAAATTGATTTTCTGGGCGGTGCAGATGGCAGTCTACTGACCCAAAATTCCACCACGCAGAAATGGTTCCCCATTCTTTCTTTACAATGTTACACTTGCATTTCCTTTCTTATGCTCTGATTTTTTTCTTTTTTTAAAAAAGATGTTAAGGAGAATAAAACAGAAAATCAATCAATTAAAAACGTAAGAAATTGAAAAAAAAAAAAAAGAGAATTTAGGATACATTTGGCATACTTATTTTAAGCTGTAAAAACTTATTATTCATTGATTATTATTATACATCATAGGGTATTTGAACTCCATGATATGTTCGGAGTAATTTTAAACCATACAGAGTTTTTCTGTAACAATAAGTTTAGACCTTATCATTGGTTGATATAATAACACACGAAAAAATTAATCAAATGGTATATATTAAACTTATTTTAATTTTTAATTAATTATTTTCTTTTGGAAATACATAATAATATTTCAAAAATATCAGTATTCAGTTATACACTCACAAATTCTTTTGATAACAAAAGCGTCAAAATTTATAACCAAACACAATTTTGAATATTTTTATACATAATAATGACTATTTCAATTAATTTTCCAGTTTTGCCCTAGCCCGCTGGCTCAAAAACAAATGGATTTCATTACATTAAGTCATAAAAATATGTTAATTTTAAGAAGTATGATGATACAAATACGAAAGTGTCATTCAATTTATATTAAATCAAAATATTTGATATTAGCCCAATCTTTGCTCAAACTTTAGAAAAAGTACAGAAAGAGTTTGGGTGCCTAAAATATTAAAAACTTTTAGTTACAATACAATAAATACCAAATTAACAATGTATCCGATTTATATAAAATTGTAAATAATATGAAGAGATTACATATGAATATTTAATTTTACGTTTCGCAAAGATAAAATTATAGTTTCAGACGAATCACTCAACGAATAAAATAACCCTTTTAACCCCTGTCGCATCCAATGCCTTATACGAAGTTCTACTTTTCTTCAGAAAATGCTTATTGCTCTCCTCTTTGGCGTCAAATACACTCAGGGCGTAGAACACTACATAATACAACATTAAAAAATTATATTATGTTTGATCAGATTTTAAACGAGATTGTATAATATAATACAGATACTGTAACAACACTATAACAAATACTATAACAATACTGTTTACATAAAAATTGAATATTTTTATACCAAACCTGCTTATGAGTTAACATCGTATAAATTTATTTTTGTCTCAGTTGTGACTAATAAATACCAAAAAAATTATATATATTAAATATTTATATATTTATATAATTAACAAATAATTTATTTAATATTTAAATAAATAAAAATTTAATAATTCAATTTTTATTTTAAAAATAATTTTAATCATTATTTTAATTTATTTTAATTAAAATTAAACTTTTCATATTATAATTTTTTTTAAGTTTTATCTAATATAATACTCTACCAAATATAATATAATATAATATCTTATTTAATTTTATTATATATTATTTAATCAATCTAATCTAAAAAAATTTATATTATCCTATATATTGTTATGCAGCCCTTACCCCCAAAGAATTTGCAGATAATTGGCTCAAGTTTCATAGTCCAGTTCATTCTTGCACCGTCAAACTCATAATTTAATTGGGTTAATTTTCGACAATTTCAACATTTCACTCGGTATTGCCAAAAGTGTCTAGGAAAACTGTAGTCAGTCAAATGTCAAATGTCATAGGTAATAACGGTGTTAGGTCCCATCTGACTTTCACAGATAAAAAATTTTAGAGGTATTCAATCCAGAACTCCCAAAATTTGACCGACAAATTTGAGTATCATCCAGGTAAATATCGTATGTATACTCTTGTCTAAGTTAATGATCTGCTTCTCACCCCAAAAGGCAAAGGGTCTCATTGAACTCGATCCAGCTTGAGGGCTGTAATGCACATTTTAAGTTACTCAAACTCATCAACTACAAAATAAAGTGTCGAGATCACCTAAACCATCATGCAAATCAAGGAATTTCAGGCATTAAGGTAAATTCGTGATGCTAGAAGGACCGGTAGACTTAAACTTGAGGCCAAAAGGGAGAAATCAAATGCACAAGTTACGAGTTTTTAGTGCATCTGATATTCTTACTCACTTATTCTCATTCATTTTCTGTCATGGTCAACATAAACAAGCAGCCATTTGCTTAGAGGGACCGGTAGACTTAAACTTACGGCCAAAAGTGTGAAATAAAATGCACAAGTTACCAGTTTTTAGTGCATCGTCTATTCACTTATTCTCATTCATTCTCTGTCATGGTCAACATAAACAAGCAGCCATTTGCTTTTGTATCCACAGGGCTCTTCCTCCACGTTGAACATCCTATCAATTATTAGCAATTTGTGCTATGCTGGTTAAATCTAATATGTGGATATAGAAATATATTTATTCTATTTAGGCACTTTTATTTATGAACTAGAGAATTAATGCACTTAGTTATTTGAAAATATATGCAAGCAACAAATATGCCAAATATTAAACGCACAATCTTCCACAGAGTGAGCTGGTAAGGAGTAACAGTTACAACCCCTAATGCATAGCTTAGAAGCTTCTAAGATTTATACAAGTCAGAGGCTAAAATGACTAATGACCGCTATCACTAAAAACTTTTGCCTTGCAGTGCCTATTGCTACACAAATATTGTTTAGTCTAGAATTTGTGAAATGGTTTACAGACACTGATTCAGCCAAGGGCTTAGTTACTGGGTGGAACAAGACATGCATCAGTGAAACCCAAGTAATTGCACTCCAAACCCTTCTATAACTCTTCAATCAAATCATTAAGTCTAGAAGACAATATGGTCCATGGATCACCCAAATATATTTACATCAGAACATATTAACATGTAGAAGTAATAATTTTGCTGTTAATATGTGCATCATTTCGGATTAGAGAAATGCTAGTTACACTTTCTTTGCACTCCGTTTGTGGTGTTGCCACATGTCCAAAAACTTTTAAAAATTACAATAGCAAGTGAATCATTAATTCAACCACAAATCATTAAGTTTAAAGACCGTTCCAACACAAGAAACTAGAGAGTGACAAAGAAAGTTTTGCTAACATTACTCTTCTGGCTTATGGTCCAGTGAACATAATAAAACATAATTCAGCAAATACATATAACAAGACAATAACCCAAGCACATCATACAGATTTTTACATACATACCTGGTCAAAAGGATAGGATCAAGTATTATAAACTAACAGCCAAGTTCTCAGAAGATTTTAAGTAAAGAATGAACTATGCAAATAACATGGAATAGATGCAACTCAGATAAAAGTGGAAAGAGAACCACTATGATATATTCAATTTCAGCAAATAACACTTTATTTATAAAGCTCAATTGCATATTCAAGCTAATAAAATTTGTTCAAGGTGAAGACGTCAAGATGTAGCATATCCACATATGCAAACAAAAGAAGCAGATCAGTTCAGATTCACTGTCACAACACTACCCTTGAAGTTCAACTGCTTCCATTACTTCCATAGACCTTAAAAACAATTTTGTGCCATGTCCACGAAGTGTAGAACACTTAAAAACAAAGAAAAAATTAAATAAAGTTAGCAACCTGATATGAAAAGGTGAAGAGCAAGTCAAGTAATATTTTAATGTTCAAGGGAAAAATAGGTTAATTGACTAAAGAAAGCTTTTAGTGGTTAAACAGGCCCAGAACACAACAGATTTTCCATGTTCATAAAATCGGTTCAGGTTCACAAATAAGTAAACTTGTTTTCAACAAATATATATTATGAGAAGTAGTTAGTACAAGTTAGATAACAACATACTTGCTAAATAATGCATCCAAAACAGAAAAATCCGACCTTACAAACATAATAACATGTTCAATGAATTCTCTAAGTTGCTGCCTGCTGCTTACAAATTTTCCATTGGTTCAGCAAAATCTCCTAGTCCAGAACATGTAAAATAGGCTAGGAAGTACATGCTACGGCCAAGGTTAAGCTATTGCAATTGCGACAATGCAATCACTATGGCTGACCTAAAAAGAAAAATTGTTTAAGTGCTCTTCTAACAGCCCAAAACCATAGTTCTTCTTAGTCTTCCAATACAAATTGAGAGTTGTCAGCCTCACCCACCTTTCAAAACTGAGCTAATTGGGTTTCAAATCCCTCTATAATTTTCAACTAAAACACCAAATTAGAAGTCCTAGGTCATCGCAATCCGCAGATCAGAGATGATCAAGTTAAAAACAATTTTGTTGCCAACATGTGCAGATACAGTGAACAAACGTGGTCTCCAATGTTCGCAATTAACAGACCAAGTTCTGAAGATAAATTATACAAGAATAGGAGAACCTATTTAAAGCAAAGGTCAAATGAAACAATCCTAAGCCCAGCACCAAAAAAAACTAATAACAAGAAAAAGCTTCCGGTTGGTCCAATTAAACAACACAGACAAAACTTCGTAGCCATACCTGACTGTCAGCGTCCGCATCTGGCTCACTAGGGACAAATCTTCGCAGGATGATGAATGGGTATAATCCAGGTTACCAAACATAGACTCTCCCAAATTACCAACTAATTGCAACCTCTAAACAAATTCAAGCAAACATTAGAAAATGATTATAATAAGAAAACGAATTTGATATCCTAACCAAAAAGAGTATTTTTAAGAAAATCAGAAGTGAAATCTAACCTCGTAGATGGATAAGACGAGATCGGCCAGGACGTAGCATCCATCGATCAAAATCTTGTGCCTTCTTGGCCGATGAATAACGTGAGAGTCGCTTTCCAGATCCATGATTGCTACACACAACAGCACAAGTTTATAGCCCATGTTTGAAATGTCCAAGTATTTCTTTTCTGAAATAGCCAAATTTCCTCATCTTACCCTTTCGACGACGAATCTAGAAGGGCTAGGGTACAAACCAGAAAATCTGCTAGACATCGGAATGAGGTGGTCAAGTTAAAGAAATCGTTCAGCTTCTACTCAAAAGTTGCCTATTTTGGTTTCGGCAAAATATACATGAAATCCCAAGTTTTTAAAAATATAGCCGTAAAACTACACACTCGGACAAAAATGCCCTCGCACGCTAAAATATTTTCCCACTGCCATTTTCCGTCTGCTGACGCAGTCAACCCTTTCTTCGTTCAAACCAATATTTTCACTTTTGATTTCCCCTCCAGAGAACTTTTATGCACCGCAATACAAGCAAAAGGGAAATCAGATTTTTAAATTTCGATTAGATTGATTTTTTAATGAAGTAAATATAGATAAATTAGATTTTTATTAAAATTATAAAAATGACATTATAAAAGTGTTAAATAATGGGTTTATAATGTTCAACTTTCAAGGTCACTTGTTTTTAAGATAAATAATTTTTAAATATTTATATGATTTTGTCCCTACCATACCAAACCTCTATTTCCGCCACCAAATAACGTAAATATGCTGTAAGAAGACTGCCATTTATAAGGAAAAAACAACTCCATCCAACAATTACATTTGTAGCTGATGCCTATGAAGATAACCATGGCAACATCAAGTTTATCGAGTGTAGGAGCCCCTCTTGACTCGTAATTATCTTCAGGGACAAATAGTTATTCTTGATAAGACATAAATTCCTGATAAAATTAAACACAAAAAAATTGGTAATGACCAAAAGCCATCATCGTAAGGAAGTCGTATCTCTTTCAACTGTCCAGCTCCTTGAGAAGATCTTCATTTGTCAATCCAATCTGCTATTTCATTGTGGCATTCACCGGTGTACAATTTTCCTTTAAAACTTGCAGAAGGTACTACAGTCAAACAAAAGTTTATAAAATCAAAAGCCAGACAAGTGATTGCAATCTCAACTCCTTTATTACCTAGATGTACTCATGTGAACCTGAACTCGTGTTTTTTTTTTTTTAGGTGAAAAAGTAACGGCCTTAATTTACTAGAGGAAGGCAAGATACTAACAAACCATTTGTATGACTAACGATACCTAATTTGAGGGCTATCTTATGTACATTTTGGCCAGAAACATTGATCAAGAAACAATTTACAACAATAAACCTTTTATTTTTATTATAAATGATAACTTACTCTCATCTCAACTATCAAAAACATATTTACCAAAATGATAAAGAGTATTTTTAAGATAGATTAACTCATTTCTGAGTATAACGCAGATATAAAAAATGAAATCTTCCTCTTAGATGGAAGAACAGACAGATGAAATGGGATCAGAGCATATGTCAAAGAGAATATCATGCCTTCCTCACTGACGAATGGACTGAATATTATTACTGTCCAGATCCATCTTTGATCAAACAGTACTGCATCTTCATCTTTATAATACTCAAAACGGTGCGTGTCAGCGACAGTAGGGCTTCCCACTTACATATTTGAAACAGACAATAACCCACCCATTAACAAGAATATCCAAACTGCACAAGTTCAGAAGTTTAGTAGAAATCCCTCGAATGTAATGAAGAAAGTTGATCGGCCAAGCCCATTTTACGACTTAGGTCCAAAAGTTTGCTCCCTGGTTTCAATCATGAATTTGGCTGAACCTAGTTCAAACAAAAATGCCCCTTTCACACTCAATGCTGAGATTAAAACAAAACAGGTCTCCTCTTTCCTTCAAGCGAATTGAAAGGAGAACATTCTAAGAACTATCCAAGCAGTAAGTTTTCAAGTTGCATGCTTAGAATATTTAATTTTAAACAGATTTTTGAACGCTTTTATAGATATAAACATGGGTAATTTTAAAGAATATTTAAAATTTAACAAAACACTATTATGATAAGCTGACAAATGGAGGAAAACTAAGACATGACGAACTTCCAAGGCCAATTATTTGGTCATTAATTTTCTTACAATTTGATGAAGATGTAACTCATAAATCATCACAAGCACTAGTCAACACTCATCAACTAATCGAATAGTACTTTCAACACATCTTAAACTCATCTATAATGATATTTTTGTCCTTTATACAAAATTTGACCAAACAATTAAAGAAAATATCCAATTTACTAAAAAGAAAAACATCTCACTCAACTTAGTTATTTACTTTGGAAACATTCAAATAGGGTTACTTAAAAAAAAAAGAAAATTGAAAATAATAATAGCAGCGTGGAGTATGTGTTTTGTTTTGTGTTCAGCGTGTTTAGAACAGTTGTAGTTTGAGTGGTTCAAGCTGTTATATTTGGGTTGCCGGGAAATGGTATCTAAGGAAATAAAACAGTGGCTTTTGGCTGCCAAGCTAGATCAAAGAAGCGAGTTGAACGCTACTCATCAAGTTGGGCAAAGATTATGAGTTGGTCCGGTATTGTTTATTTTTATCTTTCCTAATTTTGATGCACCACTCGTTGGAAATGTATGCTATCATTTTTTTCTTTCTTTCAAGCAAAGTCCCAACATTTTCACGCTTCTATGAAGAACTTGGGTATAACCCAAATATCTATCACAACAATATGCTAAATATGAGATAAATGAACCATACAGAAGCAGCACTTGAAAAATGACTCATAGACAGGTTCAGTCAAAGAAAAACAAATATAAATATGAAAAGCAAGCTACACAAACATTTCGAAGAGTCGACAACTTACTCGATCTTTATCGAGCTTCCTACCATGCAGGTTCATTTTCAGAGGATTGTTCTTTCTGCATTTACGGGTTGGCTGGAGCATTATAAACTCTGCTGACGGTGAACCTGCTTTCCAAAGTTGTTCTAGCCATAATTACACTATGGATGACTCTCTAAATAGCCCCAATTATGTCTACATGGCCAATAAGATTCTTCTCTAGTTGTATTAGTTTAATGCATTAGTGAGAAGTTATCTCTCAATGGTCTAATCTTTGTTTTACAATAGAATAAAGAACAAATATATGCAATTCCAGCACAGCTAGCTACCCAAATCAAAATATACAGAATCCAGTGTAAAAAAACCAATTACCATACACTTTCACCTTGTTGGGACATTTCAATAACAAGAATACAAATACAGCAACCTGGGAGGGGCGTAGAGGTGAGAGTCAGCAACTCTGCCGTCCAGTTGTTGATGATGCCATTACAAATTCCATTAACTTTTGCTATAATTATTGGTGTGTTCATTTTTTGAAAAAGATTAAGAGATTACCAATTCATCATCCTGCGATCAGACCATGACAACTGGGCGAATTTGAAACTGGTTTGGTGCGTAACAAATTAAGAATAATGTGGTTTATGTAATTAAAGAATATAATATGAATTTGGCATATCAAGGTCAATATAGAAAATCTAATAAACAATTATAAGAGGAAAAGCTGAATGTCTCAATAAATAATTTTGCCGTCTCCAAAATTAAATCATCTAATTTCCTCCAAAAGATGATCGCAGGATGAAGATTGGTAGCTTCCTAACTCTTTCTTTAAAATGGACACAACAACGATTATAGCAAGAGCTATTGGACACCAACAGTCAGCTCTAAAAGAGTCGCCACCAAAAATTATTTATATAAAAAAAGTGGTAAAAGAAAAAGAAACCAATCAAACCACCAATTAAATATTATATTACACCACTAAAGGCAAATAACTTCAAACTCAATTTGAAATAGTATAAAACAATCTTTGAGATTTAAAAGACACAAATTGAGCAAAAAAGAATTCTAAAAAGCCTCAAATATTACCCTGGTAAAATAACAATAATAAAAACTGTGTGATTCATGATTCACGAAAATCGTTTTGATTTTGAAGACAAAAACAAATGAACACGAAAACTTCTAATGTACCTTCTTTCTCTCTCAGAAACTTTGCCTCAGAATACGTGAAAAGCAATATGTGGCTGGCATGGGTCCGATGCCGATAACTGCCAACAGTCTTATACAGGTCGGTACAGTCCAGCCCACGCAAAACCTGTTTCACTCTTGAGCGGCTGACGCGTGAGGATTAAATGGGGTAAGGCCGAAACAGTGCTCCACGTGTTGTAACAATTCCTCCGCGTAAGCCATTATTGACAAGTGTGGGCTTTTTTTTTAAGCAAAACCAATTGTTATCGGCTAATTTTAGTTTTTTCTATGCTCACAAATTATGGTATTAAATAAGGATGTTATAATGATTAAATTTATATATATATAATCATATTGTATAATTAAATTTATATATTATTATAAAGGTAAAATTAAAAATTTCTAATAAATAAAGATAATTGTATATTTTAAATAATTTTGTGTTAAATCAAATTATATAAATTAATTATATTTATACAATTATTCTGTTATATTATTATATTATAATTTTGATTACTGGCGGAAGGTCAACTGTTACGACTTAGTGGGAAGGCAGTTTAGGGTAGAGCACGATGCATCGAGCTGTGTGAGTGGCTGGTAAGTTATAAAAGAATTGTATGAGAAGTGTCATGGACTGGGCTTTCCTTTTTACTTCTTTGTTGCTAAAGTACTTTTTGGGAATGGCCGACTACTGGCATCATATATCACTTTTTTTAAATTATATAAAAATTATAAATAAATACATAAAATTATATACGTAATTTTTATTTTATTTTATTTATAATTTTTATATAATTATAATTTTATATTTTTATTTATTTATTTATAATTTTTATATAATTTTTTATTTATATTTTTTAATATATTAATAGATAATTAGTACTTCATTCTAAACCAAGGGCGAACTGTATACTTGACAGCTCAGTTGAAGAAGTGAAGAAGGCAAGTAGGCTTGTAACCAACTTTTATGCTAAGTTAAACCTTCCTTGTACGGGTTGCTAATTGCACCTTCTAGAGCCACTGTTATTAACCTTCTTTGTGTGGATCAAAATGGGAAAAAAACACCGCCACCGCTCTTAGATACACTAAAGAAACAACGCCACCCCCGTTAAATTTTTGGGAACGCTTAGACCCCTGAAAGTTAGTAGACGCTAGTGGAGTTGGTTAAGTGAAAAGAAATTTTGGCCATAAAGACTATATTATTCTTTTTGCCTTCTAGATGCATCTGTTAAAAAAAAAAAGTCTAAATAATAAAAACAAAATTGAGAAACAAAATCCCATCTCAGTAGTTAGATGGTCGTGCTGGCTTCAAGTTGTATCTAAAGGGGGTGACGTTGTTCCTGGATCAAAGTTTCTTTTATAAATGGTTAATCACATAAACAAATAAAGGTATGAGGGGAATATCATTGGAAAACATAAAAAAGTAGATAATCTTAGGGTGTTTTGAAATATAATTAAATTTAATTAATTTTTGTTGTCCAAGCAAACCCCCTTGTTTTAATCTCTCAATCAAATATTAAGTTACTCAATAACATAAGGAACATTGCTCTACAATGACGTTTTATTTAAAGCGTATTGAATGTTTGTCAGAAAATGACATAAATATATACATTCAGCAAATTGTCATGGCGCACGGGAAGCGAGATACTCATTACATTACCTACAATTTGAAAACATGTACAAGATTAAAAAAAAAAAAGTGATTATCTAGTTAAAACTTATAGCAATCCCTCCACTTAACTATATTTTGCTTCTTTTTTTTTTTAAATTAGTCAATAACTTGTTTTTAGTGAAATATTATAAAATATACAGTTATCATATAATAGGAAAAAATTACGGTACAATTACTATACACATACAGCAGCTGCTTTTTCAACTTTTTACACGGGTAGAAAAATTATATTTATAATTTTTACATCCGTGTTATAAAAAAAAACAATACTGCGTTGTAGTCAGACCCATATAAAGAGGCTGATTTACCCCAATCATAAAAACATATACACTGAGCAAATTGTCGGCACGGGAAGCGAGATACTCAACAGTCAACACATTATTTATAACTGGCACAATATTTAAAAAAAAAAAAAAAAACTGATTATCTAGCGAAACTTATAGCAAGCCCTCAACTTAACTATATTTTGCATTTTTTAAAAATTATTCAAAATCTTGCTTTTAGTGAAATATCGATAAATATTTGGTTATCATTTATATGAGCAGGCTGTATCCCAAAAAGAGTTTTCATGTTCATCCATTAGATTAACCACACCCTTTGTAATAACTTTAAATATTAAATTTTGCTGGTAATTTTAAAAAGAACAACGTTATACCTACAACAAATTTCTTATAATTTGAAATTTAAATTTACACAAATTAATTGAAGAAATAAAAAACAATTGAATAAGGAAAGAAGCAATGCTATATCAATAATCAAATCCAATAATTAACTCCTTACAATCAGAATTAATAAAAATTTACGAGAAATGCTATATCTATAAGCAAATCTTACAACTAACTCCTTACAATTTGAGTTGACAATAGAAGTTACAATGTCCTGTAAGATTTTGCCAACGAAAATCGCTGAATTTCTTTTGTCATATAACTTAAAAATTTTAAAAGAAATAAATTTTAAACTATTGAATCCATGTTGACTAATAAGGATAATTTTAAAATTATCAAATGAGTTGAGTTAAAATATAAGTTAAAGAATTTTAATAAAAAATTGTACTTATATAGAAGGTGGATGTCCACGATAGAAATTTCTTATTTACTTATTTATTTATTAATCTAATAATTTTTTCTCATATTAAATGTCGACATTGATTTGTATAAGAAAATAAGAAATTAGTTAATGAAAAAACTAAGATCCAACTAACTTCAAAATATAACCCAAATTAACTATTTTTTATATTTTCTAGATAACTGTAATTTCATCATTATCTAGAAATCTCTTCCCTCACTAATCTCCGGCAACACTTATTAAGACAAAATATGCAGTTTTAGAAGCTCTCATCTCATAAAAATTTAAACAACTCCCACCAACAAATGTTGCCAGACTCTTAATACAGATAATCATGACAACATCGAGCTTAGAAAATGATGGGAGAATTTATTAGTTAAAGATAATCTCTCAGAAAGCCAACATCCAAAGAAAGTCATATCTCATTATTGGTCTTCATTCCTCAATTAGATCAGGCTATATCACTGTAATTTACTGATGATAAAACTTTCCTCAAAGCCTTACAGAAGGCTCAACTGCAGTCAAATGAAAGTTCATAGAATCAAAATCAAAATCCAGAGAAATTTTATGCTGTAGGCCATTGGAGCTTTATGTAAATTTTCTAGAATTTTAACATGCATTCATTCAGTTTACAAACATAAAACTCTTCCCAGAGATTAAGATGACAAATGCCAAAAATAATTGAATAAATAAATAAATATGTCACACACTTATTCAATCCACGAAGAATGTCTATACAAATAGGAGTAATTTTAACTCGATTTAAAAACTTCGTACAACTAAGAGAGGATGCAATAATGTAATTGTAAGGGTCTTTGAACTTAAAACTCCTTTTTCTTTACCTAGTTAAAAAGGTCGACTCGTGACTTCAATTTACAATAGGAAGGCAAGATGTTGACATCTCAATTGTGTGACTTGTAACTACTGAATTTAGGGCCCATCTTGGTAACTTTTGACCATGAACACTGTTAATTAAATTTGACATTTGGTAACCCCAATTGCTTCTCACCCTACCTTATACTCTCATGAACGATAATAGTCCCCCATATTGCCAAATAATAGCCAGGTTTTAATGACAAATAACAGAAAAAAATAGGATTTAACAGTGAAAATCAAAGGTCACATGAAACACCCCAAGCACAAAAGTAAAAAAAAAATAAAAAAAAATAAAAGAAGGGAGAAGAAGAAGAAGAAGATTGCAAAACAAAACTTCAAAGCCATGCCTTATTGTTGTTCACTTCATTATGAACAGGATCCATGTGAGAGAGGTTCAAAAGCCTATAGGTATACACTGTAATAGTCCCAGTTGGGTCACTAGACAGAGAATCTAATGACGATTGAAGTTGCTCGCAGGATGATGAAGAACCGGTATAATTGAGGTCATGATCATGCATAGAGTCTGACCTAATTCCAACAAATTGCCAGTTCTATACAAAATTAATCATAATAAGATAAGGTAAAACCACAAACATAAAATGTGTTTATGATTATTAGTAGTGAACCATATATGAAAAAGATTTCGCATTTATACCTTCAAACTCCACAATTGGTTATCATTGTTGGCTTCGTTGTAAATTGGAGGCATTTGGGAGACCGGAGGCAGGACTAGGGTGGTTCCGGAGCTCAAGGGCATGCACTACGTTGGCCCCCGTTAGGTCAACAGTTGACTTGGCATCTCCCCATTAACCCGCTGCGCCGTGCAGCGAATGTAGGGGAGATGCTCTCTTTGACAAGAGAAAATGTGTTCGAAGAGGGTGTGGCTCCATACAGTGAGAGCTGGCTTAATGAAGAAGGAAGGAATCTAGCGATATTCTGCTTTTAATTACATATAAATTGATATGAAATTTTTTTATAAAAAATCGTTTCTAAAATAACACAACATTTAATCAAAGTTTATCGAATTCCCCAGATCATCTTAATGAGCCCGAATTAGTGGACACCACCAGCCAAGCCTTGAGCCCGACCTGCAATTTAATGGTCAGGCCAGGCTAGGCTCAAGCAAAATTAGGCCAGTGGCCTGCCCAGCCTTTTGCCATCTTTAATTGCATCTTAATTGTCTTATCAGTTAAAGAGTGATTAAATAAAGGAAGGAAGCATAAAGGATTAATGCAAAATGTTGGGGGATTGACCAATGAAGTTTTCACTAATTTATGATTTTCATCAGATATTGGATTTGCAGGACATCAGCAGCAGTCCATTTGTATTTGATTAAATACCCTCTTTACGTACATTTGATGATTTATCATGAAAAAAGTAACCCAAGCAATTCATTATTAAAACTAAGGAGTTTATACTTAATGTTATCGTCTTTTGAAAAACAATCATTTTCTTCATATCTTAGTTATATATAAACAGTTTATTACGAGGCTTTGATAAATAATATTATCCTAAAAATTTGTATGTTATGATCTTGTTTAATATTCGACACTCATTATCAAACTGTCAGATATTAGCAGATATCTTTCAAATTTTGATCAATGTTACAAGGTCATGACATACAATTTTTCAATTTTTGAGATATTATTGCAATCCATACTTAAATTTGGGACCTTTTAAATTTTCTCAAAAAAATTGACTTAATATTTAATTTCATTATCCTATGTATAATTATTTGTGAATTACCATATAGGTATTTCGATAATAAAATTTATTCAAAGGTCAATTCTACAAACCTTCCTGAAGAGGTCTGCACAAATCCTACGTGATCACCTTTGGTTCCAAAAATCCCACATACCTTCTCTTTATATTAAAAAAATTAAAAATTTCGTTAAAAAAATATAAATTTTCCAAGTTGGTCATAGTTGCTCATTCAAAAATATTAAAAATTTTGAAATAAAAATAAAATGCAAAACTTGCTAAAAGTTTTCCACTAAACACTATCACAAATTAAAAATTTTATTATCACAATAAATGATAGATAAACTTAAAAAAAAAAACTTTTTATGAAAAATTTAAAATTACAAGATTTTAAAAAAATTTGTCACACTTGTCTGTAAAAAGTTGTATTATAAAGTTTTTCAAAGTAATTTCTTTTTTTTTTTTTAAATTTAAACTTTTGAATTTTTTGAATATAAAATATTTTTAATAGCTAATTAAGAGTAATTTGAAAAACAGAAATTTCTAACAATTTTTTATGGAGATGGGATTGATCTTAATTAGATGTGAAATTTTCAGTATCAGAGGTGATTTTGTGAAATTTTAGCAATCCTTAAGAGAAGTTTATGGAATTGACTTGAATTTAAAAATAATATATTGAGAGTATTAAGTGGGTATAAATAGCCCTCACTCTTTAAAAATTTTTAATTATGAGATACACTTCAAATCTGGTATTATCGTGAACCAAGTTTTAGATGCAAATCA
Organism: Boswellia sacra; assembly: GCA_013180625.2. Classification (NCBI taxonomy): domain Eukaryota; kingdom Viridiplantae; phylum Streptophyta; class Magnoliopsida; order Sapindales; family Burseraceae; genus Boswellia; species Boswellia sacra. The sequence goes on along the minus strand of SNVD02010938.1, from coordinate 238,698 downwards.
CTCACCTTCAAAAGAGAAGGGAATGACTTTTTGTTATTTGGAATCTTGATGTTTGCAGTAAAAAGATCTCCATCTAAGATCTAGAAATATAGAGTAAAATCCATCATTTTTGTATACAAAGAATCATATAATCCATTGAAATAATTTAAAAAATGCCATTAAACGCAAAATCAAAAATTTTCAAAATTTCGTTTGCCGCTTGGGAGCGCATTCAAGGAGTTCCTAGCTACTTGAAAGGTTGTAAAGGAAGAACAAGCATATACACAATCATTTTGGAACAAGATAGAAGAACAAGTCTGCCACTTTATACAGAGTCACTTCACAGAAACGATAGAACGCTCTCTAGAATAGAAAATATAATGAGGAATGCGCCCATAATCATATTAAAAAATACTAGCAACTCAAAACTAAGAAGACTCAGTCTGGGGAGCTACTGGATAGAATAGATAGGAAGGGAACAAGCCAACTACCTGTGTTGGAAGTTTTGATTCCATAAAATTTCATCTTTTAACCCCATCAAAACCTCATCTTTGGCGTAGTCATTCCCCATCACAAGAAACAACCACCATCATTATCCTTTCCTCATTCATAGAATACCTTCAGTAAGTACAGTAATAACATTTATAAAGAAACGGTGTGAAGTTTCAGAAATTTTCATCTCATAAAAATTAAAACAATCCTAACCGACAATTGTAGCTGTCACTTATACAGATAATTGTAACAACATTAAGTTTAGAAAATGTTGGAGCCTATCAACTGCATAATTACTTTCCAAAGACAAATTGTTTTTGCTAATAAAAGATAAGCTCCTAATAAACAAACAACATAATAGAGAGCAAAAGGTCAAATTCTCAAGGAAGAGATGTGCCATTAACACGTCCAGGTCCTTGAAAAGATCTTCGTTTCCAAATTCAATTTGGCAATCTCACTGTCACTTACTGGTGACAACTTTCCTCAATATCTTGCAAAAGGCACTACAGTCAAATAAAACATTAACAGAACTAAAATCAAAGCAAGAGAATACTTCAGTGACTGTGAGGCATTTAACAATGATGAGTATGCTATAGGCCATTGAAGCTTATGTAAATTTTTCAAAAATTTCAACAAATTTTGTCCAGATTACAAATGTGAAATCAGATACTACAATGCTAAAGGCACACACAAATTTATATATATATAAAAAAGCTTAGATACTTATTCAACCGAATAGGAATGTCCATACAAATATAAATACTTTTATCTCAACTTAAAAACCGTGTATGTAATAGAGGATGTGCTAATGTAAGGGTCTTTGAGTCTAAAACTTTTTTTAGTCAAAAGGCACAACTTTAATTTACTAGAGGAAGGCAAGATACTACGATCCATTTGTATAGGTACATTTTCAACATAAACACTTAAGTTTGTGATTTGCTAACCCCTTGCTTCTCACCCTAGCTAATGCTCTCTTAACAATCATTGTTCCCCAAATTCCCAACTAAAAGCCAGGTTCGAGGGAGAAATTCCACAAAATTAGGATAAACTATGAAAAGCAAAGGTCAAATACAACAAACAAGCATTAAGAAGAAAAAAAGAGTAGAAGAAGAAGCTTGCAATTACCAAAAGTAACCTACAGGAACAAAACCCGGCCATACCTCATTGCCATTAGCTTCATTATCAGTGGGATCTGATTGAAAGTGATTCACGGGCTCCCTAGTAAAAGAACCTGACGACAATTGTTGGTGTTCGCACAATGATGAGTCGGTATAATTGAGGTCATGGCCAGACGTAGAGCCACCCATCTTAGCAACTGATTGCATGCTCTAAACAAAATTAAGCAAGGATTAGAAAAGTTTTAATAAGAAAAGGGAAGACAAAAAGCAGTAACATAAAATGAATATGGCCATCAAAAGTAAGTCATATATGAACAAAATTTTGAGGCAGGAATAGAATGGCTCAGCAGCTCTTGCATATATACTACATTGGTCTCATTTAGGTTATTAGACATAGAACTTAACAATGCATTAAGGGTTTTGGAGGATGATGTTCGGTAACCTAACAGATCCATACAATTAAGGTTGAACATAGATCAACTAAAAGCAAGTTCTAAACCCAAATTAAGCAAAGAATATTATAAAATTATTAAAAACAGAAAAACAAGGACAGATGAAAAAGCAATAACATTACTAGTAAACCAAGTACAAAGAGGAAAACAAAAAATCACATCTACTCGTACCTTGAAGTTCAGCAATTGGTCATCAACTTTGGCTTCATCACCAGTCTGAGGCATCTGAATTGCAGGACTAGATTGGCTCAGTTCCTCATGGATATCCACTGCTGTGGATGCAGTTGCACTTGGGTCATTAGAGAAAGAGTCTAATGACAAATTCAGGGGTTCGCAGGATGACGAATTGGTAACCTAACAGATCCAAATAATTAGTCAAAACAGAACATAGATTAACTAATAGGAAGTGCCAAGCCAACTAGGATGAATTATAAAAAGATAAGGCCAGACGCAATATCACTAACGTACAAATGCTTGTCATTTATAACAGTACGACAAATAGGAATAAAATTTCAGTATTCATACCTTGAAATTCAGAAATGCATCACCGACCCTGACTTCATTGTCAGTTGGAGGCAACTGCATGGCAGGAGTATAGTGGTTTGATCCCTCACGGATATGTACTGTGGTGGAAACAGTTGGACTTGAAAGGGTTTCGCAGGATGATGAACCGGTAACCTAACAGATCCACATGATATAATTTCTGTCATAACCGGCATATGGCAAGTTATAAACTCAAATTACAGAAAAAAGCAGGGTAAATTACAACAAAAGAAGGGCAGATGACGAAAAGGCAACAACGTACAAATTTCTGTGATCATTACTAGCAAGCCAAATATGAATAAAAATTTCAGCATTCATTCATACCTTGAAATTCGGCAATGGATCATCACCTTTGTCAGTTGGAGACATATAAGGGGCAGGACTAGAGTGGTTCAGTCCCCCCTGGATATCCACTGTAGTTGAAGCATCTGGACTTGACAGGAATTCACAGGATGATGAACGAGTAACCTAACAGATCCATATCATATGATTTAGGTCATAAGCAGCACATAGGTCAACTAAAAGCAAGTTCTGAACCCCAGTTAAGCAAAGAAGCAGGTTACATTAACAAAAAAAAATAATAATAAGGGCAGACAAAAAGCAACAACATACAAATCTCTGTTATCATTACTGTAAACCAAATATGAATAAAATTTCAGTATACCTTGAAATTTGGCAATCGATCATCAAATTTGGCTTCATTGTCAGTTGTAGGCATCTGAGTGGCAGGACTAGAGGGGTGTAGTCCCTCATGATTATCTACTGATGCTGAAGCAGCCTGACTTGAAACCAGTTCGCAGGATGACGAACTGGTAACCTAAATATTCATATAATTATGTTCACAATCGAACATAGATCAACTAATTGCAAGTTATAAACCAAATTAAGCAAAAACTAGAATAATTATGAAAAGAGTAGGTATGACAAAACACAGCTAGCATACAAATGCTGGCAGACATTAACAGCAAGCCAAATACAAGCAAAATTTCACATTCATACCTCATGACCGGGCACAATTTGGGAAGTTGGTGGGTCAGGGTTGCCCCCGGTAGCCCTATTTTCTGCAATAAGAGAATCTCTTGGACTATCCCGTGGGAGGGATGATGAAAAAAAGGCAAAAACATATCGGGCTAAAGCAAAGTATAGTGGAAAAAGTGATTCTTTAAAACCGATCCGCTTATGCATAATTGCCAGACCGAAGTATATTAATGTAGTAACGAGTTGGATTAAAGAGAAACCAATATCGACCGCCATAAGCATCTTCTCAGCTAATTGGTCGGTACTCCTCCCAGCATAAAGCATGATAGTTGTAACACATGCCAAAAGCGACACAACAGATGCGGCAAGAAGGAAATTCCATTTGTTTTTCCCAACAACAGCAAGTATCAAAGATACTATCTCCAACACCACTAAGAGAGCCTCTGTTTTGTTACACTTGCGAAGAAGCTGACAAGTATACAGGATAAAGTACGTTTCAATACAGAATATTGTTGATCAAGACAAATACTGAACAAATATATCTTTTTATTTCTTATTTTAAAAATAATAAAAAAAATCTCAAGTCTCAAATTTTAAATTAAAAAAAACAATATTGAAATCATAAAGAGTATTCTCAAGATCAATGAACTTAAAACCATAATCCAACTATCAAAAGTGAAATCAAACCTCGTAAAGGAAGCAACAGAGAGATGAAAAGCCATGGACCAAGACGCAGCATCCGTCAAATAAAATTTCGTGCCTTCTTCGCCTGCGAATACCATACCTTCTTTGCCGAGGAGGACGAACCATCTGACTCTCAAGATCGACCGATTCGATCTCGTCTGAAACGCTAAGCATCACCATTTTGCGAAATGAATTGAATGGGGGATGATTTTGTCAAAGTAAGAGTGTTGTAAGAGAATGAAGTGAATGCTACATGCAAAGCTGGAGCCTTGTAAGAGCGATGAAAGGCGGTGGGATAAGAGGGTCGGTTGTGCAAGATTCTTTCCCTTATTACATGGCTTTTTAGCGAGTGTTTAAACGATTGCATGGCAGCTTTCCTTGTCTCGGAAATAGTTGGATATCGCATTTATACACGTGGAGGGTGGTGATTGTTCGCGCTGTGCCCTTTTAACGATTAAAGTGGTTGGCGACTTGGTGGCGCTCTGTGTTGGAGCCAGTAAGCTCCAGCTACAGCTTCTTACACGTGGAGGATGGCGATTGCTGACGCTAAGTGTTTCGAACTATTGCGGCCAGCAAGGCTTTGGCGCTCCGTATTGTAGCGTGCAGCGCCAGTGTTCTAACGATTGCAACTAGCACATCGCCAGTTCCTTACACGTGGAGGGTGACGATTCTTAACTTTTCCCGGTTTCCCGAACACAGACGGAACGATCCGGCCCATCTAGGCCCGGATCGCATACTCTTTGATCTTGTTCTCCCTCGCTATTTTATTTTTAAAATGAAATTCCAGAATCTCACTCGTCTCTCATAATGCCTTATTGTTATGTGGGTATCCCTGTGCCAGCGACGCTGATAATGCCTTACTGGTATAAGTGTGAAATTTTGCTTCTATTGGTCTTACTGGTAATGTCTGCAAGCATTTTTATGTTGGGGGTGTTTCATCTGGCCTTCTCTTTTCACAATCTATTTTCAAGTATTTGTCTTTGCTTCATTTTGGTTTAGACCTTGCTATTAATTGATCCATGTTTGCTGATCTGTTAGTTTACCGGTTCAACCCTTAATTTGACATTGGATTATATGTGTAATGACCCAACTGGGAGCACCGTAATTGATACCCATGAGTGAGTGAACCACTGTAGTACTGCCTGTCAAATGCCCCTAACCAACCATGAAGCCAACGGCGTTGACCAATTGCCAAATTTCCAGGTCTGAACGCGAAATTTTCTTCATATTTGGCTTACTAGTAGCGGTCACAAGCACTTGTATGTTATTGCTTTTTCATCTGTCCTCTTTTTATGATTTATCTCATTCTTTGCTCAGTTTCAGTCTATAACTTGCTTTTAGTCTATCTATGTTTGGTTATGAACTTAATACAGCATCCTGTGAATCCCTTAATTTGTCATTAGATTCTATGTCTTATGACCTAATCGGGGCCACCACAGTGGGTACCCATGAGCTGCTGAACCACTCTAGTCCTGCCTCTCAAATGCCTCCAATCGAAACTGAAACTGATTGTGATGACCAATTGTTGAGTTTCAGGAATTTTAGACAAAGCTTCCGTTAAGTTTTGTTCATATATGGGTTGATTGTAATGATCACAAGCATTTCTATGTTAGTCCTTTTTTTACCTGCCATTTTCGTATCATAAGTTGTTGTTAATATGGGAGACTCTCTCTGCTCGCCTCACTTATACCGATTCATCATACTGCGAATGCCTTAATTTGTCATTAGATTCAATGTCTAGTAACCTGAGTGGGATCACCCCAGTGGATACCTGTGAACCATTGGACGACTCCAATCCTGCCTCTCAAATGGATCTTGTTCATAATGAAGTTGACAACGATGAGGTATGGCGATGAACTGTTGTTCATATTGGTTACTTGTGTTAGTTGCAAGCTTCTTCCTTCTTCTACCCTTAATGCTTGGGTTGTTTCATTTGACTTGGCTATTAGTTGTGAATATGGGGGACTATGGCTGTTCATTAGAGCATCTGGTGGGGTGAGGAGAAATTGGGGTGAACAAATCACATACGTGACAGTGTTTATGGTAAAAATTTACCTAGATGGGCCTCAAATCAGTTAGTAATTTGTCATACAAAAATTGTTGGTATTTTGCCTTCCACTAGTAAATTAAACCACTCTAGTCCTGAAGCCCAGCAATCCATGAAGGACTGAACCATTCTAGTTCTGCGGCACAGATTCCTGCAATTCCCAATGAAGCCAACTATGGTGATTCATTGCCAAATTTTAGGTATGAACGCTGAAATTTGCTTCATATTTGGTTTACTAGTAATGATCACAGAAATGTGTATGTCTATGCTTTTTCATCTGTTGTTGTTGTTGTTCTCTTTCTCTTTTCTCTTTTTTTTAATTTACCCTGCTTCTTTGCTTAATTTGGGTTTAGAACTTGCTTTTAGTTGATCTATGTTCGGTTTATGACCTTAATTTTATGGATCTCTTAAGTTACCAATTCATCATTCTGTGGACTCCTTTCAAAGTCCTGCTGCATCTACCAGAGTAGATATCCAGGAGGGATTGAACGACTGTAGTCCTGCCCCTCATATGCCTTCAACTGACAATGAAGCCAGCGTTGATGATCAATTGCTGATCCTTTTATCATTTTATCATTTTTATATTTTACCTTATCCTTTGCTTAATTTGGGCGGTTTATGATTTTAATTTTATGGATCTCTTAGGTTACCAATTCATTATCCTACGAACCCCTTTCAAGTCCAGCTTCCACTAGACAATGAAGCTGGACTTGAAAATCTCTCTCCACAGGGGATTAAACCAATCTAGTCCTGCAACTCACATGCCTCCAACAGACAATGAAGCCAAAGTTGATGATAAATTTGCCGATTTCAAGGTATGCATGGTGAAATTTTATTCATAATTGGCTTGCTAGTAATGATTGCATGCATTTGGTCGTTTCATTTGATCTTTGCTTTTCTTTGTTTATCCTTTCTTTTGTGAAATCTCTCTCTAGAACCTGGCTACTAGTTGGGAATTTGGGGAACTACAATTATTCATGAGAACATCAGTAAGGTGAGAAGCAGTTGGGGTTAGCAAATCACAAACTTAAACAGTGTTTAGGGTCAAAATGTACCTATACAAATGGGTTGTAGTATCTTGCCTTCCTCTAGTAAATCAAAGTTAATAAGTTGTGCCTTTTGAATTGAGGAAAAAAGAGTTTTAGGTTCAAATACCCCTTTCATTAGCACATCCTCTATTACTTTGAAAAAGTTTTTCAGTTTGAGTTAAAATTAATTACATTTGTATAGATATTCCTATTGGAGTTGAATAAGTTGATATTTTTTTTCCCTTTTCTCGTTTACCAACTCAATATCTGGAAGAGTTAATGTTTGTAATTTGAATGAAAATGTGTTGAAAGTTTGAAAATTTTACATAGCTTCAACTAGCATACTCAATGTTGTACAATGCTTTATAGTCACTAAAGTATTTGCGGCTTATAAAAAATTGCAGATTGCAGTCATTTGTCTTGATTTTGATTCCATAAACTTTTACTTGACTGTAGCACCTTTTGCAAGATTGTGAGGAAAGTTATATCACCAGTGAATGCAGGGAAATTCCAGCTTGAACTCTGAAATGAAGAAACTCTGAAATGAAGATCTTTGCAAGGAGTGGACGGGTTAATGAGATATCACTTCCCTAAGAATATGGCCTTTTGCTCTCTATTATGTTGCTTGTTTATTAGGAGCTTATCCTATGTTAACAAAAACGATTTGTCACTAGAAAGTAGTTATGGAGTTGATAGGCTCCAACATTCTCTAAACTTATTTTGTCACGATTATCTGTACAAGTGTCAGCAACAATTGTCATTTGGGGTTGTTTTAATTTTTATGAGATGTAAACTTCTAAAACTTCATATCGTTTCTTTGTAAATGAATGCTATTATTGTACTTGTTGGAGGTGAGTGGGGGAAAGGATAATGATGGTGGTTGTTTCTTGAGAAGTGATGGGGAATGACTAGACCAGAGGTGAAGTTTTGATGGAGTAAAAGGTGACATGTTATGAAATCAAAATTTTGAACATAGATGGTTGGTCTATTCACTTCCTTTCTATTCTATCTATAGGTTGCTCTAGTCTGAGTCTTATATTCTCTGCCTTCCAGCTTCTAGGATGTGGATGCCACTGTTAGCTAGTTTTGAATTGCAACTCTTGTAGGAATCTCTTCCTTATCGTCTGAAATTTGGAATATGAATATGGGCACAATCCTTTCCTATCTTCTCTACTCCTGAGAGCATTCTATCTTGTTTCTGAAATGATTGTGCAACAGAGCACTCTGCTCGTTCTTCCTTTCCAATCATTTGGGTGGCTAGCAAATCTTTGAGCGCACTACTTGGCAGTTGATTGAATTCTCCACCCATCGAGTCTTCCTTAGAAGTGTGCTAAAATCTGAGCTGGCATGCGACTGGACTTCCTCTCCACTAGTCTGGTGCTCTTTGTATGGGGATCAATGCATAAACGTCCATCTCTAGCTGGATATGTTGTTTGATTAATTGAATTGTTCTTGTAATGCTTGAATTAGTGTCTGAGCTCCATTCAAGAAGGATGTCTCATCATCTTCTCTCTTGGCTTTCCGGATTTCACAGGTCCAAAGGAAGAAGTTGAAAAGAATTCAACTTTTCTGCCAACCTCCTAGCTTTCTGATTATACTGAGCTTGCTGCACTATATCTAATACCTTGGAGGAAGAACTCAATGGGACCCCTCCTAGGGTGCCTTGACGGTGAAAGGTTTATCCCTTTGCAAGGTAATTCATGAAGAAGGCTGATTATGCTACCCTTGCACGTACTGGAAGAGAATGAGAAATGGTAATCGTTGAGGTGTATATTAATTTAATAATTCATAATTTGCATATAAAATGTAATTGTCATTAAATCTAAACCATTAATTTAACATTCGAATGTCATATTCTAAAGCCTAAATGAATCATCAATGACTAATACGTGTATGCATTAACCATCTAAATGTTATATCTTGTATTGTTCATTTTCTAATGTATTTTACATTTATTGTCAACCAAATATTTTTTTTTAAATTCAATATGAACTCATATTCTTAAGTCCAATTTAAAACAAAAATACATAACCAAATTGAAATATTAGCGTGGTACCAAATTGAAATATTAGTGTGGTAAGTTTTGATTTTTTTCATTATTTTTATTTCCTGTCTTTGTTTGGCTTTTTGAGCAAGGAGGGTTCTTTATACAGCTAAAACTTAAATAATGTCTAAAATTGTTTTTAAAACAGAGAAAGTTATCAGGATGCGGTTACCAAGAATAGAGAACTTAGGCTCTATTTAGGAATGGGACTGGAATGGATTGAAATTAGAATTGGATTATAGGTAACTTTGTCTTATTCTTAAGATAGTATGGGATTGAACTATATTAATATATAATAAATTTTTACAAAATAAATTTTTTAAATATAAACTGATTTAATTTATTCAAAGTTTAATTTATTATTACATAATTTTTATAGTTAACTAAATGTTTAAATATAGTTAGAATTATATTTATTTAAAAATTATTAAATATTACCTTTTTATTACAAGTTAGTATTTTCAATATTATTTGATATGAATTTAATAATATTTTCTATTATTATATTATATTATATTATTATAATATTGTGAATTATATTAAAAATGAAAATTTTGTAATATTATAAAAAATAAAGGGTTTATAATAAAAATTATTTTTATTACATCATAATTAATATTTAAATATAGTTAAATTTATTTACTTCAAAATTATTAAATATTACTATTCTGATAATAATATTTATTTTATTTTGTTTTATTTTTATATAATATTATATCAGTATTCTATTATTATTACTTAAAATAAAAATAGACATAATCCTTGTTTCAGATTGTCCATGACAAAGAGTGGGACCGAATAATCTTGATCAACTCTAGTAAAATAAACTTGATTAATCAGAATAATTTTACTTGAGTTATTCTATTCGACCCCTATTTTTTAATTCTTCAGTCCCCATTCTTAATTTTATTTATTTTGAGATTTTTTATCCTAACATAAAATTACTAATTACAATTATTTCAGTTTACTTCTCTTGAAAAACTTTTATTCTTTTCATGCTTTTATCCATCGGCATTTCATTCCTTGTTTTTCTCTTCGATTTTGGCCATTAGTTGTTTCCCTTCTAAACTCATGAACAAAGACTGCTTAATTAATTTGAACTCAATCATAACTGAAATGAAATACACTATTTTCTATTCATTTGTCAAAGAGACTCACCTGTTATAGACTATATTACTGAGAGATATGCCTTGACAATAAGCTCAGGTACGAGACTCAGAAATTAGAATACTTGATGAAAACTAATAAAACTGAAAACACCATACTCTTGCATGATAGAATTGGATTCCAGATCTAAAAATCAATTCAGGGCTATAAAACACAGGTCAGGACCTCTGACCGCTCACACCCTTCATACCAAGACTAGTATTTACCCCAACGAGCAGACAAATTAAAAAAAATTCCCCTAATTAATCCGTAGAACAGGCGTATAAATCTAATTATAGATCCATGAAACAAAAGCATATTACATGCAGAGAAACAAATTAATTAAGCTAGACAGATAGCTGATTTCAATATGTAAGTTGCATAACCAAGTGAAATCATGCAAATTATCTTGAGTACAATGAAAAACTCGTTTGTACTTGGGCATGTTTGGTGCGCGACATTATATAGTATTATTTTACTATATTGTATTAAATAGTGTAATACATGTGTTTGATGCTAATTTAGTATAGTATTAATTAATACAAAGTACAACCCTTAGATGCATCAATATTGTATTAAATTATGTAGAGCTAATCTATGGCATTAGCATTACATTGTATAGCACTAATAAAAAATATGAAAATTATTCCTATAAAAATCTATATATCCAACAATACCCTCTAATTTTTTAAAATTTTAAAATAAATAAAGATGTATTTAACAGATAAGTTATAAAATCAAATTTATTTAAAATTTGTTTTCTAAAAAAAAAGGGATGAAGGGAGTCACCACCCCCTTGGGTAACACCAAAGGTCCACTGCCCCCGTTAGACCAATTGACACCTGACATGTCACCATAAATTCAAATTGTCTAATAGGTCCAATGGGGGTATTGGAGCTCAAGTAATTTTTTAACAATTAACAACTGTTCAATAGATTATTAAATAACTAATTTTATAAATAAACTAAAAATATATTTATACTTTGTGTATATTTCTTGAAAAGAATTTTTACTTTTGTACAAATTAATATAGTATATGAGTACATCAAACACTATATAATTTTGACATAATATTATTTTTAGTACAATACAATGCAATGTTATATAATACAATACTATATTATACTATACAATGTTGCGTGTCAAACATGACCTAAAAGGTAGTTTGAGAATCAATTACGTTTTAATGAGAAAAAAATAGGGGTTTAAAATTTTTAATTGAGTGTATTTATAAATGGGGGTTGAAGAGTTAGAAAGTGGAGGTGAAATAGAATAACTCATTTTACTATTAAAATTTCTAGTCCCAGCCCATGTCCAATTACCAAATAGTAATCTAGGACAAGTAATCCTTAAATAGAGCCCAAAACCCTTTTAATCCTGCCTCCAAAACGGGCCTACTGTGCTGTTGTTATGAATTCGGCCAATCTAAAATCCGGTCCATCTATGTCTCAGGTTTTCTACTATTTATGTTCATTTATATTAAGCATATGTGCATGTAATTCCTCGATTTGTATTCAAATACATGAGCTGGATTTAGCGAGTTCTACTCCTGGACAAGCCGAAGCTAAACCAAGAATTGAATTTTAAAGACAGAGTAATAGCATTAAAATATGTTAAAAATCATAATCAATATAAAAACCTTAAAAGTTTATTGACAATTTTTATGCGCTACATATTTTACTAACTAGCGTGATTAACAAGTTTTTAGATTTTAAAATGTTGGATAATAGTCTGATTAATTATTGTTATTATTATTATTATTTTGGCTCTCAAACAAACTCTTACTTCAGTTATCCTTGAAATAAAAGCTAGTGAGAACTAAAAAAAAAAAAAAAAAAACCGAGTTTCAATAGCCATTTACTCATTTTGATTGAATGGACCGACTTTTACTAACATTATACATTGACGACAGTGCCGTTAATTACTGGGAGCTGATCCTTTTTTATTTTTTTTGGTTAATTTAATAATTAAATAATAATTGACTTGAGATTTTTGAAAGTATAAATTAGGCTAAAATTTTGTGCATATTTAGAATAATAATTATTAAATTACTTAAAATATTATATTAAATTAGATTTAAAAATGAAACCTAAATTTTTTAGGTTATTTAATTATTTTTATTATGAAAACATATAAATTCCTCTACCTTAACGATACTCTTTAAGACTATCCTAAATTATTTAGAAAACAAACACCAAACAGAATCAGAAGGATAAAAGAGAAATAAATGACGAAAAAAATTAGAATATAAGAGACGAAAAAGTCGTAGAAATAAAAGGAAAAATCTTTGTTCTCATCATCAAAAACAAACTTAAAAATCATCATAACTACGGTTGCCATTTATACTAGCATCTATGGGAAACAAACCATTTTATAATGACTTCTAACCTAATATGAAATCCTAATTATAATGCAACGTATCCCTAGAATCTCTAAAGAACATAATGTGTCCAATATTAGTTAAATTGCTAACTTTTTTTTTTTTTTTTAACTGAAGTATTTGGGCCAGTTTACGTGCAGTACAACTAATTTTCGGAGGAGACTAGTGTGACCACAACTCATTGTCACAATCTCATACTTACCTCATAGGGAAAAGTCATTGTGAAGAGTGGAACCAGGATTTCATTATTAGCCTTACTAACTCCCTCTTGCATCACCCTTGCCACTTGAACTAATCCATTGTAGATCTAAATTGCTAACTTATAGATGCTAAAGTAGATATTCGAATTTCTAAAATTACTCTTTCCAACATGCTTTTAATTTAAAACTGTTACAAAATAGTTTTTGGTATATTATATGGACTCCACTTTCAAACTAAATAATTCACATTTCTTATTTGACTAATACTACTCTTACGAACTGCTTATATAAACTCATTTATACAACTACTTTTCTTATATTTACAATACTGAAAAGTATACTTAATTTTTCTTTTAGAACCCATTAAATTTCACTTATAGTCTTATTTTATTTTTCTATAAAACATTTGCAAATGTTGTTACCAAAATGAATTACCAACACTTTGAATAGTAATAATGGTGTTCAAAGGTCTATGTAAATAAGTTGAATTGAATAATAATTTAAAGTTTCTTTATGTTAGAGAATAAATTATAAATGTTAAGCCCACACCTATAAACTTAAACTTTCAGAAATGAGGCGAATTTAGCATGACATTAAAGTTGACATGACCAAACGGTCGCAAATTCGAATTCTCTCAATGTCATTTAAAAAAATATTATTGTTTAACCGACTTATAAGACCTTCTAGGGAATATGAGGCTCCACTCGGTTCATGTTGCAAGTGCAGGGGCCCTTGCACATGAGGAGCATATTAGAAAATAAATTATAAACACATCTACAAACTTAAGCTTTTAGAGAAGTAACAAACTTAACACTTTTATGATATTTTTCCTCTGTCCACTTCCTCTATAGTATGATTTATCTTATTAAACTTAGATTCTTTTTTATTTTTAACTTTGAATATATGTTTTTTTTTTCATTTATAAGGGGAAAAAAGTACTTAGATGATTTTTTGTTTTTAACTTTCAATATATGATCATTTTTTTTCCATTTATGAGGGGGCTAAAAAAAAAAAAAGAAGAAAGAAAGTAACTACTCAATCTTTCTCAAGATATATTAGGGTTTATGTACGTGGGATGTAAAAATCTTAGATTTTGATACAAATGATAAATTTGTATTCATAAAAAAGCACTAAAATGCAATATACTTTTAGATTAAGACCCTTCATATAAACTTATTTGATAAAATATCATTGTATGTGTAAAAATTTAAAATACATAAGAAATAAAGACAATTAAAATACATGATATAATAATTACTTATCCAATAAAAGTTTGTCAAACTTAAATTTTATGGAGTTGATTGTACAGACGGACTGTATGTTTAGTATTATTTCTAGATTAGTGGCGAGGGAAAAGTAGAACCACTCAGTAGTTTTTAGAATTGTTCAACTATGGACTTAGCCGATGGAGACCATGGGTGCACAACCAAGGCAGCCCATGAGAATGTGCATGATAACCACCCTTGGTTACATGAATTCATGAATGAACGACCAAAGCTTTACACTCTCATACACTCTATTTGCATCGAATTAAAGACCATAGGATCATGAATTGAATTATAATCAATTTCGTATTAGAATTCGACAACATGGTTATTCGTGAGCATCAAGATAGTACTTAAAGCAATTAGTTTATTCATTTTTGAGATTTACATCATATCAATATAACTATTAACTAAATAAAAACCTGTTGAGTTGATCTCATAACTTTGAAGATATAATATTAAAATAGTGTTGTAAGTTGTTTAAATAATTGTACGATACATATGGTAACCGTTTTTGTCGGGAGAATATTGTGGGAAATGAAAAGCATCGGGCCTCTTCAGTTGCCTAGACAAGTGGAGTAGCCTATAGCCATCACCGGCCAACTGTTTCCTCTTTCTTTAAATATTTATTAGATTCAATTCTTTTCATATCCTTTTGGGGCTATTATCACTAACTAACCTCAACCTTTGAGCTATTGTCACTGGGAAAATAAAGTTTACCTCTTTAAACAAAAACAGCCTTGAGGTTTCCTCAAATCAATGGATTAACTTTTTTCGTTAACTTGGACTCTGACAATGAGGGTAATTTGGTCAAATTATAAGCACATCTGCAATCAATGGCTAAAATTGTAATTCAGCATTACCATGTGGCATAAAAAGGAGAAGCAAAGGCAGGACACCATCTTCACATAAAGTCAAACATTAAAAAAAAGAAAAAATTAAAAAAAATGGACACAATTAGGGGCCCTTGATGAAATTTGGACGCATCCTGAAAAATTTTCATGCCATAGATACTTTCTTGATAAAAATACTCAGTTACCTTACCCTTATTTATGTAATTGAATTTAAAAAAAAAGAAGTAAACGAAATAAAGAAACTAGTCACTTCTTCATACACATCACTGCTCGAAAATATTTTCAACAACTGAAGCTGGGCAACAAGGTAAGAAAAACTTTCGTTATTCTCTCTCTAAATGACTAAAATGTCATTTGAAACTCAAACTTAAAAAAAAAAAGACGCGTTTCATCGTGACGAAGAGGAGTCTCGACATGTCGAGTCAACTCGGATGTTTCAACCGATACTCGATATCATCGTCGGTGTTCACTTGACACTCGATATAATGTGTCGAGTTTTGTCGGATGCATGGACCGATACTCGATATAACATGTCGAGTGAACACCGACGATGATGTCGAATGTCGGTTGAAACATTCGAGTTGACTCCACATGTCGAGTTTCCTCTTCGTCACGACAAAACGCGTCGATTTTCACCATTTTTACACATATCAAACCAAAAAATCAACCAAATAATACTTCGTTTAGCCCCACAAACACAGAAAAAATACAAAATACAAACCAAAACTCAAATCCTCAAATTCAAAATCCCTAAAATCTACTCCAAATCCCCAAACACAGAATAAGTTTCTCGTTCCTCTTGCTACGTTTCGGACTACGATTTTGACGGTGTCGAGGGGTATTGAAAGCTGGACAACAACAGACGGTTATAAAAATAGGACACAGTTATGGAAATAGGAAGAGGTAAGTGAGGAAAAAAAGAAAATAAAAAGTTTAGGAATAAATTGAATTTCAAAGGGTATTTGAGTCTTTTTGTCAAAAAAGTGTTTATAGCATAAAAATTTTTCAGGATACGTCTAAATTTCATTAAAGGTCCCTAATTGTGTCCATTTCTTTAATTTTCTCAAAAACAATCTAGGTTTAATAGTCAAAGACGACTCTTCAACTTCGCAGAGTGTTGGCACGCGCATCAATATCCAGTGGAAGAAGACAAAGGAAGAAAGTGGTGGCAGTATAGTTTAGCACTCATTGTTCTATTTTAGCAGTTTATTTTTTCAAACTATTGTAACTGTTACTTTGAAGGAGTGGCTTGCAAATCGGGTATGACCATTTCTTATCATTGCATATGCAATGCAATAATGGATTGCATGTGTCTTATTTTGAATTTTAATGCAACTTCCTTGAATGAGTTTTTTTTTTTTTAATGGTTGTTTTATTGTTCTGTGGAAACCCTATAGGCTTGTGATTTTTTTTGTTTTGTTATTTTAATGTATTTAATTGTATTGTTCTTTATTATCTTTTTAGCTGTAATTATCTTGTCTCAAATAAACTGTCAATAACTTTTTTTATTGACTATGTTTATTTTTGTTATACATTGATTGAATGCTAGGTTTATTTTTCATTATACATTGACTGACTTTTTTTTTGTTCCTTTTTTGATGTTACATGACTTTTTTGGTGGTTTCATGTATATCTACGTGATTTTTTTGTTGTTGTCTGATTAGCGTTGATAAGTTTGAAAATTCAATCTCTATTACATAGTTAATTTATTTTTTTGCATGACCATAATTTTTTTTTTAAATGAAGAGAGTTGAAACTAGTAGAGAGAAGAAAATTTGATCAAGAATGTTTAATCTGTTTATTCAGTATCATCAAAATGGTTCCAGTACATGATTTATACTTGGTGTAATAAATAACAAAAGAACAGAATTCTGTTACTCTCACTTGCACAGTTGGCACACATGCACACCTATTTAATTCTAACTAAGGAGTTAGTTATTTAACTCTACTTGTATTTTACTAACACCCCCTCTTAAGCATAGCTAAGTTGAGTTTTGATATAACTCAAAGTAGCAGGCTTGTACAAATTGACTACTTGATTGATCAGCTTCAGAAGTTGGATGAACTGTAAGTTTTTGTCTAAGATAGTCAAACCGAGGGCCTGATAAGGCTTTAGTCAGAATATCTGCAATCTGGAAATCAGTTGAAACATGCTTTATCAGAAGCTGCTTAGCAAGAACTTTCTCTCTAATGAAGTGAACATCAACTTCAATATGCTCTGTTCTAGCATGAAAAACAGGGTTAGCTGCCAATGACTCTGCACCCTTGTTGTCACACCAAAGAACTGGAATATCAGTAAGTGAGAAATTTAACTCTTGAAGCAATCCTTGTAACCAAATCAGTTCTGTAGCTACTGATGATAAAGAACAGTATTCAGATTCTGTAGAAGATTTAGCCACTACTTTCTGCTTCTTAGAACTCCAATAGATCAAATTTTCCCCAAAGAAAATACAACAACCAGATGTAGATTTTCGATCATCTACAGAGCTGGCCCAGTCAGCATCACTAAAACCAGAAAGAGTAATTGATTTCATTGATTTAAAAATCAACCCATAGTTCATTGTTCCCTTTACATATCGTAGTACTCTTTTACATGCTTGCCAATGAGACAAAGCAGGATTTTGCATAAACTGACTGAGTTTATTTATAGCATAAGAAATGTCAGGTCTTGATAAACATAAGTATTGAAGTGCACCAATAACACTCCTATAGAGACTAGGATGATCAAATGCAATGTTATCATGTGCAGTAAGCTTAACACCTGGTAGCATAGGAGTTGGACTAGGCTTTGCTTCATACAAATTACATTTCTTTAAAAGATCTGCAGCATACTTGGCTTGTGATAAAGATAAAGTATCATTTGTTCTCTTAATCTCAAATCCAAGAAAGTAGTTCACAAATCCGAGAGTTTTAAGTGCAAAAGTTTTATTCAAGTCAGAAATTACTTGCTGAATTTGCATAGCATCATCTCCTATGACAAGAATGTCATTAACATAGATTAGTAGCAGAATGATTTTACCTCCTGTAGACTTGTGAATGAACAGACTACTGTCAGATGAGCACATGATAAACCCCCAGTGAAGCAAAGCTGCCTTGAGCTTATCAAACCAGGCTCGGGGAGCTTGCTTCAGGCCATATAATGATTTATACAGTTTACAAACATAGGTAGGATGGTAAGAATAAAGAAAACCAGCAGGCTGAGTCATATACACAGTCTCTTTTAAGTCTCCATTGAGAAATGCATTATTCACATCAATGTCCTAAATGTCCCATTTGAAGGTTATAGCAAGGGAGAAAACTACTCTGATTGTGGAAGGTTTAATAACTGGGCTGAAAGTCTCAAAGTAGTCAATGCCTAAAGCTTGTTGAAACCCTTTGGCCACCAATCTGGCCTTGTAACGTTGGACACTTCCATCTGAATTATATTTGACTCGAAACACCCATCTGTTATCCACTACATGCATATCAGGTGTGAAAGGAACCAAAGATCAGGTTTGGTTGGCTTGCAATGCATTAAACTCTTCTTGCATAGCCTTGAACCAAGAAGGATCATTAAAAGCAGCAGCAACTGTTTCAGGTTCTAAAGCTGGTTGAGTGGATTTGGAATTACAAAGGTAAATTTTAGGCTTGTAGATGCCATTCTTAGAACGATTAATCATGGGGTGAGTGTTTAAAGGTGGGAAATTAATAGAGGATAGAACAGGAGATTGAGATAAAGAATGAGAAGGATTAGAAAAACTAGAGAGTTGAGGATTTGTAGAATTTATAGATTGTGAATATAAGGAATCTGCAGGTTGGGAATATGTAGGTGGAAGAGGAATAGATTTATATGAAGGTGAAGAAAATGGAGGAAAATACCAAGGACCAGAAGACAAGGTAGATGAAGAAACATTAGAAGAGGAATTATTTTTAAGAAACACACTTTCATGAAAAGGAAAAAGAGATTCATCAAAGGAAACACTCTTAGCTATATATATATATGTCCAAAATCACTTAGACATAAGTAACCTCTATGGACAACACTATAGCCAAGAAAGACACAAAGAGTAATATGAAAAGAAAATTTGGCAGAATTATATGGTCTTAAATTTGGAAAGCAGGCACAACCAAAAGCCTTAAGATGCTTGATATCAAGAGAAGAGTGAAACAATAATTGAAAAGGAGAGGAAAAATGTAATTTGGAGTAGGTAATCTGTTTATGAGATAGACAACAGTGGCAAATGCAAACCATCAGTAAGATAAAGGCATGGAGGCTTGAGCTAGGAGTGTCAAACCTGTTTCAACAACATGTCTATGCTTTCTCTCCACTGAGCCATTTTGTTGGTGTGTATATGGACAGGGGTGACGAAATTGAATACCCAACTGAGTAAGTAATGGAGCCAATGATCGAAATTATCCTCCCCAATCAGACTGAAGACATTTCAGCTTTATTTGGAATTGCCTCTCATCTAGAGCCAAAAATTGTTGAAAGAAATTGCAAACTTCAGACTTGGCTCTTAGAGGAAATATCCAGCTATACCGATTAAAATCATCAACAAAAAGAAGATAATATTTGTAACCTTCAACTGAAGCAATAGGTGCTGGACCCATACATATGTAAAAACTAACTCAAGAGGAGACTTAGATAAAGAAGATGAAGTAGGATACACATCATGACATTGTTTACCAAGTCTACAAGAATGGCAAAACAGTTTATTATTCAAATTACAAGAGAACAGCTTTGTTGTCTTTGAGACGTTATCCAGTACACGATAATGAGGATGGCCCAACCGTTTATGCCAAAGTATACAATCAGTTGGATCCATGCTAGAGTATTAACAACACAAGATACTAGTGTTTGTGGATGTGGTGAAGCAATGAAATCTGATGAAGAACATGGTGGCCAACTAGTACTGAAATCTTGTAGTTGATAAAATCCATCCTTAAGTATTCCTCGAAGCACTGGAAGTTGTGAAACCTGATCCTTGACAATACAGGAATTAGAATAGAATTCAACAGTGACATCATTGTCTTTAGTCAACTGAGATATACTCAATAAATTCTTTGTAATAGCAGGAACACAAAGAATTCTTTTCAGAGATAAACTTTTTCTTGCATGTGGACAATAGATTGTATTAGATCCAACATGAGAAATTAAAAGAGGGTTACCATTGCCTACTTGCACAGTCTCCTTGCCATCATACTCGGAGTTGATTGAGAGATTGTTGAGTTTAGAAGTGATGTGGTTAGTTGCACCAATATCCATATACCATGAATTATCAACAACTGTGGATGGAGAGGCTACAAAAAATTGATGATTTGGTCCATTTGCTTGCTGTGATGTGGTTGAAGGCCCCTGGTAACTCACATCGAATCTGCAATAACATTTAAGTGCAGCATGTTCAGGTTTTGAATAGAGTTGGCAAACTGGTTTACCAACATTCTGTCCTGATTGACCCTGAGCAGCAGTGTTAACATTTGCAGTACCAGTATTTATATTCCTTGCAGAAGAATACCTATTTCGACCTCTACCTCTATTATATTGAGTAGAAGAGCTTCTACCATAACCATGGCCAGAGACATTCATTCCTTGAGACTGAGATTGATACATTTTATTAGCAACATTAGCACTAGGACCTATATGAACAACCTGAGCAGTATTATGTTATTCCAAGCGCAACTCATAACTTTGTAGCTGGTATTGTGCTTCTTCTAACAAAATAGAACCAGCTTTGGAAGTAATATTGACAATTATAGCATCATATTCTGGTCCAAGACCATCAATAATATGTAGTAACAGATCTAAATCAGATACAGAAGTTCCAATGGCATACAATGTATCAGCAAATGCTCTCATCTTTAGAAAGTACTCAAAGATTGAGAGTAAACCTTTTTTTGTTGTTTGTGATTGATGTTTAATGTGCATAGCTCGAGCCTTTGATTCGGTTTGATGTAAGCGTTTGAGTGTATTCCAAGCATCTACTGACGTAGTACACCTGACAACATAACCAAACATGGATTCGGAGGTAGAAGATAGCAGCCAGCTGAGGATAAATTGATCAATTCTTTTCCAGTTTAGATAATCTGGATTGATCTGAGTAATTGTAGAGCTTGACGGATCTGAGCTAGCTGGATCTTGAATTAAAATTATTGAAGGAGGACACACTCGAGTTCCTTTAACAAATCCTTCCAGATCAAAAGCTCTCAAAGTGGAGAGAATTTGTAGATTTCAAAAGCCATAGTTGCCTCATTGAAGCTTGATTGCTGTGGCCGATAAAGCTGATGGTAATATTGTTGAAAGTAGTAGATTAGAAGTAGAGAAACCTGAACTTGAATTTGCAGATATTATGTTTGAAGGATTGTTTGCTTGATCTGTAAAAGTTGAATTCCTAGGAAAAGTATTTCCAGGAAAGTTTGGGTTTCCAGGAAAGTGATCTTGATGGCTTGGCATGAAACTTCTAGAAGCTCTGATACCAAGTTGAAACTAGCAGAGAGAAGAAAATTTGATCAAGAATGTTTAATCTGTTTATTCAGTATCGTCAAAATGGTTCCAGTACATGATTTATACTTGGTGCAACAAATAATAGAATAACAGAATTCTGTTACTCCCACTTGCACAGCTGGCACACACGCACACCTATTTAATTCTAACTAAGGATTTAGTTATTTAACTAACTTTACTTGTAATTTACTAACAAAGAGCAGTATCCCATGGATCCTTCCTCAATCAATATGCATGAACAAGTTGGTATCGATGATGATGATGTACTTTAGATAATGCTGATGACAAGGATGTTATGGATGATGGCTCTTGTGATGAATCTGTTGCAAGAGTTGATGGAGGTAAAGTGAAATCCAGTGAGCTTAGAAGAGATTGTAGAGTATTTAGAGAAAAAGATAATGAAAAAGGGACTAGAGATTACATGGAGGATTGTGATAATGAACATGACGAATTGTGGTTCTTTATTCACTCTGATGATGACGCAGCTCCAAATAAACAACTTGAAAACTTTTGCAATAAGAATCAGTTTAAGGTCCATACGGATGGAAAAGTCCATTTCAGGGTGGGTCAAGTCTTTGATGGCATACAACATTTCAGAAAAGTGTTGAGGAACTACTGCATAGAGCAAGATATACAATTGGCTAGGATTAAAAATGAGAGGTCTAGGCTAACTGCAGATTATGCTGATGAATTGTGCAAATGGATATACATGCTTCAAAAATCCTTCAAATAGACAACTTTCAGATTAAGAGGTATGAAAGCTAAGCATACATGCATGAAATTACCTATCACTACCGAATTAACCTACCACCACCGAATGAGAGAAGGTTAAATCCAAATGCTTATGTTGTTAGAATTCTGAACAAAGAGCATTTTGCACATATTTATGCTCAGATGATGAAGCCTAATCCAGATAAGAGGGAATGGCTGTATGTGCATTATAATAAAATGGACTCGCCTTCAACAAGAAGAAAGGCAGGCAGACCGAGAAAAGGGAGAAGAAGAGACCCAGATGACCAAAACTAATGTTAGGTGTAAGATTTTCACTGTGAAATGCTCCAAATATGGGATGCTTGGCCATAAAAAAAGAAGTTGCATTGAGAACACAATGAATTCCATTGGAGAGAGCTCTAATTGTGCAGCTATTGTAAGCTAGGAAGCATTGAATATGTTTGCATAATACTCAGCTTCAAGTCTAACTATTGATGTTCTCTCTTTTTTCAGGTGGCAAATTTTGATGGAGCTGAAGTGGTTCGAATTGGTAACTCCCAACCTCCAGCTCCCGAATGATTGACAAGTAGTTAAAATATTTTATTCTTGAGTTTCATTAGCTTTTTTTCTAATTGTATTGTAGTAATAGTAGGTAGGAAAGCATATTTTTCTTTCTCGAGTTTGATTATTCAATGCTAGTAAATTAGTCTTCTTGAGTTTCAGTATTTTTCTATTATTATATTGCAGTAGTAGCAGCAAAGAATCCATATTTTGTGGACACACATAAGTCCTTTTTTCTAGTATTAATTTATAGTGGGTTAATTACTGATGATGACAGGTTTCTTTGCTTTAATGGCTAGTTGAAAAAGTTATTGGAACTCATATTTCTTTTGGATTGTAGTAAACCCTAATCCTGTTGCAACTTAGATTACTTTGAAGCTCATATTTCTTTTGGATCGTAATAGGACCCTACTGTTATTGGAGTTTAGATTTCTTTGGAACTCATATTTTCTAGTTTATTTTACTTCAGTTGCTCATTTTTGCACACAGTTGATGGAATATTTGTTAATAACTTTATTTTAGTTCATTGCATATGATTGAATAAGGATTTCAGAAGTAAAAAAAAAAAAAAAGGAAAAAAAAATCAAAGTCAAATTATTGCCTGCAAGTTGCAAGAGTGCGCAAGTGCAAGTAATGCTTCTCGTGTCCTCTAGTAGCAATCCGAAGGTGCAAAACAACAGCACGGAGTATAAGTGATCCATTCTTCTCTTGAAAAAGTATTAATATTGACTGATAAGTTCAATTAATATTAAAAAAAAGAGAGAAATGTGAAATCCAGTGAACTACAGAATATGGAGATGTTTTGGACCGCGAAGAGGGGGGCTTTGATTTTAGATGAATTCTTAATTTGTTCTTTTCAAGTGCAATATTTGATTAAAAAGAATTTGATTAAGGATAAAATTGTAATTTCGAATGAGTATTAAATCCTAGGTGTTTATTCCAACCTTTTATGGATTAAAAGGTTAATTTTGTCATTTAATTTTCATAATTTATTGGGTTGACTTCAGATACATACAAGTTCGTAAGTTGAAGGGCATAATAGGCTTTTCAAATTTCTGTTGGGGACCAAGTTAACAAAGAAAGTTAGTCAATTGGATTTGGGAAACTTCAGGGTGTTTTTTATTAAAGTAGCAAACTTTGTTTCCTAGGAACAAAAAGCCTAAACCTTGAGGGTAGTTAGTGACAATAGCCCTATCTCTTTGATAATAGTTGAAGGCTTAGAAGTTAATATCGAGCCAAATCATTCAGCTTTTTGAAGTGTAGGCAACCCATATAAGGAAGGTTTTAACTTAACATAAAAGTCGGCTATTGCCTTATTCCCCGTTTCAGTTTAGGACAAATTGCATTCCAGCATAGTAACACCTAGTCTTAGGTCATCTTATTAGCTTGCCATGTGTGTATTTCTTGTCAACCTGTCATTGGCCCATAAAATCATCCGCTTTTATTATTGTTATTATTAACATATTTTATGGAGATACATTCTATTTCTTTTAATAGATAAGTACAAGCCGAAGAAACCCTAATCCGTCCGCCAAGTGTTGGGACGTGTGGCAGGCTGTACTACCCAGCTCCTACTATAAATTTTACGGCGTCTGCTTGGATTGTGAATCAAAGTTTTATATGGGCTTGAGTTCTATCTGCTATCTCAAACCCCAGAAAATAGATCTCGACCCAGGTAGACTAAGGATTATATGTGATTTCAGTGAATTTTTTTTTTCTTTTGAAATGATTTTGATGATTCGTATACATCACAGATAGTGTTGTTACAAGTATTAGGTTCTTTTATTTAATCTTCTCGCGTATTATTCTACTATGCTTGATATTTGCGGTTTTCTCCGATTTGTCTTATAGTTTTACGTCTTTCTTTTTTTTTTTTTTTGTTTTTGTCAATCTCTTTCCTTTCGTATTTTTTCAAATACTGCGTTAAGCATGTTAATTTGGCTCTAATGGTATAATATAATATTAAATCAAGGTTATTTTTAAAATTTTCCTTCTCTGGTGCCAACTTCTACTGCTCATGGATGTGAAAGCTTGGCTGTGATTAGTCTCCAACAGCTCTTGCTATAATTATCGTTGTGTCCGTTTTAAAGAAAGAGTTAGGAAACTACCGATTTTCATCCTGCAATCAAAGCACTTGTGAAGCTATCAATAATTCATATTTGCGTCTTCTCCCACGAAGAAGTTGAATAAATTATTTATATTTTGTCATCCCAAGAGTTGAATCGAATAAGATAATTGTTTTTAAAAAGATTAATATTGTGTATTATGTTTTTCACGGTCTGACTGCAGGATGATGAATCGGTATTTTCTTCTTCTTTTTCAAAAAAATGAACACAACTGTATTTATAGCAAAAGTTAATGGAATTTGTTTCGTAGCAAACAAATGGATTGCAGAGATGGTGACACTCATCCCTCCAAGCTTCCGAATGTTTACTGCAAAAGGTGAGTGCCATAGATTATAGTGTGCAATTGGTTTTTACTCATCTCATAAATCTACACTGCCCCGCTAGATTCAAAAGCCTATATATATTAAACATTCAAAATACAAATATAATATAATGTAATAAGAAAAACATGGGGATTTGTATTACATTATATTATATTAAAATAAATAACCGTTCTATTAACGGTTAGTGATATTGATACTAATAAAACGATAAAATAAAGAAATAAATATAATGTAATATTCATATTAGCAACAGTTAGGGATATCAAAATTAATCTGGGCGGGGCTGGGTATTTGTGTCCTTCGCACGGTGTATGCTGGGTAGTTACTCGAAATTCTGGGATTTAGGCCGAGGATGGGGATGAGAATGCAAAGATGATAATATTCAATGTCTATGGCCATTCTTTTTTCTGATGATATGTTGTGCTGCGTAGATTTGAGTAATACTTGTTGACAGTACCGGTAACCTGGGATGGTATTGTGATAATAGTGGTGAAAATATTTTTGTGTGATGCTCAACTTGTCTATATCATATGATGCTTTAATTTTGTAGAATTAATATTTGGATTTTCCTACTTAGTGTTGATGATCAATTGTCCATCTTTGGTTTGTAGCATTTCTGGGTTGCAATATCTATGTTCTTCTTCATTGCTGCAACAATATTCACTCTTCTAAAGTTGTGCGGTAAGTTGTCTTTCTTTATTGAAAGAATAGTGGCTGCATCATAGTGGCATTTGAAGCCTTTAGTAATAACCAGTTGCTTTTCTTTTTGTTCTTTATAATGACCATATTTATGTTCGAAAACCTGTTTGTAGCCCTTTTAGATATATTACTAGTTATTTTCAGGAAATTTTGCGACTCATTAATTTTTAGACCCGTATGTTCTGTGATTTGTGTTTTTCATCAAGCTGAATCTTGATGCATCTCCATGAAAGCTTAGTCTGTGCACTGCACCAGTCAGTTCTGATGTTGAACAAGGGATAGTCACAAATGTTCTGAAGAACTTTCTTTTAAGGAAGATATGAATCCAAAAATATGAGCATTCGCTCGTTGCAAGCAGTCTAATGTTGTCTTACATTTAGATTGTAAAATATTCTCAATTAATGATGTCTCCATCATGTTCCTCATGGCCAATTTTATTTTGTTCTAGCCAGGAATTAAAGGAGCTGATAATAGCCTATTAAAATTAAAATAAAAAATTGTTAATGTGAAGGAATTCAACACCTGATAAGTCTTCATCTGGTAGTTATGGTGATTATCCAAATGCATGGGAGGTTTCTGTTCACATCAACCTCTTGTTTTTTAAATTTTTTCTTGCTATCATGTTGTATATATCATGATATGAGTTGCTTCCATTTGACTTATTTGAGGCTAATCCTGAATGCGAATTGGTTTATTTATTTATTTAACAATCACATGCAGGAATTGGTTTATTTATTTATTTAACAATCACATGCAGGTGATGTAGCTGCTCTGGGTTGGCGGGATTTGTTTATATAAATTTTGGGCAAGAGTTTATAGTCTTTACAGCAGCAATTGAGAATTTATTTTTGTCTTTCTGCATCTTTGGCTGTTGGAATAATCGTGTTTATCCTTTGACAGTATTGCAGAGTTCTTTGCTTTTCTTGTTTGCACAAAGTGGTATAATCCGGCTATTCATAGGAACTCTTGTATTGGAGAATCCAGTTTCTCTTCATTATCAATAAGATAACTTGACCATAATGGAGGCTTAGTTGTTTCTGCTGATGATCGATGTCCGGCAAAACAGCAATAGGATGTGCAATCTACAAGACATTGGTGGGCATATTATGAAAATTCCATTCATCTATTTCCAGATTGTCCTTTTTATAGATTTTGAGAAGTGCCTTTCTATAGATATGTGTTCTAAAGTTAACATGCTTCTCTTTCCTGTCAGGGAACGCCATCGGGTGCTAGACATATCCCATTCAGAATAATTTTTGCTCCTGCTTTTTTGATACAAGGAGCTGGGGTTTTGTTTGCTGCATATAGACTGATCAAGAAGATTGTTCTTTTGTTACATAGTGGAGCTGCTTTGGAAGATGCTTGACTGTGGCATCAAAAGCTGGTGATTTACTAGGTTTCTTGCACCATGGTCCAACTTTCAAATTTCATGGCCTTAGTAGATCCCTGTTAGATGAATAAGAGACGAAACGCAAAAATTCTCTGACGTTCTCGTTTCTTATTGTTCATTTGTGTCTACAGGCTGTTGGATTGGTGGTCAATTGATGGAGGGAGTCGTGAAGAACTGGCTAGACTTTATTGTGCCGAGGCTTCTGGGTTTGTTCATAATACTATATTTTAGGAGTTGCTTGGCCTCTTTATCAAAAATCTAAGTGCATCTTAATGGAAGTTATTAAAACATTTTGCGTTGTTCTTTTCAACTTGATGCTAACTTATAAAAATATCATGACCTAAATTGAAACAAGGGATAGCTATAGCTTTTGTTTGACAACAAAAGGTCTAAATAGGTTTTTGCAGTGTTTACATACATTTACACATAGGGAAGGATCCAACAACCCACTTTCTTGTTACAAATTTTGAGCCATCAAATTAATATACTTTAATTAGTTAAGATTCAATCTAAAATACAAAATTAATGCATCGTGGAAAAACACCTAAGTTAGATTTAATTTCTGTCATTTAAATTGTATTGATCTCATAACTTAAATTTGTGTTAAAAAAGATGTTATCATGTATCCTAATCCTTCAAAGTGTAGCAATATACACGCACACAGGGGCTTAGCCAGGATGTTGAATTAGTGGGGGCAAACTTTGGTAAATCATACCAAAAAAAAAAAAAATCAATTTCTATTATTTCTTTGTAGGTCCTGAATATATTTAAAAAAATTACATTCTAAGAATTATAATTTGAATTTATCTTTTTAACTTCATATTTTTGCTTGAGAAATAAGATGAGATTAATTGAGATAAAATAGTGTTTAAAGAGTTTGAAGAGCTCTGATAATTGAAGATTGAGAAATAAACTGATGAAGTAATTTACATTACGAAAGAAGAGCAAAGTTAGTAATTTACTTTTGATTACAAGAAAAATTTGTAGGTTCGGGTGGGTTTTATTGAAGAAAAATTTGACTCTTGTAGGGGCAATAAAGTGGGGAACAAAATCTACAGCAGGGGCAATAATAATTGTACTTAGAAATGAATTGTGAGGAATTTTTTAAATAAGCGGGGGCAATTGCTTCTATGTGGCTCTGCCACTGTACTCACAAGTGGCACGTAAACTATGTGTATTTTGCCCTTTTCTTTTATACATGGTGTAGAGAGCAGAAGATTGCGAAACACTTTGTTTACTTTGTCCTATATCCTTCTGGATCTGAACCAGTACTGCATTTATGGGCATGAGGACTGCTTCTGATAGATAAGCCAAAGATCATTCTTTCAATTACCACATTGAAATAACGAGTTAATCTTTGTTCTGCTTTGACATATGCTGTGTGCTTGCTCTGGGCTGCTTGTAAATTTGAGCTCTGATGATTGTTACTAAGATTTCTTCAAGCTTGCTGGTAGTTTTGTAATTTCTATTATAGTGTGATACAGTATTATGCAGGTATAGAAAATTTTCTTTGCCTAGTCATTTCCTTGATCCTTATTGTTCAGATACAACTCTCTCTCTCCTGATGTTGTGAAAAAGATGCCCAAAATAGACCTTGTCCAGGAGGTAAATACAAAATGTTGACTGTTTTCAAGTATCGAAGGCTTAAGTTGTGGCTCTCCTAGCTTTCACGTTTTAGCAAATGCTTCATGTATATTTACAATATTTTCAATATATGAGTCAGATATTTTTGCATTTTCTAATAATCTTTTGATGGTATCTTCAATTTTTCCATTGCAGATCTGGAGATTACAAGGTGCACTTTGTGAACAAACTGAACTCACAAAGTTTAGAAGTAAGAGTATGATAGACTTCAAAATGTATGGTTTAAGAACAGAGTTGAGTTCTTTTATGTTCTTCTCAATCCTCGCTCTGGTATTCTTATTTTCAGATTTAGTTTGTGTACAAGGCTCACAGACTAATTTGTTGAATCTATCAGGAAAAGATTCTATCTAGAATTTGTTTCGGAGAACAGATTAGCGTAGTCTTGCTTCCTTGCAGGCATCACGTCCTATGCAGGTATACAAATCCTCCCCTGCTTTTCCCCCTTTTTTTAATTTTTGTTTTTGTTTTTGCACTGCATGGGCATAAAGCATCTAAGGAGGCAGCAATCTATGTTATTTTCATTGTAATTTATGGCAGTGACCCATATGTTTATATATAGTTGTACCATTTCAATCTAGTTTCTAGAGACTTGAAGGTGTTGTTTTTTTATTTATTTTTATCAATTTCATTTCACCGCTTGCTGTGAGAAGTGCCCCATCTGCCGTGTCTTTATCATATTCTGGGGATTTGTTAATGGCCCAAGTGAACATATAATTTCTTTTTTTTTGTAAGTTGTAATAATAATTATAATAATTGTTATTATAAAAACCGAATTTCACTAGTGATTTACTCGTTTTGATTGAATGGACTGACTTTTACTAACATTATACATTGACGACAGTACTCTTAAGTACTGGGAACTGATCTTTTTTTATTTTTTTGGTTAATTTAATAATTAAATAATAATTGACTTGAGATATTTGAAAGTATAAATTGGGCTAAAAATTTGTGCATTTTTATAATAATAATTATTAAATTACTTCAAATATTATGTTAAATTAGATTTTAAAATGATACCCAAACCTTTTAGATTATTTAATTACTTTTATTATGAAAATATATCGATTCCTATATCTTAAGGATACTCTTCAAGACTATCCTAAATTATTTAGAAAACAAATACCAAACAGAATCAGAAGGATAAAAGAGAAAAAAATGAAGAAAAAATTTAGAATATAAGGGACGAAAAAGTAGTAGATAAAAAAGGAAAAATCTTTGTTCCCATAATCAAAAACTAACTTAAAAATCATAATAACTACGGTTACTAATTATACTAGGAAACAAATCATTTTATAATGATTTCTAACCTAATATAAAATTCTAATAATATTGCAACATATCCCTAGAATCTCTAAAGAACGTAATGTGTCCAATATTAGCTAAATTGCTAACTTATTGAAGC
Source organism: Boswellia sacra (assembly GCA_013180625.2). NCBI lineage: Eukaryota > Viridiplantae > Streptophyta > Magnoliopsida > Sapindales > Burseraceae > Boswellia > Boswellia sacra. The sequence goes on along the minus strand of SNVD02010938.1, from coordinate 208,151 downwards.
TAAAGTAGATATTCAAAATTTTAAAAATACTCTTTCCAGTATGCTTTCAAATTTGAAACTGTGACAAAATAGTTGGAGGCATATTATATGCTCACTACTTTCAAATTAAATAATTATATTTTTATTTAAGTGATACTATTTTTACGAACAGTTTATATAAACTCACTTATACAACTACTTTTCTTATATTTATAGTTCTAAAAATTATACTTAATTCTTTCTTTGAAATTAACTAATTAAATTTCATTTATAGTCTGATTTTATTTTTCTATAAAACATTTGCAAATGCTGTAACCAACATGAATTACCAGCACTTTGAATAATATGGAACGAAGTTTCCCATGGTGGCTGCCTTTTCAGTAGTAATAACGATGTTCAAAGATCCATGTAAATCAGTTGAACTGAATAATAATTTAAAGTTTTTTTCTATTAGAGAATAAATTATAAATGTTAAGCCCACATCTATAAGTTTTAGCTTTTAGAAATGTGACAAATTTAACATGGTATTAAATTTGTCATGATCTAATTGTCGCAAATTTGAATTCTCTCCATGTTAATTAACAATCATAATTGTTCAACCGACTTATAAGACTCTTTGAGGAATGTAAGGCTTGACCCGATTTATGTTGTAAGTGCAGCGGACCTTGCACATGAGAGACATATTAGAGAATAAATTATAAAAAGTTTAAGTTTTTAGAAAAGTAGTAAACTTAACACTTTCATGATCTTTTTCCTTTGTCTATTTCATATATACTGTGATTTATCTTATTAAACTTATATGCTTTTTTGTTTTTAACTTTGAATATACGTTTTTGTTTATCATTTATAAGAGGAAAAAAGGATTTAGATGCTTTTTTGTTTTTAACTTTGAATATATGATTTTTTTTTATTTATAAGGGGAAAAAAAAGGAAAGTAACTACTCAATCTTTCTCAAGATATATTAGGGTTTATGTACGTGGGATGTAAAAATTTTAGATTTTGATACAAATGATAAATTTGTATTTATAAAAAAGCATTAAAATGTGAAATAATTTTAGATTAAGACTCTTCGTATAAACTTAGTTCGCAAAATATGTGTGTAAAAATTTAATAAGTTAGAAATAAGAAAAATTAAAATACATGATATAATAATTACCTATCCAATAAGAGTTTGTCAAATTTAGATTATACAGAGATAATTGTAAAGACAGATTATATGTTTAGTATTATTTTTAAAGTAATGGCGAGAGAAAAGTAGAAGCACTTAATAGTTTTTAGAGTTGTTCAATTAGCCGATGGTGATCATGGGTGCACAACCAACGCAACCCATGAAAATATACATGATAATCACACTTGGTTGGATGAATTCATGAATGAATGACGAAAGCTTTACACTCTCACTCACTCTATTTGCATCGAATTAAAGACCAGAGGACTTTGTATCGTGAATTGAATTATAATCAATTTCGTACTAGAATTCGACAACATGATTATTCGTGAGCATCAGGATAGTGCGTAAAGCAATTATTTTATTCGGTTTTGAGATTTACATCATATCAATAAAACTATTAACTAAATAAAAACTTGTTGAGTTGGTCTCATAACTTTGAAGATATAATATTAAAATAGTGTTATAAGTTGTTTAAATAATTGTACGATACATATAATAAACATTTTTGCCAGGAGAATATTGTGGGAAATGAAAAGCATCAGGCCTCTTCAGTTGCATAGACAAGTGGAGTAGCCTTTAGCCATCGCCGGCCAACTTTAAATATTTATTAGATTCCATTCTTTTCATATCCTTTTGATAATAGTTAAAAGGCTTAGAAGTTAACATCGAGCCAAATCATTCAGGATTTTGAAGTGTAGGCAACCCACATAAGGAAGGTTTTAACTTAAAAGTTAGCTACTTGCCTTATTCTGCTTTCTTATTCTGCTTTTCAGTTTAGGACAAATTGCATTCCACCATAGTGACACCTAGTCTCCGGTCATCTTGTTAGCTTGCCATGTGTGTATTTCTTGTCAACCTGTCATTGGCCCATAAAATCATCCACTTTTATTATTGTTATTATTAACATATTTTATGGAGATACATTCTATTTCTTTTAATAGATAAGTACAAGCCGAAGAAACCCTAATCCATCAGCCAAGTGTTAGAACGTGTGGCGGGCTGTACTACCCAGCTCGTACTATAAATTCACAGCGTTTGCTTGGATTGTGAATCAAAGTTTTATGTAGGCTTGAGTTCTATCTTCAATCTTAAACCCCAGAAAATAGATCTCGACAGAGGTAGACTACGGGTTATATGTGATTTCAGTGAATTTTGTTTTGATTTTTTTTTTCTTTTGAAATGATTTTGATGATTCATCATACATCACAGATAGTGTTGTTATAAGTATTAGGTTTTTTTATTTAATCTTCTTGCTTATTATTCTACCATGCTTGATATTTGCGGTTTTCTCCGATTTGTCTTATAGTTTTATATCTTTTTTTTATTTGTTTTTGTCAATCTCTTTCCTTCGTATTTTTTCAAATACTACGTTAAGCGTGTTAATTTGGCTCTAATGGTATAACATAATATTAAATAGTTTTTAAATTTTGCTTCTCTGGTGCCAACTTCTACTGCTCATGGATGTGAAAGCTTGGCTGTGATTAGTCTCCAACAGCTCTTGCTATAATTATCGTTGTGTCCGTTTTAAAGAAAGGGTTAGGAAACTACCGATTTTCATCCTGCGATCAAAGCACTTGTGAAGCTATTAATAATTCATATTAGCGTTTTCTCCCACGAAGAAGTTGAATAAATTATTTATATTTTCTCATCGCAAGATTTGAATCGAATAAGATAATTGTTTTGAAAAAGATTAATATTGTGTAATGTTTTTCACAGTCTGACTGCAGGATGATGAATCGGTAGCTTCTTCTTCTTTTTCAAAAAAAATGAACACAACTGTATTTATAGCAAAAGTTAATGGAATTTGTTGCCTAGCAAACAAATGGATTGCAGATATGGTGACACTTATCCCTCCAAGTTTCCCAACGTTGCCTGCAAAAGGTGAGCGCCATAGATTATAGTGTGCGATTGGTTTTTACTCTCATATTTAAAAGAGCCTCTATATATATATATATATATATATATATATATATATTAAACATTCAAGATACAAATATAATATAAGAGTAATGTTACTCTTATAAACTACTTATACAAACTCACCCATCACCTATACAAACTGACGTGGCATAATGTGATTTGATAAATAAATGTAGTAATTTGATAAATATTAATAATAAATTATATTAATTAACATGGGTGATGTGTCGCTCACATATGATGCCACATCAGTTTGTATTGTGAGTTTGTATAAATAGTTTGTATGAGTAGCATTTCTCGTAATATAATGTCCCAAGAAACATGGGAATTTGTATTACATATATTATATTAAAATAAATAATCGGTTAGTGATATTGATACTAACAAAATGATAAAATAAAGAAATAAATATAATGTAATATTGTCAATTAGGGATGGTAAAATTACGGGGGCCGGGTTGGGTATCCGAATCCCTGCACGGTATATGCTGACGACAGGGATGAGAATGTTGGGGGAAGGCTGAGCGGGGATTATCCTCCCTCAAAGTGTGTAATAATCAATTGGAATTTAAAATGTAGAGTGTTATTATTTAAGTTTCATATAATCTCTTTTTAAGCTCTTTCTTAATTTTTATTTACTTCAAATTATATGTAAAACATAAATTACCATAAACTTTTAAAAATAAAAAAGTTCTGAGTTTTTGTTAGATTAGTTGCTACTGATATGGGATAACTCTCTGCAAAAAGCTTTCTGAATCCTTTGCGAAGTAAAAATATGGTGCCATGGTGGTGAGTGTGCAAGGGAGGAAAATTGAAATCTTAAAGAATTTTTTTAAAAAAAATATTTAAGCTTGATTTGAAATATTCAGGTTTCTTTTTAGTTTCAATAAACTGGAACTAAAACACAAAAAACAGTAAACAACCGCCATTTTTATTTATGTTGATGGACAAGTATTTTCATAATGTTCTGCATTATTCAAAACTTAGTCTTGACTAATATTTGTTTCATTTATATGTAAAATTAAATTTCTATTATTCTCAATGTAATATAGGATATCGGCAATGGTTGACAGAGTGGGGAGGCGTCCGGCAGATTGGCAAGACTTAAGGAGGCTTCCTTGCAAAAATTTAAGAGGTTTGCTAGATTCCTATTACAATAATTTCTAATTATGTGAAAAAGCCTTGCAATAGAGTTCAAACATGTCTTTGCTTTAACTGTTTTTGCTTCAACATGTTAGAAGTTTAATAAATGAGAAAGAGATAAAAGGTATTTTTGATAATATTTAAAAGCTATTTATACAATATTCTTATTTAATAAACTTCATTAAAAGAGTCTTTTGAATAGAGATCTAGAGGAGGAGTTTAAATAACAACACTCTTAGATGTTATTTAAAATCTGAAATGGTATTTTAAAATTAGGTTTTCGGTCCAAAGTCTAAATTGATTTTGTTGAAGCCCAGCCCGACAAATGAATCAACAAATCCATCTAAAAGGAAAACCCGTCATCAATGTTATTTCTCTCAGCCTCACCGAACGCCTTACTTCACGTGTCACTGTCGCACCAGCGCCATTTCTATTAAGGACCCCCTGCTTCCTTGCTCGCATAGCCTTCAGGTTCAGGCCCTTCACTTCTATTTCATTCAGCTAACCGGTGCTCACCTGCTGCTACCACCCCAAGTTTCAATCGCTCCAGTTACAAGCCTTCCTCTGAGCAAGTCTCTGAGCTCCTCCGATTTGTACTTTGTACTAAACTCTCTCTCACTTGTATTTGCGTACACCCACAACCCACATGAGATTCTGATTTTTACTGCAGAGATTTTTGTCAATTTTCTTTTTTAGCAATTTTTATCTTTATAGAATCCGATTCTAAGCAATGGGGCCGCCTGCATAAATTGATACTACAAATAGCAATGAAATGATCCATTTTTTAACTTTTTATTATTTATATTTTATAAACATAATTTTTTTAAGAAAATAAATAGTCTAGTTTGATTTTATAATTTTGCGTGGAAGCCCAGCCCATGTCATTTTTTTAAATTTTGAAATAACAAGGGCGGGCGGTATCCTTATTTTGTTGGCTTCTCAAATAAGCCACTCAAATAAGATTTTTAAATAATACGGCAAAACATCTCATGCCCGAATGCAGGTTCATTACTGCCGTTCTGTACGGCCAACGACTTCTATTCTATTCAAAGCACTTTGGCGTAGCCGATACACTCCCGGTTGGTTGGGAGGGGATATTTTTTTAAATAACCTCTTTAAGAGTTGACTTTCTAAATGTGACCCCATCTCAATTTTATATATATATAACTCTTTTTTCATATAAAAAGACATAAATATCCTTTTCAAATGAGTGTTTATAGCTTCTATTGTTTTCATCTTTTAATTTATCAATCGATTGAAGATTTTTGAATCTCAGCTCCAGTGATGGCCACCCCTCCTTTGTGGAAGAAATCGATCCCTTTTTGAGGATCTACTAAGATTGCCTCTGTCATCCAAGCACCTTTAGTGCGTCTCTGCATCAAATTCGACTTCTCCATCGAAGCTTCACTATCGTTGTCGTCAGCGCCTCTCGACTAGCTCCGAGCTACTTTTCCTTACCTCAACCCTAAAGTATCTCTTCCTCTTTTGCTCTTTGTAGAATTAGTTTAAAAGCCTAAGGCGTATTTGTTTCAGCTTCTTGCTTTTATCAAAATTACATTCAAATAAGGGAAATGATAGTTTGATTTTCTTGGACGATATTTAGAATAGTCTAAATATTGATCTATGTATCAGTTTATTGATTTGACATTAAGGGTTGGGTTGGGTTGGACAGTGAGGAAACTAGGGGAAAGAAATTGAGAACTTGTGTGATTTTTTGTATTTTTTTTAACAAAAAAATTTAAAGTTCTTCCATTTGTTTGCATGTGTTTTTGTAATCTGATGTGTTATGGGTTACTTTGAAAATTGGTAATTTGATAACCCAGAAGTTGCATCTTGACTGATTCATTGTAAGCTTGATTTGAAGTTTATATAGTGGGGAAAAAGTTCTATAGTCAATCTTTGTGATATGAATTTTTATTGGTATTACCTTGCAACTTCTGGAAAAAGCTGTTGAGGAATGTAACAATGATATAGACTCTGCAACTGAGAAATCAAATGAGTTTTGTCTAGGATCAGTTGTTGAAAATTTCAGCTTTGTTGAAGAAATGTGTGCCAATGCTAATGAAGTTATGATGTTGCATTGTATTTATACCCCATTGAGGTGCATATGTGTCCATGTTAATTAATTAATTCCTTATTCACATCTATTAACTAGTTCATAATCTAGTACGTTTCTTCACATTTGACTGATATATGTTTAGTTAATAATTAGATTAGCTTCAATGTTATGCATGTTTGAATTGAATTCTTGTTTACTTGGTGCAGACAGTATTATATGGACCCTTAAGATGATGTATACTGCTAATGTAACACGTTGTCACAATATTATTATTGCTACTTTGTCGATCTAATGAGATTAGATCTGTATCCTTTGATTTCACATCGAACAGATTTGTATGTTTCGTTTGATTGTGCAGATAAATTATTTTCTTTCTTTTTTGTTCAATTGCTACATTAGAATGATTGTTTCTATAAATGTTGCTCCATGCGACAATTAATTGACTCCAAACAAGCTTTCAGTGGATGGTGCAAAATTGGTGGACTCATTTATGACATAAATGATGGGTGTTACTAATATGGATGATGATAAAGCCGTTGCCTCAAGAGTGTTGCAGATTTTAAAGAAATCCATCATGGCACGTACTGCTTATGAGGCAGATTTTAGAGAAATCCTCAAAAAGAAGACACTGGATAGAGAGATGGAAGCTTAGCCTGCCTTAATTGATTTGCATCACCTGAACTGTAATTTCAAAACGATTTCACATTATGTGGGCCAAAGGTCATGTTGTTGCTTATGAAAATTGTTTGTCTTTCATGTGTTTTAGTTGGATGACCATTTGATGACAGTCTTCAAATTCTGTAACTCGACCAAACATATAAAATATCAATCATTTTCTAGTTTGTTATGAAGGATTAAAAGTTCAAATTGTCTTTGTTTGTGTTATTTGATCGTGTTGTGATTGCATTCTCTAATTAATTAGGCACCAAAATTTGTTTAATGTGATATAGTCATGAGTCATTAGATGTATTGACTCATTTTATGACAAACTGTGTATGACTTTTGAAACTAGGACAAAATGTATTGTCTTAGATATTCATGGTGCAAACTTTCTTTATTCCTAAACTTTGCATAACATTGTTGTGTAGCAAGCACAATTTTGTCTTGCAAAATTCCTAAGACCTAAAATTTACACAACATAGTCGTGCTCACTATTTTTTGCACAACGAGTTAGCACGAACAATTCGTGCAAAAAAGTGAATTCTGGAATTTTACATGACTAAATCATATTTCCACAATTTCCAAAATAGACATCATAGTTATGGATGATAAAATTTATAATTATCTATAATATCAATAGAAAAGGACAACTAAAACAGGATAACTCAAAGAATCGATAAATTAAATTCAGAAATTTGGCACGACCAAGTCGTGCAATGAAATGAAATCGGTTCTGTTGTCGTGCTTATAGCACGATGTAGTCATGCAGTAAATAAAATCAACTACAAAACCACTAAGTGTTGCATAACCCAGTCATGCACTTGCTCGTGCACAAATTACAGATAAAAATTTGGCACGACCTAATCGTGCTAATTAGCACGACTAGGTCGTTCAATTAGAATGAAAACGGTTTTGTTGCATGACCTAATCGTGCCTAAAATATTATAAGAAGTTAAAGGATGATGTGTTTAAATTTCTCCAACACTCACACCCCAAAATGGCAAATTGAAAATTTCTCATGAAAGGAATGTCAAGCCAATGAGTGAAGGTTAAAATCCAAGAAGTTGATTGTTGAGTTAACATCGAAAAAGCGAAGGTATTCATAGTGTTGATAACAATTATTATGTGAAGTTAGGTTTATTATGTGAAGCGACCCGGTCGTGCAACAACACATATTTTCTTTTGAATTTTATGTTGTTCCACGACTGGGTCGTGCTGATTGCACGACTGGGTCGTGCAATAAAACAGTTTCTGTTTAGTTGCACGACTTGATCGTGCTACCAGCACGACCTAGTCGTGCAACAACACAGATTCTGTTTTCAATTCTGTTTTGATTGCACGATTGGGTTGAGCTGATTACACGACTGGGTTGTGCAATAAAACAGATTCTGTTTAGTTGCATGACTGGGTCATGCTACCAGCACGACCCAGTCGTGCAATAACACAGATTTTCTTTTGAATTTTATGTTGTGCAATAGAGTTTAATGGGTTTGTTGCACGACCCCGTCGTGCTGATTGCAATAGATTGAATTCGGGTTTGTTGCACGACCCGATTACATTGAAAACTTGGCACGACTAGATCGTGCATAAGGTGAAAGTGGCATTTTTGCACCACCACGAGCGAAGTAGCATATTTAAAAATAATCGTGCAAATAGGAGTATAACGGCCTAAAATATTATAAGAAGTTAAAGGACGATGTGTTTACAGTTGTTACATATACACCTTTAAACCATGGATGAGATTGGCATATAATTACCAAATGCTTTAACTATTTGAAAAGTGATACATGGATACAACGACAATAATATCATCAAAGGTATTATTATGTAATTACTCATTCCATTGAATCAAATACATATATCCGAAAAAGGATTACAAAGTTTGAGAAGAATGTCATGGTTTCTAAAATGTAGAATTTCAACATGGTTTTGTAACTCATTTCCACGATCTCATATCAAACATAACTGCCGCCAACTTCTTCCTATAGTTTCGAGCATGGTCTGGATGACATATAACTTCTATAGACCCACCAATAATCAGGCAATGAAGATACATTATAACAAAAACTTCACAATCTCCAGTGCATGAGAAAAGAACATAATGGTTAGTTATAATTTACTAATGCAAGCAACAACATGCGATCTACAAAAATAAATTTGAAGCCTACTTATTAAGAATGTGACAAGTTTTTTTATAGAATTAACATTTTCTACTTTACTTATAGATGGAACTCCATAAGTCACAAAAAGAAGATCTGCCATTTTACTACGAGAATGAACTGGGTTCCATACACACTCAGTGATTAGGATAGGATGATCAATCTAGTTTGCCCTCAAATAAAAAGTGAATCAAGAAAAGGTCAGGTGAACAGATAAATCAAGCTGAAGTCTTCGATATACCAAAAAATATATGCTAGCTTGAAAAAACAGGGCTAGTGATAAACATAACATATAAACCAACAATATGAAACTGTATATCATGCACTTCAATAGTCATAGTAGAAATTTCAGAATCAAGAAATATCAGTACGACCCAGTCGTGCAAAAAAAGAAAACAAAAATATCAGTCATATTTTTTTTTGCACGACCCAGTTGTGCAATAAAACAGAATCAAAACTGTATTTTGTTTTTTTGCACGACTGGGTCCTGTTTTTTTGCACGACGGGGTTGTGCTGGTTGTGCAAAAAAAATAGAATACAAAACACATTCTTTTTTTTTGCACGAGCTGGTTGTGCAAGAAAAGAATGTGTTTTTTTGCACGATCACTGGGTCGTGCTGTCGTGCAAAAAAGCAGAATACAAATTTATACATTATTTTGTTGCACAACTGGGTCATGATGTTATAACATCTGTTTTGCTCCTGTTTTAGATGTTACTCTTGTCCATTTCTGGTGATATTATATATAATTACAATGTAAGAGAAATAAAACCACTAACATGTCCAATAAAACGATTACAACGCACATAACCATTGCGTCAAGTAATGCTTTTACATAAGCAGTTGGTACATATGATTGTTGTCATATTCATTATGTGGTTAGTCCTTGACCTTGAGCATCATATTCGATAGTTTTACACCATTCAACTTCTCTTTTTTTTAAAAAAAATTAGTCCTAAAACGTAGTTCGAACATTATGATTTTGGAATCAAATACATGTGAAAAAGCTGGCAAGAACAACATCCATGGTTTTAACACATATAAGTTTGAGTTTCACTAGGTTGGGTGCACATATAGCTAGAGAAGGTGGCACGTTAGACATTGTCCATAGACAGGTTTTAAGGTGAAAGAGATGAATCTTTGGCTCTTTAAGTCCTCTAACTCCTACTAAATGGAGAACTTACAAACAAAGGAAATAGTCATTATCCTTGTTCAGATAAATGACCAAACAGAGGCCTGGCTTAGTTGGATATTCGACTATGCACTTTAGTTCATAATTAATCATGATACCCAAAGCTGTAATGAGGTGTACATAAAGCTAAAGATAGATTGTCTCTTTCTTTTCCTCTTCCATTTAGTGGTTACTACATACAGTCTTCTTCTAGGTGCCAAGAACTACACAAATACACAAGTTGAAGTTTTGTTGCATTTCTACAAACAACTAATCTTTGAGCTTTTGTAATTAAAACGCAAAGTTTCCTAACCAGACAAGTTTCAGCAGGATACCTTAGTCTAATCCGTAGAACTTACATATACATTTTTCATTTAAACAATTATTACATAAAAAGATTTTAAATCCATAGGCACTCAGGATTCTTCCCTTTCAATACATATATATTTCCTGGAACAATCAACCTCTTACATAGGTAAAAAGCATATGGAAGCTACCCCAGTATGCTCATAGATGATTGACAACTAATTCATGCAAAACATCAAACATATTGCATTCAATTTCATTGCTAAAAGGCAGTTCTAAAAGCCAAAACGATAAGAACAAAACAATTTCAAAATTGAGGAAACAAAAATTAGGGAACTCACAGCTGGAAAAACTTCAAAATTTCAAAAAGATTGAACCCAAAATCCGAAATAGAGAAAAACCTCAAGTCTCCGCACACCCTCGACAACCAATCCTTAACAAATCTGACATCCACCAAGTATAGATCATCGAAATTCGGCCTCCACATCATCTTACGTGATTCCACGCAGCAGCTTGTGGACACCAATCAAAACAAACTTGATGCTCCATAACTGTTGCACTCAGGACCCGTTTATTGAACATGGCAGAGGCAAGTAGTGAAGAGAAGGCAGAGGTTAGAGGCAAAATGACATTCAAAATCGAGAAGCAGATGATATGAAAAGTAAAGAAGTCGCATCAAAATAGAAGAGCAACGGTGGTGAGGAGCGAAGAGGTGATGCCAGACATGAGAAGCTGCAAAGGTGAGAAGAAGCAAGCTGTGAATTTTGTTTGATTTCTAATTTTGATATTTTCATAATTTTTAAGGTTATATAAGTACTTTTACTTGATAAGAAGGGTTAGAAATAGTTAAATTAAAAAAGGGGGTTAGATACGGGAAGTGAACACTGGAAGGGGTTACGTGGGGAAAATTGACCCTCCCAACAACTCTTTCTCGTCAATTCCGTTCAACATTTCTCCCTTTTATTTCTGTTTACCGGTGAGATATTTCTTAAATTTAGCTCTTTCTTTTTCTTTTTTTTTCCAATATGAGATGCTTCTTAAGTTCAACTTTTTTTTTTTTGATTTTTCAATACTGTGTTGCATGTTTCGTACGTACGTAGCTTCATCAAATTCAATTTACAGTTTATAGGTTGGTAATTATAGGTTGTTGATACGGTTACATAGTGTGTTTGCATCATGCTCATGCTTCCCATTTTGTTGGGGCTTCAGTATGGCTCGCGAGCGTAAGCGAAATGATGGTAAAGCTGTATGGAGCAATGCCTATGAAAATGCGTTTATTCATATTTTACTTGGATGGAAGCAAAATGGTCAGACATCGCCCTTTGATGTAAAGGTCTGGAAGGAAAAACAGGTAGAAATGCAGCGTGATACCCGCTATCCTTTCACAGTGCCCCAGCTTAAGTCAAAGCTTAACCTTCTGCGTTGATTCTGTTTGGGATGAATTTATTAAGATAGCGAAGGGATAACACAAAAAGCATATTCCCGATTCGCTAGATTATTCACGTTGTAGTTGTACTTCTACTAATGTTTGCCTTTGTGTGCAGAGATTTCAAAATGAAGAGGATTTAAGAAGGGGTTACGAAATTATGATGCCTTGAGCCAAATATTCAGTAAACACACTGCCACAGATGGCTTGCATCATTTGTCAATTGAGATACCCCCTTTTTTGAATGCTAAAAAATTGTTGGAGTTGTCTTCATCTGTTTCTGAGTCATCATCACTCCATGTTGCACACAAACTCTTTTTCTTCTTATAATTAGGACACTCAGTTTGAATGTGTCCAAATCCGTTGCATTCATAACATTAAATACCTTTTCTCTCAAGCTTCTCTTGTTTTTTCTTTGCAGGTTCTTTACGAAATTTTTTAGCATCAAAATTCTCAGAATTTTTATTCTTGATATTTTTCTTCATATATTTGACAAAATTCTTTGTCAAATGAGTAAGTTCATCATCGGAATCATCAAGATTGCTATTATCTTTTTCTTCTTTTTCTAAAGAAGAAGTAAAGACAATACTCTTTTCCCTCCTTCTTGACTTTAAACCTATCTCATATGCTTGAAGAGACCCAATCAATTCATCAACTCGCAACGATTTCACATTGTTGCTTTCTTCGATAGCTATGACTTTAGACTGAAATTTTTCTGGTAAAGATCTAAGTATCTTGCCAACAATTTTAGCCTCAGTATATTCCTCACCAAGCACATAAGCAGAGTTAGTAATTTCACAAAGTCTAGTATGAAATTCACTAATGGTTTCTTCTTCATGCTTAACTAAGTTTTCAAATTTAGAAGTCAAAGTAAGCAACTTAGATTCTTTAACCCTTTAAGTACCTTCATTCTTTACCCTAAGGATATCCCAAGTTTCTTTTGCAATGGTGCACTTTGAAATTAATCATAACTGTTGAAGGTTGACAGCATTAAAAATTGCATTGATGCCTTTAGAATTCTATCCAGCTAATCGATATTCTGCTTCTCTCCACTTATTATGTGGTTTCTCAATCTGCTGCCCAGCGTCATTGGCTTTTATTGGGGGTGTCCAGCCATGAACAATGCTTGTCCACACTCTTTCATCAATTGATTTGATTAAAGCCCTCATCTTGACTTTCCAATAAGTATAGTTTGCATCTTCAAGTAACAGTGGTTGGGTGACCGATCCTCCTGCCCGAAATCCTTCCATACTTGCCAAAAAAAAAATCTGATCTACACTAGTATGTCAGTGTACCTGCTTTGATACCAATTGTTGGGTTTTGCAGCGTGTGAAAGTTATGAATAATATAACAGAAAACTGTAATGTAAATCGGAACAGGATTTTTACGTGGTTCGGTTATAACCAACCTACATCCACAGGCAACAAGAGTTGCAATCCATTATGTGTTTATACTCGACTTAGGACTCTTTACAGTGGTAGACATCCGCTCACTCACTAACCTAATCTATGTAAACTTGATCAACCCCAATCACAACTATAGTCCTTCACACACTCTTCTAATGCTGTTCTTTTTCTATTACGATTATCTTAACAACACACTGTTAAGAATAACATAACATCCGTAACTGCTACAGACCCGTAATTGGTGTAGACACATGTGATTATTCAACTCCTTCAAGCTCACACGACCTATAACAATTAACCAAAGCCTAAAGCTTTATGCAAGACATAAGAAACAAATAAAAAACGCACTAAACTTGCTCTTGATTGCTCTCTCTCAATTTACGTTGAATGCCTTAAATGTCTTGAATCTCAACTCACACAACACACCACATAATCAGTATATTCCGTTATATAGAAATAACTTTATATATATAGTGGTATGCCTGGACAAAATCTCCTAAAAATCCTGTAAAAATTCTAATCAAAATCATATTAGGATTCTATGCTAACAGAACCGCTAACCTCACTTAGCACGATAATGTTCCTTGCTGCAAGTTTATATGGCCTGTAATTTTTTTCTTTTTTGCAAATATTAGGTCAGTTAAGCAAAAGAAAAAATACTATTATAACTAAGGGTGAGTATATATTTTTATAAAAGCAAAGATTTTACATTCCATTAGCTTATAAATTGTAACCATTAGCTTATAAGTTGTAACTAAGAGCATTAACAACATATCGCCGGAAGGTTACATAATAAAATTTTTCTATGAATATTTGTGCTGCTAACAGAACTCAAATGCTTTATAGTCATATTCAGGTGCTGTGAAGGCCACAGAATGCTAATCTTGGCTAGGGGCTCTCCAAACTACACCACTTGTGTTGTCATAAATTTCTAGCAGCTTTACAACCCAATGGCTTGTGTTAGCCGAAGATAATTTCCACTTGGGTCGATGCTTTATGACCTTTTTTTTTTTTGGGAATAAAATTCTACACTTCAAATAGAATTAGGAATTTCTTAGCCACCCCGATGAAGCAATCAACTGCCAAAACTAATCTAACTGCAACATTCTCCTCACAGATTTTTCTGCTTGGAAAAGTTTTTCTGGCTGCCAAACTGATTTTCTGGGCGGTGCAGATGGCAGTCCACTGCCCCAAAATTCCACCACGCAGAAATGGTTCCACATTCTTTCTTTAAAATGTTACACTAGCATTTCCTTTCTTATGCTTTGATTTTTTTTTTTAAAGATGTGAAGGAGAATAAAACAGAAAATCAATTAATTAAAAAAGTAAGAAATTTAAAAAAAAAAAAGGAAGAGAATTGGAATACACTGGGCATACTTGTTTTAAGCTGTATAAACTTATTATTCATTGCTTAGTATAATACATCATACGGTATTGGAACTCCATGATATATTTGAAGTAATTTTAAACTATACAGAGTTTTTCCGTAACAATAAGTTTAGACCTTATCATTGGTCGATGTAATAACACACGAAAAAAATTAATCAAATGGTACATATTAAACTTATTTTAATTTTTTAATTAATTATTTTCCTTTGAAAATACATAATAATATTTAAAAAATATATGTATTCAATTAATACACTCATTAATTCTTTTGAAAACAAAAGCGTCAAAATTCATAGCCAAACACAATTTTGAATATTTTTATAAATAATAATGACTATTTCAATTAATTTTCCAGTTTTGCCCTAGCCCGCTGGCTCAAAAACAAATGGATTTCATTACATTAAGTCATAAAAATATATTAATTTTAAGAACTATGACGATACGAATACGAAAGTGTCATTCAATTTATATTAAATCAAAATATTTGATATTAGCCCAATCTTTGCTCAAACTTTAGAAAAAGTATAGAAAGAGTTTGGGTGCCTAAAATATTAAGAACTTTTAGTTACAATACAATAAATACAAATGTATCCGATTGTATAAAAATTGTAAATAATACGAAGAGATTACAAATATGAATATATAATTCACCCGATCCACTATAGCACAACCCAATAACCCTACTCTTAATTGAGGTTATATCATATTTAAATGCCCACCGAAGCATTTCTTGAAACTTCCATGAATAGAATACATATTTATTCCCTACATCAATGCGCTGAGAATCCTATAGAATAGCTTTACTTACGTCAGTTATGCTCTGCTTACAAGTGACAAAACAAAGTGTCGACGTGTTTTGATGAATGAGAAAGAAAATTTGGATTGAAAGAAACGAAAAATTTAAGCCTGTCTTACAGAATAGAGAAAACAAACAACAAGAACAAATGCTCCAAAGAATGTTTTAGGAAAAATAACTTCGTAGAATAACAAAATATATTATTTATTTCTTATAATACAATTATAAATGCAATAAGTAGAATGTAATGGAACATGCTCTCACCTTTTGAAGTCAACATCGAGAAAGTGCATCTAAGAGGAGCAGAGCCTGAAACTTGGAGGGGTGAGTTTCAGCATCTCTGCCATGCAGATGTTTGCTATATTCCGATCGATTTTACAGATATGATGCCACAAAAAATTCCATTAACTTTTGCTATAATTACTCTTGTGTTCAGTTTTCGAAAAAGATAAAAGAAAATACCGATTCATCATCCTGCGATCATAACTGGGGCAAAGTCCAGACTGGTTTATTGAAAATAATTGAAAAAAGGGCAAATATTATTTTACTCAATTAACTACTCAGACAAGAGAAAAAAATAAATATAGAATTTTAATTTTATGGATGAATGACCCTAAAAATACTTGTTTCAGGACAGGAAAATGTTCAAGTATAAAATATGAACGAGGAAATAAACACTTGGGATATCAGGAATTTTCACCCAAAAACTAAAATCGAAAATAATGATGAGCTGACTAACGCACCAAAGTCCTTTGATTGCAGGATGAAGATCGGTAGCTTCCTAACCCTTTCTTTAAAATGGACACAAAAATAATTATGGCAAGAGCTGCTGGAGACTCAGATCACCTCCAAAAGTCGCATCAGATGAGGGAAGAAAAAACACAATCACCTAGCAATTAAATATTACAATATAACACTATAGTCAAATTACTTGATATATAAACATATATATAAAAGAAACTTGAAATTTAACAAAACAAACACCAAATATTTAAAACATGACAGAACCGTTCATCTACCTGTGATGAGATCTGATCTACCCTGCTCTCTCTCTCGACCAGACCTCTGTTTTAGAATATGTGCGAAAGATAATGGGTTGCTGGTCACATTTATATAGAATAAGCCTTTATTATAAAGAGTCCAGCCCAACCAAAACTACTGATCCACTATCTTGGTGCTAGTCCACCACTGCTGAAAAACCTACGAGAAATTATTATTTAATGGCGATTGCCCGCCATTGCTATAAAATTTTCCGGCAAAATTATTAGCAAGCATAAAAGTGTGAAAATTTTAAAGTAATTAAAGTAATCAAATGAATCTTTAGATTTTCTTTAATTGCTAAACTTATATAACAATTTTAATTATTATTTGACGGTAGACAGTTCATTTCGGATGATGATGCTTTGCTTTATTCCAGGGGCAAGCGGCTTAGTGAAGGTTTCATTGATTAGGGTTTTTTTCTTTTTTTTTCTAGTGCAATTATATCCGCCGGTTGCAATAAAAGTATTGATGCTTTTTATTGTTTTAGTTACAGACGATCAAACTGTACATAGCTGTTTCCAATACGCTTGCCCATCATAAAGCAGAAACAGCAACGAGCATGACTTTAAAAAGAAGAAAACAACAAAAATAAGGAAGAAACGAGAACTTGCCAGTTGCCTCACCGAAAGTTCAGACGCTTCTAAAAAATGAATTTTACGTTACGCAAAGATAAAGTTACATGTTCACCTTATAGTTTCCGACAAATCACTCAACTAATAAAATAACCCTTTTAACCCCTATCCCATCCAACAGCTTATACGAAGTTCCACTTTTCTTCAGAAAATGCTTATTGCTCTTCTGTTTGGCGTAATGTACACAATGGCCGTGTTTGATGTGCTGTTAATGTTGCATAACATAACATTAAAAAATTATAATATGTTTAATCAGATTTTGAGCAAAACTGTATAATATAATACATATACTATAACAGCATTGTAAAGAATATTATAACAATACTATTTGCATAAAAGTTGATCGTATAACTTTATTTTTGTCTCAATTTTCATTAATAAATACTAAAAAATTATATAAATTATATATTTATATATTTATATAATTAATAAATAATTTATTAAATATTTAAATAAAAATTAATTATTTAAATAAATAAAAATAATTATTTAAATAAATAAAAATTGAATAATTCAATTTTTATTTTAAAAATAATTTTAATTAGTATTTAAATTTATTTTATATTTAAATTAAACTTTTCATATTATATATATATATATATATATATATATATTTACATTTTATCTAATACAATACTCTACCAAACATAGTATAATATTATGTCTTATCCAATCTTATTCTATACTATTCAATCTAATCCAATCCAAATAAATTTATGCTATCTTATATAATATTATACAACGCATCAAACAAACCCTCCAATAATTTGTAGATAATTGGCTCAAGTTTCATAATCCAGTTCATTCTTCCACCATCAAACTCATAATTTAATTGGGTTAATTTTCGACAATTTCAACATTTCACTCGGTATTGCCGAAAGTGTCCAGGAAAACTCCAGATTAGTAAGTCCAAATGTCAAGTGTCATCGGTAATCATGGCGTTAGGTCCCAGCTGACTTGCACAGATAAAAAATTTAAGGGGTATTCAATCCAAAACTCCTAAAATTTGACCGACAAATTTGAGGACCATCCAGGTAAATATCGTATGTTAATGTATACTCTTGTCTAAGTTAATGATCTGCTTCTCACCCCAAAAGGCAAAGTGTCTCATTGAACTCAATCCAGCTTGAGGGCTGTAACGCACATTTTAAGTTAGTCAAACTCATCAACCACAAAAGAAAGTGCCCAGATCACCTAAACCATCATGCCAATCAAGGAATTTCGGGCATTAAGGTAAATTTGTGATGCTAGAAGGACCGGTAGACTTAAACTTAAGGCCAAAAGTATGAAATCAAATGCACGAGTTACCAGTTTTTAGTGCATCTGCTATTCTTGCTCACTTATTCTCATTCATTCTCTGTCTTGGTCAACATAAACAAGCAGCCATTTGCTTTTGTATCCACAGGGCTCTTCCTCCATGTCGAACATCCTATCAATTATTAGCAATTCGTGCTATGCTGGTTAAATCTAATATGTGGACATAGAAATATATTTATTCTATTTAGGCACTTTTATTTATGAAGTAAAGAATTAATTGCACTTAGTTATTTGAACATATATGCAAGCAACATATATGCCAAATATTAAACGCACAATCTTCCACAGACAGTGAGCTGGTAAGGAGTAACAGTTACAATCCCTAATGCACAGCTTCGAAGCTTCTAAGATTTATACAAGTCAGAGAGGCTAAAATGAATAATGACTGCTATCACTAAAACCTTTTGCCTTGCAGTGCCTATTGCTATACAAATATTGTTTAGTCCAGAATTTGTGAAATGGTTTACAGACACTGATTCAGCCAAGGGCTTAGTTACCGGGTAGAACAAGACATGCATCAGTGAAACCCCAGTAATTGCACTCCAAAGCCTTCTATAACTCTTCAATCAAATCATTAAGTCTAGAAGACAATATGGTCCATGGATCACCCAAATATATTTACATCAGAACATATTAACATGTAGAAGTAATAATTTTGTCGTTAATATGTGCATCATTTCGGATTAGAGAAATGCTAGTTACACTTTCTTTGCACTCCGTTTGTGGTATTGCCACATGCCCAAAAAACTTTTAAAAATTACAATAGCAAGTGAATCATTAATTCAACCACAAATCATTAAGTTTAAAGACCGTTCCAACACAAGAAACTAGAGAGTGACAAAGAACGTTTTGCTAACATTACTCTTCTGGTTTATGGTCCAGTAAACATAATAAAACATAATTCAGCAAATACATATAACAAGACAATAAACCAAGCACATCATACAGATTTTTACATACATACCTGGTCAAAAGGATAGGATCAAGTATTCTAAACTAACAGCCAAGTTCTCAGAAGATTTTAAGAATGAACTATGCAAATAACATGGAATAGATGCAACTCGGATAAAAGTGGAAAGAGAACCACTATATTCAATTTCAGCAAATAACACTTTATTTATAAAGCTAAATTGCATATTCAAGCTAATAAAATTTGGTCAAGGTGAAGACGTCAAGATGTAGCATATCCACATATGCAAACAAAAGAAGCAGATCAGTTCAGATCCACTGTCATAACACTACCCTTGAAGTTCCACTGCTTCCATTACTTCCATAGACCTTTTCCCATTTGGTAATGTCTTAGCATAGTCAAATGTAATTATCTGAAGTGATGAAAATCCAATGAGTATTTGATCAACCAAATTTTATCGGCCTCAAATGAACAATTTAGTCCTATAAATTCAAAGCAATTGTATTTGGAATATGATATATATCCAAAAACCGAATCAAATTTACTCCTCTTCCTACCCTCAATTGCATCTAGTCCATATAATTTTAATTTATTTAGTTTATAACAAGTATCAATTTTCATGGCAAAAAGAGACCTTTAGCAGGCTTCTTTGGTTTCAAATCCATGCACGTGGGAGCCTTTGAATCAAGAAAGGGTAGGAAGACAACAGCTACCTATACTTCTCTCTAAGCAAACAAAGTCAATTTCAATGAAAGCCAGACGAGTATAACATAAGTTCACATAAATATGAGCTACAATGCAAAATGCATGTTTGACCACCACCCTACTTGACAAAATGCAACAAAAACAATCACGATTAAACAATATTAAACATAAGGCTGAATTACCATAACTTTTATTTCCAACTTAAAATTTTAACACAAATTCAAAACCGTTCATCAAATATGATCCAATAGTAAAAAAATTAATGCACTGTAATTTACAACTCAAAAGTTCTAAATTAAGAGCCAAAATTTATGATAACTAGACATAGGTAACTTTTTTTTTTTTTTGGTCTAAAGTCTAAATAAATCTAAATTCAATTGTCGACTGAAAAGGTTGGAATGCATAAATCTAAATAACACATTTGTTTTTCTTCTTTTACATTTGAATATAAAAGTTAATTTTTTTGTTTTATATAAACAAAAAGTCTGAAACTAGTATTTAACCTACATATCCTTCTAAATATATATGACAATATTTTTAATAGTAAAACATTTGCAAATCAATTGTTTATTTCACAAGCCAGCTTGTTGATGATTAATAATTTGGATAAAAAAAAAAGTATTAGGTAACCAAAAAAAAAGATACTATTACCTTTAAATATTACTTATGGGATTTATTATGTTAATAATATATTTAATTTGTATGAATCTAAAGCATATCATTAACGAAAATACATAGCCTTGATGAAGACGAAAATAGTTCATTACCTTAGAAAATGATCCTAATGTCTTTAATCTCTATAATCTTCAATTTAACATACATAAACTGCATCTGTCTAAGGTTATACCATAAATAAATTTAACTCTAATTTTCACATTCATTATATTCTTATGAAATTCAATTTTAATCACAAGAACCTCATTTTGACGAAGAAGATATAAAAGTGAGAAGAAAAAGAAAATGATTTTGTAATAAGAATTAAAAGTCATTTAAGACTTATTATTCAAATAAAAGCTAAAGATTTTTTGTTAAGGTGGAAATTTCAGATAATCAAATATTGAGTTGAAAAAACAAACATCACTAAATCACTGACATTCAATTATATTTAGAATTAATACCAAAAATCAATAGGCGCTTCGTTTTAGATCCACAATAGGTTTATTAACAAAATTTAAGAAAGATTTTTCATTAAAAATTCAATTAAAATATATCAACTCTCTATGGCTCGACGACCAATCCTCTCTAAATTCTAAAAATAATCATAAAATCCTTTAAATTTGCCTAAACCCACAGATTCTTACAACATCTTTGCAGCTTCAAATATTAAGAAAAGAAGTAACTGTACGTACGAAGTATATTACAAATTGCACTATCCTTCTGTTGAAGTAATACTACATCTACATCCAAAGTTTACATCCAACTCCTTACAACCTAAGTTGGCAAAGTCTCATTGGATGGATTATTAAATTTCTCTTCACTTATTTTGTTTTATCTTTTACTCATCCAGTCAAAATTTGTCAACTCAAGTTATAGAGATTTGGTTGTAGATGTAGAACTATTCCTTCTTGTCGTCCACATTGGGTTTACTAGACATTTCAAGTTCCACATTACATATCGAAAATATTCAGCTGGCGGATGTCATATTCCCTGCAATCCAGTTGTTGCTACATTCTCACACCTAAAATTCTCACTAATCCCATCTTACAATTGCAATTTACAAACCCCTCCATTTCCGATTAACATTTAACATTCAATATGCTTGTTGTTGTGTTCATCATACCACATATAAATCAACACGACATTTATATGCTATAAATTAATAGATATAAAATCAAAGAATGATATGTGATAACACCTTATGTGAGTGAGAATTGGCACCATCTCCTCCACACTTTCATCAAGAACCGTCACAAAAACATTTTAGCAAAAGCTAATAAAGGCTAGATCACCACAAAGCCTGCAACGTTATCGAATCCAATCTGCTTGATTAAATTTTATACACTAAAAACTGAATTACCCGACTTATCATAAAAAAAAAAAAAAAAATTATGAAAGAACTGATCAAACTAAAATAAAAATAAAATTTATGAGTAATAATTTTACCAGAGATTGAGATAAGGGGAATCTGGATGGATATCAACGATTCAGATTTAGAGAGATGGAATAAAGCTTTTTTAGGGTTTAGAGTTTAAGCGACGGGTTGAACTTGACAAATGGTTAACTCTTGTTTCCATGTACAGAAAACCGGGAAAAGAACCTTTCGCCCCCTTTCTTTGAAAAAGTGACACTGGTCATCCCCGCTTTCACCCTTCCGTTGAATGAATTTTCAACTCTGATAGAATCTTCCCCATACATGATATATCCAAAACGATGTCGCTTTTGGATAATTTTCTCAAAAGATAATACAGTATACCTGTCACTTGGTCCTCCCTTTCTAACGAAGTGCGGACGGTTGGGCGTTACCGTCCGAATAGGGGGTGATAAAATTTACCAAAGGAGGAGGATGCAGGGGTGATTATCGCACCGAAAACCCTGCCTCTTGTTTAACAGCGGGAAGTAACTGTCCCGCCATACATAAAAGACTATTACGGAGAAAATTCGTTTACGATCTTCACACGCGCACTCTCATTCATTTATAATTTTTATATATTTATTATAACCCTTACATTTTTGTTTATAATTTTTATATAATTTTAAAAATTAATATACTAATACATCAATTATATCATAATCACTCCCTTTATTCAACCGCTATATTTAATTTTATTAGCCCCATTTTAGAATTAAATAAGAATAAATTCGTAATAAAATATAATACATTAAATAATTAATATCAAATAAATAGATTTAACACAACTTTTATTTATGTATCTCGTACCTCTTTCTCTTATTTTCTCTCTTACCTTTGTCAACTTTATCTCTCCTCACATGCCAACTTCATCTCTATTTCTCTATATTTTATTTAAATTAAGTTAATATATCCTTCTTTCTTTGTAAGTTTAAATCAATAAAATATTTAGATCAAATAGACACTAAATTATCCATATTATCCTATCCATTTTAAACAGCAAAACTAAAATATAATTTTATTAAGTATTTTGTTTATTTGGATTGAGAACTTTAAATAACAGAAAGGACACATCTGATTAGCATTAAAATCATGATATTTTTTTAATAATTCCTTAAACTTAAGAACTGCAATGATATAAAAATATTGAACAAAAAAAATTCAAACACTATTGAAATCAAATAACAATTCATTTAAATGTTAAATTGATTAACTGTCCGATTGAAAAAACAAAAAGATAGACATCATTAAAGTCAAATAAAACTTTATTTAAAGAAATGAAAATAGTTGAAATTTAATTTGAAAAATAACAAAGATTAAAATATATTTAAAGTTATAATTATTTCTTTAATAAATTAGAGGTTGGATCTAATAAGAAAAAAATGGAGGCTTATATATATAAATATATAGGCCCTCAATAGCTCTCCTCTTTTTGGGCCTTTGCTAGCAAAGCAAAGCGCAGTCCGCTCTTATAAAACTAACAGCCCAAAGATCAACTCACTCTTTTAAAATTCAAGCACAGCTTAACCCCTTAGTTTATAAATAGATAATGAGAAAATGAAAAAGTAAACAAGTGAGAGCTTTCACCGAGAGGAATTCATAATTCATAGAAAATGGTTTATTCACAATGAAAAAATGAAGCAAATTCCATGTATATTTTTATTTTACTATTCAATTTATGGTAGCTATGAAGTGATTCCATCAAATAAAATCTTAAAGGAATGAATGTTTGCATGTTTTACAAATTTTAGTGAGAGAAGCTAGAGAGGGTACATATTACTTATATAGAAGTATGTTGTTTCTAAGTTTATAGTTGCAACCATTGTTTAGATTATGATTTATTTTTTAAGTTAAAATTTTGTAATACTTGTGGTTTGTAGTAATAAAAAATTATTAGAATAGAATTAAAAAACCAAAAATTAAATTGTTATAGGTAAATAGATTGGGATGGGGATACATTTTGGTTTTGAAAATTCCTATCCCCATTTTAAAAATTTAGAGATTAACTGGGGATGGGGATGGGAGGGATGGCGTCCCTGCTCCTACCCGATTCCACCTCTAATTACGATTTGATGAGAGAGATTACATCCTTGCTCTTGCATTGTTCCACCTCTAATTACGATTTGACGGTTTGGTTTAGTTTAGTTTTGGACTTTGTCAAATCTAAATAAAACGAGAAAATTTTTGTATTTGATTAAATTATTACCTATCCCAATTTAAACCAATTTAAAACCAATTTAATCCTAAATTGTTTTAAATTTTAATACTAGAATATTATAATTAAATAAAATATATTGCTTATAAATGGAAATAGATAAAAGTATTTAATTTATGATCTTTATATTAAAAAAATATATATCACCAACATATAGAAGTATATTTTTTTCTTGAATTCACACATTACACCAAGCACCTTTTACTTTTCCTATTATCGTGCAAGTCTGGACTATGGTGTTTATTTTGGATATTTTAGGATTTTTTTCCTTTTCATTTAACACTTATTATCATGTAATTTCATCTATTAAATGACTAAATATTTTATTTTTTTAATTTGAATAGAAATATTAGAATTTTATTATATTACACTTAATTATCTAAAGTATTCCTGTAAAATTCATATATATAGTATTTATATTTAACTTAACATATATATTTCAAAAAAATTTATTATCTATGCTTCTCTGAATCTTTTTAAAAACTATTTAATGTTCATCTAATTTTGCTTATATCTAATATGGTAATTACAAAAATAGCTTCTATACAGCTATAAATCTTCAGATTAATTTAACTAATTATATAGCTTATTATTTTTTTAATATTTTTATGATAAAATAAACAAAATTATTAAATTTATAATATCTAAATATTTCAATATTAATTCCGTTAAAACATTGATTTGTATATATTTTTAATATGTCAAATAAAAAACGTGAAAAACGAAGAAAATAAAATATAAAATATTGGATTAGTGGAAATCCGATACACGCCCAATAGGCCATGAAGGCCCAAACAAACAAATTCGCTTAAAGTGGGCCATGCTTACATCTACATCATGACTTAAGCCTTTCAATTTAGTCCAACATTTGGATTCAAACAATGACAATACTGTTTAATCACAAGGGTTGAACTTGACTACTTGATTGCAATTTCATGTTTTGGCAAGATTAGAAGTTTCGCTAAATCATCCCCAAAAACAAGGGAAGTGGGCATTATAGACAAGTGCAGAGAGTTAAGAGACTACTTGTGTTAATAACGATTATCACTCAGTAAAGTGTTTATGCATATATTCTCATAATATTCAAGGATTAACGACAGTCATGGAACGGGGGCAGATTTTTCTGACCAATGTGAGAAGCACGATGAATTGGAAGGAAGAACTGCAGACTGAAGTTATGTAGTGGGAAAACATTTTCCATGGTTACACTTAAGCCTTTTGTTCCTATTTTTTGACATTACACCTGCGTACATGTACATGTTATTTATTTATTAGTTCTTGGAAAGATTTTAAACTAACAATAGTTAACGATGGAGATACAGGAATCTTGAAACTGAGACTAGAGGTACCCGTGTTTGGGGAAAATTTTTGGGTGGATCAGCTGCACAAACACAGCACCTATCAAGGCATGCCTGTCAGCACGCAACTGGCACTGCAATGTGATGAACTAAAGACTCCATTTGCCTCAATCAAAGCCCCATCTATGGTGTAGTCATCCACATCACAAGACGCGACCATCACATGCCTTTACTCATTCATAGAGATCTCTTCGATCACTCAAAACCAGCATGTAAAATAGTAACATTTATAAAGACGCAATATGAAGTTTTAGAAGTCCTCAAATCATATAATCCAAACAACTCCAGCCAACAATCGTAGCTCATAAAAACATCAAGTTCAGAACATGTTGGAGCATATCCACTCCATAATTACAATCAATGACAAATCAATTTTATTAATAGAAGATCGAACTCCCCATAAACAGAACAACACACCAAACAAATAGACAACACAGAACACCACACTAATGACCAAAGAGACAACCAACATCTTAAACGAGTGGTATCTTGTTAACCCATCTAGGTCCTCAATTCAATGGGCTATTCACTGTAATTTGGTGGTGATATCACATTCCTCGCAACCCTGCAGAAGGCACTACAGCAATCAAATAAGAGTTCATAGAATCAGAATCCAAACAAATGATATGCACAAGGCCATTGAAGCTTATGTAAATTTCATAGAATTCAAAAGAATTTCATTCAGATTACAAACATGAAACTCATTCAGGGATTCAGATGCCAAATGCCCCCAAAAAAAAGGTTATATTATATAATTATTCAACCCTATAGGAATGTCTACCCAAATAGAAGTTTAACTTAATCTAAAAACTTCAGCGTACAACTAATAAAGGATGTTCTAACATAGGGATGGTCTTTGAACTAGATCTCTTTATTTATTTATTTATTTTAATTATAAGGAACAACTCAAAACTTCAATTCACTACAGGAAGGCAAGGTACTAACAACCCATTTGAGTTTATAATAACTACCTAATTTAAGGACCATCTAGGTAAATTTTGACCATGAACACTATTAACTTTGTGAATTGCTAAACCCAATTTCTTCTCACCTTATTTGATGCTCTTATGAACACTCACAGCACCCCATATTCCCAACTAATAGCCGGGTTCTAAAGAGAAATTACGGAAAAAAAATAAATAAATAAACTCTGAAAAGCAAAGGTCACATGAAGCACCCCAAACACAAAAATAAAATATACAGAAGGAAAAGACGAAGCTTGCATTTGGCACAAGTAACCAGTACGATAAAAGCTTCATCGTGATACCTCATTGCCTTGGGCTTCATTATCAGCAGGATCCATTTGAGAGAGGTAAAATGGCTTACAGGTATCCGCTGTAGTGGTCCTAGTTGGATCACCAAACAGAAAACTATCACACTATTATGAATCCATATAGTTGAGATCATGACCTGACATAGTATCTCCGATACTACCATCAAATTGCAAGTTCTAAACAAAATTAAGCAAAGATTAAAATAAATTATTATAAGAAAAGGGAAAACAAAAAAAAAACACTAACACAAAAAACTCGTGATCATTACTAGTAAACCATATATGGACAAAATTTCCGTTTATACCTTGAAACTCAGCAATTGGTCATCACTGTTGGCTTCATTGTACATTGGAGGCATTTGAGGGGCAGAAATAGAGTGGCTCAGTTGCTCATGGGTATCCAAAGCGTTGGTCTCCATTAGGTCAACAGCAGTAGAACCTAATGATGAATTAAGCTGCTTGCAGGATGATGAACTGGTAGCCTAACATATTCATATAACTATGGTCAGATAGAACATAGATCAGCTAAAAGCAAGTTCTTAACAACATTAAGCAAAGATTAGGGTAAATTATAAATAAAAATAATATAAAAAAATGAAAATGCAATAAAGTACAAATGCTCGTCGTCATTATAAGTACGCCTAATATGAATAAACTTTCACCATGCATACCTTGAAAAACAGCGATCCATCATCACCAGTAGCTCCGTTGTCAGTTGGAGGCCCATGAGAGGCAGGACTAGAGGTGTTTAGTCCCTGATGGATACTTGGAGAATTAGACAGAATCTAATAACAAATTAACATAGCCAATCCATATTATAATAAATATCACAACAGAACTTAGATCAACAAAAAGCAAGTTCTAACCCAAAATAAAGCACAAGATTAGGATAACTTATACTAACTGAAAGCCAGATGAAACTCCCCTAACATAAAAATGCTTGTGCACATTGCAAAATAAGACAAATACAAGCAAAATTTCACATTCATACCTCATAATTCACTTTCAGTTGGAAGCATTTGAGAGGCAGGACTAGAGTAGCTCAGCAGCTCATGGGAAGACATGCGGTGGCCCCAATTAGCTCAGTAGCAGCTCATGGGAAGCCACGCGGTAGCCCCAATTAGGTCACTAGACATAGAATCTAATGACAAATTGAGAGTTTGCAGAATGATGACTCGAAAACCTAACAGATCCATAACATTAAGTTTATGACCAAACACAGGTCAACTAAAAAAGCAAGTTCAAAACAAAAATTAGGCAAAGAATGGGATGAATAATGAATTATGAAAAGAGAAGGGCAGGTGAGAAAGCAGCAACATACAAACGCTTGTAATCATTACTAGTTAGCCAATATGAACAAAATTTTGCATACCTTGCAATTTTGCAACTGCTCATCACTGTTGGCGCCATTGTCAAATAGTGGCATTTGAGAGGCAGGACCAGAGTGGTTCAGGAGCTCATCGGTACCCACTGTGGTGGTCCCGATTAGGTCATAAGACATAGAATCAAATGACAAATTAAGGGATTCGCAGGATGCTGTATTAAGTTCAAAACCAAACATAGATCAACTAAAAGCAAGTTCTAGACTGAAACTGAGCAAAGAATGAGATAAATCATAAAAAGAAAGGGCAGATGAAAAGCAATAACATACAAATGCTTGTGACCACTATTAGTAAGCCATATATGAAGAAAATTTCGCTTTCAGATCTTGAAATTTGGCAATTGGTCATCGCGATTGGCTTGTGGTACTCGACGGGCAGGACTACAGTGGTTCAGTCACTCTCGGTCTTGGGCATCCATTATGGTGCGCTCCCAGTTGAGTCATTAGACATAGAATCCAATGTCAAATTAAAGGGGTGAGCCGGTAAGCTAACAGATCAGCAAACATAGATCAATTAATAGCATGGCCTAAACCAAAACGAAGCAAAAATAAATACTTGAAGATAAATTGTGGAGAGAGAAGGCCGGATGAAACACCCCCAACATAAAAATGCTTGCGGACAGTACCAGTAAGCCAAATAAATGCAAAAGATCACACTCATACCTCAGAATTCCACAATTGATCATCATTGTCGGCTTCACTGTCAGTTTGAGACATTTGAAAGGCACAATTCGCTGGCTCAGGTATACCAACCTTGCGTAGAAATGGGCGGTAGAGGGACGAGACGAGACGAGTGAGATTCTGGAATTTCATTTTAAAAATAAAATAGCGAGGGAGAACAAGATCAAATAATATGCGATCAGGGCTCAGATGGGCCGGAATCGCCACCCTCCACGTGGAAGGAACTGGAGATGTGCTGGTTGCAATTTTTAGAACACTGGCGGTAGTCGCTACAATCGGTTGAGACACTCAGCGCCAACAATCGCCATCCTCCACGTGTACCGAGCTGAAGCTTTATATCACGCCCCGTACGACATGAGTACGAGTTTGCACCAAACTTGCGTAGAAACGCACCAAGAAATGGGAGTATGTTACGGTCCATCCAATTTGCTTGCTAGAATGGCCCAAAATATGCATAAAGGTTTGGCCTTGTTTCTAGAAAGCCAACAAGCCCAAGCCCATTTTCTAGAAACTCTAGCAAAGTCAAATAGGTACAACTCTCACATGTAAATAATAAATATACATTGTTAATGGTAGTTCACCTATCACACCTAATTTAGGTAGGACTCATTTGTGGCCATTGAATGTATTGAATCTTAGCCATTTATTTGGGAGGTGGATTAGTATAAATACCCCTCCATGACTCATTTGTAAGGCATCCCACAAATCCAAGCTAAACCAAGCAAATATAATACAAAGCATTGTAAGCAAGCATTCATGTAATACAAAGCTCTTTGCATTTGCAATACTTGCCTCTAAGTTCCATCTCTTCTTCTAGCCTCTAAAGCTCTTAAACTCAACGGTCCTAACTTCTCCTTGAGTGAGAAGCAAACTTCTAGGCTTACTTAGCAACTTTCGGGTTCAAGTTGCCTAAGTGCCGCACGAGCAGCTGCGCAAAACTCTAAGCTCGTGACAGTTGGTATCAGAGCACGGTTCAAGCACAAGAGCAAATGGCATCCGATATTGAAGTGACCATGGAGGAGCAAGTCCGGAGACGTGAGGAACAACCTCAACCTCAACCTCAACCTCAACTACGCCCACAAGGAAAACGAGGTAAGTCCAAAGTTCCCTCCTCGGAATCCTTAGAGCCTCGTGTTGCTAGCATAGAGCAATCTCTTTCGAGTATGGACAATGCTATCGAGGGCCTCTCCGATCGTCTCGAAGGCTTAGAGACGGATTATGGAGAGATCACCCAAGCGACAAAGTCCACAATACTCGAATTTAGTGAAAACCTCACACGAGAGCTCGCTAGCTTACGAAGCTTTGTGGAGCGTGAGTTGCGTGCCATTCGTGCGGAAGTGGAGGAATCACGTACGGAATGGGAGAAGCACCGTTGCGAACGTGCTAGCCCCTCCTACTCAAGTCCTAGTGGGCTAAGCAACATGCAAGTGCCAACTCCCGTCACATACCATGGCACTCACAACGCCACGGAAGTAGAAAACTTCCTATTCGGCTTGGAGCAATATTTCGAGGCGAAAGGTGTCTATGATGATGCTTTGAGAATAGGCATTGTGCCTACTTTCCTTCGTGATGCAACCCAATTGTGGTGGCGTCGTAACCATGATGACACGGGCAAAGGCATCGTCATCCTCCGCACATGGGAGGACTTCAAGAGAGAGCTACGGAAGCACTTCTCTCTAAGCAATGTGGAAAAGGAGGCAAGAGGTCGCCTCCGCCGTTTGAAGCAAAGCAGCACCATTCGGGATTACATCAAAGACTTCACCACAATCATCCTCGAAATCGAAGGTATGTCCGAAAAAGACTCTCTCTTCTACTTCCTTGATGGCTTAAAAGATTGGGCAAGGTTGAGCTTGAGAGGCGTGGCGTGCAAAACCTTGATGACGCCATAGCCATAGCCATAGCCGAATCCCTCGTCGACTACTCATCCCAATCAAAGGAGTGGAAGACCAACCACGATAAAGGTGGGGGAGAGTGGAGCCCTAAGAAGGATCATGCTCGAAGGGAAGGTGGTGCACATAAACCATTTAGAGGGGACAAGCGCGACATCCGTAACAAAGGTAAGTCCGATGCCCCTAAGCCCAAAAGCCCTTGCTTTATATGTGATGGTCCTCATTGGGTGCGTGATTGCCCAAAGAGGAAGGCCCTCAATGCCTTAGCCGCTCAACATGAGAGCGTACAAAATGAGGAGCCTCAAGCGAAGATGGGTTCTCTCCGTACCATTGGTGCACTTGAAAGACCCACCCATGTTCAAAAGGGTCTAATATATGTGAGAGCCACAATCAACGGCAAGAATGTGCGTGCGATGCTTGATACGGGAGTCACGCACAACTTCATCTCCATGGAAGAGGCCAAACGGTTAGGCCTCAAATATATCAATGGAGGTGGCACCATCAAGGCGGTAAACTCACCCTCTAAAGCTATAGTGGGTGTGTCCAAAGTGACACCAACGCAATTGGGTGCATAGAGCGGAAAACTTGATTTCTCCATCGTCTCCATGGACGACTTCCAAGTAGTGCTGGGCATGGAGTTCTTCGACCAAGCCCATGCTTTCCCCATACCAGCATCTAACTCCCTCAACATCCTCGATGGGAGTCAATCATGCATGGTCATGGCAGAACGTGCAACCAAAGTCGAGAGCAAGATGATGTCCGCACTACAACTCAAGCAAGGAATAAAGAAATATCTGAGCTTCCTGGCCATCGTTCGAGAGGTAAATGATGGAGAGGACACCGCCGTTGCCAAGGATCCAATTCCAAGGCAAGTCCAGGCCATCCTTGAGAAGTACAAGGATGTTACTACCCAAAAGCTACGAAGGAGGCTACCGCCAAGACGAGAGGCTGACCAAATGAAGTTGGAGCCCGATACCAAACCTCCATCCATAGCGCCTCACCGCGTGATGCCACCCACGATCGTGGAACCAAGGAAGGCAACCAAGAAGCCATCCAAGCATGCGAAGAGGAAGCGTCGACATGGAGCCAAGACCACTCATCCGCAACTGGTGATACATCCTCAAAGACGCGACGAGGGCGTCGTGAAATTAGGTGGGGGAGGATGTCACGCCCCGCGCGACGTGAGCACGGGTTTGCACCAAGCTTGCGTAGAAACGCACCAAGGAATGGGAGCATGTTACGGCCCATCCAATTTGCTTGCTAGAATGGCCCAAAATATGCACAAAGGCTTGGCCTTGTTTCTAGAAAGCCTACAAGCCCAAGCTCATTTTCTAGAAACTCTAGCAAAGTCAAATATGTACAACTCTCACATGTAAATATACATTGTCAATGGTAGTTCACCTACCACACCTAATTTAGGTAGGACTCATTTGTGGCCATTGGATGTATTGAATCCTAGCCATTCATTTGGGAGGTGGATTAGTATAAATACCCCTCCATGGCTCATTTGTAAGGCATCCCACAAATCCAAGCTAAACCAAGCAAATATAATACAAAGCATTGTAAGCAAGCATTCGTGTAATACAAAGCTCTTTGCATTTGTAATACTTGCCTCTAAGTTCCATCTCTTCTTCTTGCCTCTAAAGCTCTTAAGCTCAACGGTCCTAACTTCTCCTTGAGTGAGAAGCAAACTTCTAGGCTTACTTAGCAACTTTCAGGTTCAAGTTGCCTAAGTGCCGCACGAGCAGCTGCGCAAAACTCTAAGCTCGTGACATTTAGCTGGAACGGTACCGGCTACAACCCGGAACGCCAAGTCGCCAAGTACTGCAATCATTAAAAGGTACAGCGCGAACAATCACCACCCTCAATGTGTAACTCAATGTGATATCCAACTATGTCCGAGACATGGAAAAATACCATGCCATCGTTAAAACACTTGCAAAAAAGCCACGTAATGAGGGAAAGAATCTAGCACAACCTACCAACGCTCTTAACCCACCGCCTTTCATCTCTCTTATAAAGATTAACTTCATTCTCTTACAAGTTGCAACGCTCTTCCTTTAACCTAATCATAATTAATTTCA
This sequence comes from Boswellia sacra, assembly GCA_013180625.2. NCBI lineage: Eukaryota > Viridiplantae > Streptophyta > Magnoliopsida > Sapindales > Burseraceae > Boswellia > Boswellia sacra. The sequence goes on along the minus strand of SNVD02010938.1, from coordinate 175,014 downwards.
CAAAATGGTGATGCTTAGCGTTTCAGACGAGATCGAATCGCTCGATTTTTAGAGTAAGATGGTTCGTCTTCCTCGGCGAAGAAGGCCTGGTATTCGCCGGCGAAGAAGGGATGAAATTTTGTTTGACGGATGCTGCGTCTTGGTCCGTAGCGTTTCATCTCTCTGTCGCTTCATCTACCAGGTTTAATTTCATTTTTCATGGTTGGATCATACTCTTAAGTTCATTGATCTTAAAAATACTCTTCGTGATTTCAATATTGTTTTTTTTTTAATAGTTGGAATTTGAGATTTTTTTTAATTTTTATTTTTTAAAATAAGAACTAAACAGATATATTTGTTTTCAGTATTTGTCTTTATCAAGAATATTCTCTTTTGAAACTTACCTTACGCTGTATACAGTGGCGGGATTTTGTCAACCGCACATTAGTATTTTTAAATTTTTATAATTTATTTGATAAATAATAAAAAATCTATTAAAAATGAAAAAAATATACATAAATAGGAAATATAAAGAATTTTACTCCTTATAATAAATTCTAACATAATAAAATAAAATATAAAATATTAAAATTTGATAGTTAATTTATTCAACAAATATAAAATAATAATTGTCCCCTACTAGTTTTCATATTTTGAAAACGTTGCATTATTATCTCATTGTCAATGCCATCAAAAATATATTTCTCAATATATACAAACAAGCTATCATTCATCTATTTATCTCCCATTCGATTGTGTGATTCAGTCTTCACAATATTCATAGCGGAGAATGTCATCTCAGTTGTGGCAGTTACAACTCGTAGAATAAGTACCAATGTCAATAGAAGATACACCAATGGATAAATTTTGTCTTTCTTTGTTTTGACCATCTTTTGAGTGAGACTATAAATGTTTTTCAATTCTGAAAACTCACTATTTGAAAGAAAAATTCGTACAAAGCTTAAAGAAAACACAAAAAAAAAATTGAATAAAATTCTATAAATAAAATAAAATAATAAAATACTGAATAGAATAAAGTGTAGACTTACTTGAAAAATTAAAGAAGATTGTCTTTTTATGTGTTATGATAACTTAGAAGGGTGGGAAAGAGGTAGGGACGAGTTGGTTAAGTTGAGAGGTAACTTAGTGTGGTGGTTGCAGATCTTGAAGAATGTGAAAATTAGGTGTATTTTTATATAGGGATTTATATGTAACTTTTGAAACTTAAAGAGTATGACAAAATTTTAGCTCTGTTCTTTTATGAATCTAAATCCTATTTTCTGTGCTGCACATTTTCCAATGTAATTTACATTCAATCTCAACCACATATTCTTTTCTAAATTTAAAATAATTTAAAATCAACCACATATTCCTAAATTCAATTGAAAATAAAAATACTGAATTCATAAAAAAACACACTCTTTATTTTTCGGTGGGAACCCGGGTTCCCCTGGTCTCCACATGGGTCCGCCTACGCCTGTATACTTGTCAGCTTCTTCGCAAATGTAACAAAACGGAGGCTTTCTTAGTGGTGCTGGAGATAGTGTTTTTGATAGCTGCTGTTGTTGGAAAAAACAAATGCAATTTCCTTTTTGCTGCATCTTTTCTGTCGCTTTTGGCATGTTTTACGTTACAACTATCATGCTTTATACTAGGAGGAGCACCGAACAATTAGCTGAGAAGACAATTATGGTGATCGATATTGGTTTCTCTTCAATCCAATTTGTTACTACATTAATATACTTTGGTCTGGCAATCACGTATAAGCAGATCGGTTTTAAAGAATCACTTTTTCCACTATACTTTGCTTTAACCCGATATGTGCTTGCGTTTAATCCATCATCCCTTCCACGGGATACTCCAAGAAATTCTCTTAATGCAGAAACTGGGGCTACAGCGGTCATCAACCCCTACCCACCAACTTATCAAATTATGCCCAGTCATGAGGTATGAATCTGAAAATTTACTTGTTTTTGGCTTGCTGTTAATGTCTGCGAGCATTTGCATGCTAGGTGTGTTTTGTCTGGCCTTGAGTGTTTGCGTTGAAAGTGTACCTATACAAATGCTTGCAGCTAGGGTCCATTTTCTAGGGTGAGAAGCAAGGGGCTAGCAAATCACAAACTTTTAAGTGTTTATGCTGAAAATGTACCTATACAACTGGGTTATAGTATCTTGCCTTCCTCTAGTAAATTAAAGATATAAGTTGTTGCTTTTGATTTGAAGAAAAAAGAGTTTTAGATTCAAAGATCCTTACGTTAGCACATCCTCTATTACTTTCACAAAGCTTTTAAGTTGAGATAAAAGTTTCTATATTTATATGGGCATTCCTATTCGGTTGACTAAGTATCTAAGCTTTTTTTTTTCTTTTAAATGTGTGTGTGTCTTTAGCGTCTTAGGCTGAAAGGGTTTAATGTTTGTAATCTGAACGAAATTTGTTGAAATTTTTGAAAAATTTACATAAGCTTCAATGGCCTCTAGCCTACTCATCACTGTTAAATGCTTTACAGTCACTGAAGTACTTTGCTGCTTTGATTTTGATTCTGTAAAGTTTTATTTGGCTGTAGGGCCTTTTGCAAGATTTTGAGGAAAGTTGTCACCAGTGAATTGTTGAAATTGGAAACGAAGATCTTTTCAAGAGCCTGGACGGGTTAATGACATTTCACTTCCTTGAGAATATGGCCTTTTGGTATCTATTATGTTGTTTCTTTATTAAGAGCTTATCTTTATTAAGAAAAACAATTTGTCTTTGGCAAGCAATTATGTAGTTGATAGGCTCCAACATTTTTTAACTTACTGTTGTTACAATTATCTGTAAAAGTGTCAGCTACAATCGTTGGTTAAGATTGTTTTCACTTTTATGAGATGAAAACTTCTAAAACTTCATATCGTTTCTTATAAAACCCTCTTTACGTACATTTTATGATTAATAATTAGTGTTCTTAATATCTATAATTTATTCTTCTAATTATTAATTTTTAATGATGAATTTATTTATTAAAAAATGATAAGAGTACTGCTTTTCCAATTCTATTGTCTCGTTACGTGTCATAAAGGTATAACCCACAGGTGATGCCCCTGCGCAGCCCAGCCGAATTGATTACCTGTTATATGTTATTATTATTTTGTAAGTAAAGAAGAAAAGCAGAATCTCATAGATTCCTTCCCTTCTTCGTTAAGCTATGCCAGCTCTCTCTATATGGAGCCATACCCTCTGTGGAAACATTTTCTCGTCGAAGAGAGCATCTGCCCTAAATTCGCTGCACGGTGCAGCGCCCGCTGGGAGATGCCAAGTCAGCACAATGTGCTGACTTGGCATCTCCCCGTTAACCCGCTGCACCTCGCCTCATGGTGCCGCGGATTTAGGGCAGATTTAATTCAATTCTTCAACAATTGGATTCTCTCTCTTCTGAACCAAAACATGGATCTCCTGAATCAGTCAGTTCGTCTCGGCGGCGGAGGAGGATGGACGCTATTTTATTCGTTGGGTGTGGGGTCTTGGCCAATCTCATTTCATCTATGAGGTTAATTCTCACTTTTGAATCTTTGATATCTGGGTTATGCTCGAGTTCATTGGTCTTTCTTTCGATAGTTGTAGCGAGAGTAGGTTGCTTCCTCACGGCATGAAAACGGAGCGTGCCTCTTTGCTTCATATATATATATATATATATATATATATATATATATATATATATATATATATTTTTTTATTTTCCCGCTTTTGGCTTTTTGTTACAGATATCACTATTCATGCCAAGAGAAGAACTGCTACCTAGCCACACTATTGGCTGAGGGGATTCTTTTGTTGGTTGTTATTGGCGTTCCCTAGAATCCAATTCATTATTACGTTAACTTACTTTGTTCTGGCAATTTTGCAGGTCCAGATAAGTTCTGAAGAATCGCTTTTTCCATCTTTCTTAATTTAACCTAAAGTAGCTGTTTGTGCAATTCAACCTGCCCACGTGCCACACCAATAGCAGAAGATTCTAAACCGGAAAACTTCCTTTGGATGATTTTGGGTCAATTTTAGTTGACTTAATTGTGACGACCATGATAGCCCAAACCACTATTGTCCTGCTGCTCAAGTGCTTCCAAAACACAATGTAGCCAGCAATGATTATCAATTACTGAATTCTGAGGTTTGTATATGTCCACTAGCATTTGTACGTTAGGGTTGTTTCATCTGGATTTACTTTTTGTAATTTATCCTACTCTCTGCTTAATTTCAATTTTCGATTTGCCACTTACTGATATATATATATATGTTTGGTTATGACCGTAATTATGTAAATCTTTAGGTTACTGAGTCATCATTTTGCGAACCCCTTAATTTATCATTGGATTCTTTGACTAATGACACAAGTCCAACTGCTTCCACCACTGAGGAAATCCATAAGGGAGTGAACCAATCTAGTCCTGCCTCTAAAATGCCTCCAGCTTACAATGCAGTCCATGGTGATGACCGATTGTTTAATTACAAGGTATGAACTCTGAATTTTGATTACCTTGTTATTTGCGTAATTTTGGTTTAGAATTTTCTTTTAGTTGATAGGCGTTGATTTATGACCTTAATTATGTTTATCTGTCAGGTTACTAATTCATCATTTGGTACTACATCGTAAGACCTAACAGGGACCAACGCAGTGCATATCGTTGAGCTGCTGAGCCATCCTAGTCCTGCCTGCAGCCTCCCAAATGCCTCCAATTTACAATGAAGCCAACAATGTTGACCAATTGTTGAGTTTCAAGGTATAAATGTGAAATCTGGTTCATATATGGTATACTACTAACAATGATAAACACATTTTATGTTTGTGGTTTTTCGTCTGCCCTTTCCTTATTATAATTAATTTTGTTTTGTTAGAATTAGAGGAGACTCTATGTATGATCATGAGCTCAATTGTACCGATTCTTCATCATCCTGCGAAACACCTTCAAATGTTAGATTCTCTGTCTAGTAACCCAACGGGGACTATGACAGTGGATATCTATAGGCTTTTGAACCTCTCTCAAATGGATCCTGTTCATAACAAAGTGAACAACAATGAGGTTTGGCTCTGAAGTTTTGGTTTGCAATCTTCTTCTTCTTCTTCCCTGTTTTATTTTTTATTTTTATTTCTGCGCTTGGGGTGTTTTATTTGGCCTTTGCTTTTCACTGTTCAATCCTATGTTTTCTGTAATTTCTCATTAAAACCTGGCTATTAGTTGGGAATATGGGGGACTATGATTGTTCTGGAGAGTATCAGGTAGGGTGAGAAGCAATTGAGGTTAGCAAATCTTAAATTTAATTAACAGTGTTCATAGTCAAATATTACCTAGATGGGCCTTAAATTCGGTAGTTACTAGTCACACAAATGAGTTGTCAGTATCTTGCCTTTTAACCAGGAAAAGAAAAGGAGAGGTTTAAAGACCCTTACAATTACATTAGTACATCCTTTATTAGTTGTACAAAGTTTTTAAATTGAGTTAAATTTACTTCTATTTATATAGACATTCCTAGTGGGTTGAATAAATATTTAACATTTTTATTTACTTAATCAATTGTTTCTGGCATTTGGCATCTTAATCTCTGGAAGAGTTTTTATGTTTGTAATCTGAATGAATGTTTGTTAATGTTCTGGAATTTTACATAAGCTTCAATGGCCTATAGCATATAATTTCTCTGGATTTTGATTCTATGAACTTTTATTTGACTACAGTAGTGCCTTCTGTAAGTTTCCAAGGAAAGTTATATAACCAGTATATTGCTGTAACCTGGCTGATTGATTTGAGGAGTGAAGATCTTTCCAAGTACTTGGACGATTAATGAGATATGACTTCCTTCAGATGTTGGCTTTTTGGTCTCTATCATGTCGGTCTGTTCTTTGGCAGCTTATCTTTAATTTATCAATTCTCCTATCATTTTCTAAACTTGATGTTGTCATGATTATCTGTATTAAGAGTCTGGCTACATTTGTTGGTGGAAGTGGTTTAAATTTTTATGCGATGAGAGCTTCTAAACTTGCATATTGTGTCTTCATAAGTGTTACAGGAGATGAGTGAGGCAAGACATTTACATATAATGATGGTTCTTATTTCTTGGGGTCGGGATGATACATCACCCGAGGAGATGAGGTTTTGATGGACATGTTTTGAAAACAAAACTTCAAACATGGATAATAAACCCATTTCTATAGCTCTACTCTGAGATTCCCTGCCTTTCTAAAATGATAACTATTGTCATGAATCTTTGAATATTAATAATGACTATTTCAATTAATTTTCCAGTTTTGCCCAAGCCCGCTGGTTCAAAAACAAATGGATTTCATCACATTAAGTCGTAAAATATATTAATTTTAAGATGTATGATGATACAAATACGAAAGTGTCATTCAATCTATATTAAATCAAAATATTTGATATTAGCCCAATCTCTGCTCAAACTTTAGAAAAAGTATAGGAAGAGTTTGGGTGCCTAAAATATTAAAAACTTTTAGTCACAATACAATAGATACCAATGCATCCGATTGTATAAAAATTGTTAAATAATATAAAAAAGTAATAAATGAATATTTAATACACCCACTACACACTATAGCACAACCCAATAACCCTGCTCTTAATTGAGGGTTATATTTTATTTCAATGCTCATTTATAAACTGACCGAAGCAGTTCCTGAAACTTCCATGAATAGAATTCATATTTATTCCCTACATCAATGGGCTGAGAATCCTATATAATAGCTTTACTTACGTCAGTTTCAGTTATGCTCTGCTTACAAGTGACAAAAGAAAGCGTTGACGTGTTTTGGTGAATGAGAAAGAAAATCTGGATTGAAATAACGAAAAATTTAAGTCTTTGTTACAGAATGGAGAAAGAAAATGTTCCAAAGAATGTATAAGAAAAAATAACTTCATAGAATAACAAAACATATTATATATTTCTTATAATACAATTATAAATGCACAGTGTAGAATGTAATGGAACATGCTCTCACCTTTTGAAGTCAACATTGAGAAAAGGGTGGCTAAGAGGATTACAGAGCCTGAAACTTGGAGGGGTGAGCTTCAGCATCTCTGCAATGCAGATGTTTGCTATATTCCGATCGATGGTATAGATATGATCCCACAAAAAATTCCATTAACTTTTGCTATAATTACTCTTGTGTTCTGTTTTCGAAAAAGATAAAAGAAAATACCGATTCATCATCCTGCGATCATAACTGGGGCAAAGTCCAGACTGGTTTATTGAAAATAAATGAAAAAAGGGCAAATATTATTTTACTCAATTAACTACTTGACAAGAGAAAAAATAAATAAAGAATTTTAATTTTGTGGATGAATGACCCTAAAAATACTTGTTTCAGGACAGGAAAATGTTCAAATATAAAATATGAACGAGGAAATAAACACTTCGGATATCAGGAATTTTCACCCAAAAACTAAAATCGAAAATAATGATGAACTGACTAAGGCACCGAAGTCCGTTGATTGCAGGATGAAGATCGGCAGCTTCCTAACCCTTTCTTTAAAATGGACACAAAACTAATTATAGCAAGAGCTGCTGGAGACTCAGATCAGCTCCAAAAGTCGCACCGGATAAGGGAAGAAAAAAGACAATCACCTAGCAATTAAATATTACAATATAACACTATAGTCAAATTACTTGATATATAAATATATATAAAAAAGAAACTTGAAATTTAACAAAACAAACACCAAATATTTGAAACATGACAGATCCGTTCATCTACCTGTGATGAGATCTGATCTACCCTGCTCTCTCTCTCTCGACCAAGCCTCTGTTTTAGAATATGTGCGAAAGATAATGGGTTGATGGTCACATTTATATAGAATAAGCCTTTATTATAAAGAGTCCAGCCCAACCAAGACTTTTGATCCACTATCTTGGTGCTAGTCCACCACTGGTGAAAAACCTGCGAGAAATTAAAATTTAATGGCGATCGCCGGCCGTTGGTATAAAATTTTCCGCCAAAATTATTAGCCGGCATAAAAGTGTGAAAAATTTTAAAGTAATTAAAGTAATCAAATGGATCTTTAGATTTTCTTTAATTACTGAACTTATATAACAATTTTAATTATTATCCGCCGGTCGACGGTAGTTTGTGGGACAGTGGGATGCTCCGGGAACAGCAGGAATCAGTTCAGTTTGGATCACGATGCTTTGATTTATTCCAGTAGCTGCCGGCCGAGTGTAGGTTTTATTATTTAGGGTTTTTATTTTTTATTTTTTTCTTGTACAATTACATCCGCCGGCAATAAAAGACTTGATGCTTGGATTTTTTTATTTATAGACGATCAAACTGTAGATGGCCGTTTCCAATGCGCTTGCCCATCATAAAGCAGAAACAGCAACAAGCAAGACTTTGAAAAGAATTTAAGGGTCATTCAATATAAAACTCTTAAAATTTGCAAATTTGAGGACCATCCAGGTAAATATTGTATGTATACTCTTGTTTAAGTTAATGATCTGCTTCTCACCCCAAAAGGCAGACTTGTCTCATTGAACTCAATCCAGCTTGACGGCTGTAATGCACATTTTAAGTACCCAACTCATAAACTAGAAAAGAAAGTGCCCAGATCACCTAACCATCATGCAAATCAAGGAATTTCAGGCATTAACGTAAATTCATGATGCTAGAAGGACCAGTAGATTTAAACGTAAGGCCAAAAGTGTGAAAGCAAATGCAAAAGTTACCAATTTTTAGTGCATCTCCTATTCTTACTGACTTGTTCTTGTTCTCATTTATTCTCTGTCATGGCCAAACATAAACAAGCAGCCATTTGCTCTTGTATCCACAGAGCTCTTCCTCCATGTTGAACATCGTATCAATTATTAGTTACCTGTGCTATGCTGGTTAAATCTAATATGTGAACACAGAAATATATTTATTCTATTTAGGCACTTTAAAATATGAAGTAAAGAAGCGATAGCACATAGTTATTTGAACATATATGGAAGCAACACATATGCCAAATATTAAATGCACAATCTTCCACAGGCAATGAGCTGTTAAGAAGTAACATCTACAATCCCTTATGCATAGCTTAGAGGCTTCTAAGATTTATACAAGTCAGAGAGGCTAAAATAACTAACAACCGCTATCACTAAAAACTTTTGCCTTGTAGTGCCAAGTGCTATACAGATATTGTTTATTCCAGAATTTGTGAAATGGTTTTCAGACGCCGATTCAGCCAAGGGCTTAGTTACTGGGTGGAACAAGACATACATCAGTGAAACCCAAGTTATTGCACTCCAAACCCTTCTATGATTCTTGAATAAAATCACTAAATCTAGACGACACTATGGTCCATGGATCATCCAAATATATATCAGATCATATTAATATGTAGAAGTAATAATTGTGTTGTTAATACGTGCATCATTTCGGATTAGAGAAATACTAGTTACACTTTCTTCGCACTCCGTTTTTGGTGTTGCCACATGTCCAAAATACTTTCAAAAAGCTACAATAATAGCAAATGAATCGTTAGTTCAACTACAAATCATTAAAGTTTGAGGACCGTTCCAACACAAGAACTAGAGAGTGACAAAGACAGTTTTGCTAGCATTACTCTTTTGGTTTATGGTCCAGGGAACATAATAAAACATTGTTCAGCAAATACATATAATAATGCAATAAACCAAGCACAGCATACAAATTTTTACATACATACCTGGTCAAAAGGAAAGGATCAAGTATTCTAAAATAACAGCCAAGTTCTCAGAAGACTTTAAATAGAGAATGAACTATGCAAATGACATGGAATAGATGCAACTCAGATAGAAGTGGAAAGAGAACCACTATGATTCATTCAATTTCAGCAAATAACACTTTATTTATAGAGCTATATTGCATATTCAAGCTAATAAAATTTGGTCAAGGTGAAGACGTCTAGATGTAGCATATCCTCATAAGCCAACAAAGGGGCAGATCAGTTCAGATCCGCTGTCACAATACTACCCTTGAAGTTCCACAGCTTCCATTACTTCCATATACCTTTTCCCATTCAGTAATTTCTTGGTATAGTCAAATGTAATTATTTGAAGAGATGAAAATCCAATGAGTATTTGATGAACCAAATTTTATTGGCCTCAAATGAACAACTCATTCCTATAAATTCAAAGCAGTTGTATTTGGAATATGATAAATATCCAAAAACTGAATCAAATTTACTCCTGTTCCTATCCTCAATTGCATCAATTCCATATAATTTTAATTTATTTATTTTATAACAAGTATCAATTTTCATGGCAAAAAGAGACCTTTAGCAGGCTTCTTCGGTTTCAAATCCATGCACGTGGGAGCGTTTGAATCAAAAGGGAAGGAAGATGACAGCTACCTATACTTCTCTCTAAGCAAACAAAGTCAATTTCAATGAAAGTCAGACGAGTAAAACAAAAGTTCACATAAATATGAGCTACAATGCAAAATGCATGATTGACCACCACCCTACTTGACAAAATGCAACAAAAACAATCACAATTAAATAATATTAAACATAAGACTGACTTACCATAACTTAAATTTCCAACTTACAATTTGAACACAAATTCAAAACCGTACATCAAATATGATCCAATAGTAAAAAAATTAATGCACTGTAATTTACAACTCAAAAGCTCTAAATTAAGGCCAAAATTTATGATAACTAACATAGGTAACTTTTTTTTTTTGGTTGTCTAAAGTCTAAATAAATCTAAATTTAATGGAAGACGGAAAAAGTTGGAATGCATAAATCTAAATAACATATTTGTTTTTCTCTTCTTTTATATTTGAATATAAAAGTTAAATTTTTGTTTTATATAAACAAAAAGTCTGAAACTAGTATTTCAACCTACATATCCTTCTAAATATATATGACAATATTTTTAATAGTAAAACATTTGCAAATCAATTGTTTATTTCATAAGCCAGCTTGTTGATGATTAATAATTTGGATAAAAAAAAGTATGAAGGGGAAAAAAAAAGATACTCTTACCTTTAAATATTACTTATGAGATTTATTATGTTAATAATATATTTAATTTGTATGAATCTAAAGCATATCATTGACAAAAATACATAGCCTTGATGAAGATGAAGATATTTCATTACCTTAGAAAATGATCCTAATGTCTTTAGTCTCTATAATCTTCAATTTAACATACATAAACGGCATCTGTCTAAGGTTATACCATAAATAAATTTAACTCTAATTTTCAAATTCGTTATATTCTTATGAAATTCAATTTTAATCACAAGAACCTCATTTTGATGAAGAAGATATAAAAGTGAGAAGAAAAAGAAAATGATTTTGTAATAAGAATTATAAGTCATTTAAGACTTATTATTCAAATAAAAGCTAAAGATTTTTCATTAAGATGCAAATTTTAGATAATCGAATATTGAGTTGAAAAAACAAACATCACTAAATCACTGACATTCAATTATATTTAGAATTAATACCAAAAATCAAATGGCCCTTTGTTTTAGATTCACAATAGGTTTATTAACAAAATTTAAGAAAGATTTCATTAAAAATTTAATTAAAATATATCAACTCTCTATGGTTCGACAACCAATCCTCTCTAAATTCTAAAAATAATCATAAAATCCTTTAAATTTATCAAAAACCCTCAGAGTCTTACAACATTTTTGCAACTTCAAATGCTAAGAAAAGAAGTAACTGTATGTACGAAGTATATTAACAATTGCACTATCCTTTTGTTGAAGTAATGCTACGTCTACAACCAAGGTCTACAACCAACACCTTACAACCTAAGTTGGCAAAGCCTCATTGGATGGATTATTAAATTTCTCTTCACTTATTTAGTTTTATCTTATACTCATCCAGTGAAAATTTGCCAACTCGTTGTAGAGAGTTGGTTGTACATGTAGAAATTTCCTCTTGTTGTCGACATTGGGTTTAAGAACCATTTCAAGTTCCACATTACATATTGAAAAACTTCAGCAGCCGGATGTCATATTCCCTGCAATCCGATTGATGCTACATTCTCACACCTAAAATTCTCACTAATCCCATCTTACAATTGCAATTTACGAACCCCTCAATTTCCGATTAACATTTAACATTCAATATACTTGTTGTCGTGTTCATCATGCCCCATATAAATCATTAAGATATTTATATGTTATAAATTAATAGATATAAAATCAATGAATGACATGTGAGAATACCTTATGTGGGTGAGAATTGTCACCATCTTCTTCGCCACTCTTTCATCAAGAACCGTTACAATAACATTATAGCAAAAGCTCATGGAGGCTAAATCACCACAAAGCCTGCAACGTTGTCGAATCCATCCACTTAATTAAATTTTATACGCTAAAAACTGAATTACTCGACTTAACATAAAAACTTGCGAGACAGCTAATCAAACTAAAAAAAAAAATCAAATTTACGAGTAATGATTTTACCAGAGACTGAGATAAGGGGAATCTAGAAGGATAACGACGATTGAGATTGAGAGAGATGGAATGAAGCTCTTTGAGGTTTTGGAGTTTACGCGATGGGTTGAGCTTGAGAAATGGAATATGCTCTCTACGAGCAGTTAGCTCTTATTTCCATGTGAAGAAAACCGGGAAAATTACCACAAGCCCCATTTTTTCAAAACAATTACAATTCTATCCCCGTTTTCACACTTTCAATTGTGACGGAATCTTGTGTGAAAACTAAGGGAAATTTTCAAAGTCACCCCCTCCCAAAACCAAATTTTAAACGTAGCCGGCCCCAAAAAATTTTGCAAAACAACTAGCCTCCACCCTACTAAATGAGCTAACTACCCTCGTGACATTTACTTTCTCGGACTAACACTAATCACCACCGTAACTCTCTCTCTCTCTAACTATCTAACCTTTGTATGGCTATACAAAACATAATAAACATAGGGATGACAATTTTATCTATGTAACTACGTACCTGTATACCCATACTTTAACGAAGAGGATATGTATATCACTTTTATGGATTTAGGTAAAGTAAGAGTATAAAAAATTAGGCCATAAAAGGTATAGGTAGGGTAAGGATATGAATCTATACCCTACCTATACCTTTTAAGTACCATATTAAATAAATTATAAAGAGTCTAATATCTAAAAAATAAAACTACATCATTTTAACATAACTTAAAATGCGTTTAATATTAAATTTATTAATTGTTGTTCATCATATGATGTTATAGGATTTGCCGAGTTGAGGTCAAAATCATGATTGATAAATTGCAAGAAGAAGATCATAATAGTTTTTATCATTACATTTTTTTGTCCTATTTTTTAATTTTATTTTTTGTTAGTGCTTTTGGGATGAATTGCAAGAAAAGATCATGAAGACTTTTGTTAGTTAAGTATTTTTTGTTTGTTAAGAGTTTTGAGTCATGTTTGAATTTTGTTCAATACAATTAAATTATTAGTGTTATTTTATGATCGGATCTTATATGTACCCTTTTTATAAATTGGTAGGGTATGGTTTTTCATTAATGGATATGGGCAGGGTATGAGTACAGGACTTAAAATTTTTGAACGGTATGGGTAAGGTATGGATATCAATTTTTTAATAAGGGTAGGGTATGGATATTGCCATACCCTGCCATACCCTATCCATTGCCATCCCTAAATGAACATAAACACAATCTCGAGCAGCAATCAAATACATTATAATATACAAAAAAACATAAAAAGAAAAAGAGGCTCACTTGGATTGAAAATGTTGACCCAGGTATGGCAACCCAAGAGGGGGGGTGAATTGGGTTTTTATTTATCAAAACGGATTTGTAAAACTTTTCTTTGAAGATTAAAATTATTTCACTCTTTCTTTTAGAATAAAGGTGAAGAAGATGAAATTAGAATTTATCAAAGATGCAATCAAAAGAATAGCAATAAAAAATCACAAGTGCAAGTAAATATAAAGAGATAGGAATAGAGAGAGTGCAAACTCAATTTACGTGGTTCGGCAAACCTTGCCTACGTCCACGGGCTCCTAGCTCCACGAGCTAAGCTTTCCACTAAGTTGTAGAAATCTTTACAACTTGCTTGATGAACAACCTCACCAAGACTTTTTCATTCAACTCTTGATAACACCACACCAAGAGTTCTTCTTGATGAACAACCTCAACAAGGCAACTTACTTCAACTCTTGATAACACCACACCAAGAGTTCTTCTTGATGAACAACCTCACCAAGACAACTTCCTTCAACTCTTGATAACACCACACCAAGAGTTCTACTTGATGAACAACCTCACCAAGGCAACTTCCTTCAACCCTTGATAACACCACACCAAGAGTTCTTCTTGATGAACAACCTCACCAAGGCAACTTCCTTCAACTCTTGATAACAACACACCAAGAGTTCTCTCAAGGATAACTTTTTTATCCTTTACAAGAAGATCTCACTCTCACCACAATACAAGAACAAGGATAATTTTTACAACAAAAGTATAACTCTATTCAAAGAGTAGATAAAGAATATAAAAGCTCTCTAAACTTGATATTTCTCTTATTTGTGGCTTGATAGATTATTGTCTCTTCTTCTTACTGAATGCATGGGAGAAGGACTCCTTTTATAGGCAAATGGGATGAACTTAATCAAGTGAAGACACCAACTCCAAATTTTCTGCCCACCATAAAAACCATAATTTTGTCTACCATTTTGGTCAATGTTCTGTTTGAAATTTGAAAATATACAAAACATTAAAATCTGGAAAATTGAATAAGCTTTCCAACGCATCAAGAATCAAGTCATTTGGACATTTTTATCTCAAGATATGGCCAAAAAACCATTCGGTGCTCATGTGACTTGATTTTTCTTTCTTGTGTCAGTCCATAAAATTAAATGATAATTCTTTCAGCCTTTCGTTTGAAATTTGAATTTATTCAAAACATAAAAGATCTGCATATTTGAATAAACTTTCCAAAACATTAAGAATCAAAGTATTTGGATATCTCTATCTTAAGATATAGCCAAAAAACCATTCGGTGCTCATGTGAGTTGATTTTTCTTCTCTGTGTCAGTCCACCGAATTGGATGTCAATTATGTCGGTCTTTCATTTGAAATTTGAATTTATTCAAAACATATGAAATGTGCTTCATTAAGTCCTCTTTCCAATGCCACAAGAATCAAGTCATTTTGATTTTTCTAGCTCAAGATATGTCCAAAAGAGTATTCAATGCTCATGTCAGCTGCTTCCATTTGTCTTTCAACTTGCATGATGATTTGGACGATCTTACACTTAAAATTTGAATTTCTTTAAAACATATGAAACGTTATAAATTGAGTAAGCTTTCCAAAGGCTCAAGAATCATGTAATTTGGGCATTTGTAGAGAAATATATGACCAATTGATTAAACATTGCTCATGTGTCACATTCCTTGAATCAAACCTTGTACTTAAACTTTGGTGTCTTTAACATGTAGTCTTCTCCTTAGCTTCAACACTTCATTTTAATAAGCCTCTTCTTGATTTTATAATTATTTCAATGATTCTAGTCTTACACATAAATAAACATGTTAGTAAATCTCAATTAATCAATGTGTATTGTTATCATCAAAATTATCATGTAGCCTTAGGGCTAACACTCTCCCCCTTTTTGATGATGACAAACCATTGATTGCTTTAAAATATAATCTAAAATCAAGAATGAAAATAAAATCAACAATAAGCAAAAAGAATGGCACTTGTTATGAATATAAGCAATCCAACTATTTCTCCCCCTTTTGTTATCTTCAAAAAAATGTAATCAAATTAACTACTCCCCCTAAATATATTCTCCCCCTTAACATATGCTACCATTCAAAGATAATCATATAAAAGCAAAATTAAAATATATCCAACATGCCTAATTCTCTTTTAATTATGCAAAATCTATCTTGACTAAGGGGTTTAGTCAAATTTGGGTCTAGGGACTAATTCTCAAACTTGATTTCTCTCAAATTGGTTCAATTGTTCTTGTATAGCCAAAATCCAACTTTCGTCATTTTTTGCTTCTTTAAAAGATTTTGGTTCAAATTGAGAGACAAATGCAAAATGATTACAAAAGTTTCTAAAAGAAGATCTAGTTCTCATACCTTGTGATGGTTCACCAATAATAAGATCTTTATGGTGAGCTTTTGCGTACCTCCATTCCTTTGATAATTCTTGGGAAGAATCAATTACTTCCTCAAGCTTTTCTTGTTGAAGTTGTAAATCATCTTGATTCTTTTCTTCAAGCCTTGATTCCTTGATTTGCCTTTCTACCTCAACAATATCATCATCTAAATTCTTTGAAGAAATCACATTATTTTCATCAAATTCAACATGCATAGAATCTTCAATAGTAAGAGTCTTTTTGTTAAAAACTCTATATGCCTTACTATGGTTGGAGTTGCCAACAAAAAATTCCAATATCGGCTTTTGCATCAAATTTTCCAAGGTTATCCTTAGTGTTTAAAATAAAACATTTACATCCAAAAACTTTAAAAAATCCAATGTTGGTTTTCTTCCTTTCCAAAGTTCATAAGGAGTTTTCTTTATTAAAGCTCTAATATGGACTCTATTGATTATAAAGCATGCGGTATTAACAGCTTCGGCCCAAATATATTTTGGCAAATTATTTTCAAGTAACATGGTCCTAGCCATTTCTTGGATAGTCCTATTTTTTCTCTCCACAACACCATTTTGTTGTGGAGTTCTAGGTGAGGAAAAATTATGCTCAAAACCATTTTCATCACAAGATTTTCAAATACAACACTGTCTACTTCACCACCATGATCACTCCTAATGGACACAATAGAATACCCTTTTTGATTTTGGACTCTTTTTGTAAATTTTGAAAAAGCTAGTGTGGCCTCATTTTTAGTTTTCAAGAATAACACCCAAGTGAATATTGAATAATCATCCACAATAACAAAAACATAATACTTTCCATCAAGGCTTTGAGTTCTTGATGGTCCAAATAAATCTAAATAAAGTAATTGTAGATGTTTATTTGTTGAAATAAATTTCTTTTGTTTAAAAGAAGTTCTCACTTGTTTTCCAAGCATCACAAATCTTATCCTTTTAAAATTTTATTTTTGGAAGACCATCAACTAAATCATTTTTAGAAATTTTTGAAATTGTGTCCATACTAGCATGACCTAGCCTTCTATGCCATAACCAAGTATCATGATAAATAATGAAACAATTTTTTACATGATAATTAACATCAATATCAATTGTTAAATATTACCACATCTATTACCAACAAATAATGTCATATTGTAACTAATCATCCTTAATCACACATCTTTTAGGCTCAAAAGCAACAAAATATTCCGTATCACACAATTGACTAATGCTAATCAAATTATGTTTCAAACCATGAACAAGCAAAACATTTTCAATAATAGGTAAAGAAGGGTTACCAATATCACCATGTCCGATTACCCTTCTTTTGGCATTATCACCGAAGGTCACATATCCTCCTTTCTTCGTAA
The DNA here is from genome assembly GCA_013180625.2 of Boswellia sacra. NCBI lineage: Eukaryota > Viridiplantae > Streptophyta > Magnoliopsida > Sapindales > Burseraceae > Boswellia > Boswellia sacra. The sequence goes on along the minus strand of SNVD02010938.1, from coordinate 157,584 downwards.
TTAATCTTGAGAACTTGGAGGCATCTCCGGTCGTATGCCTTGAGCATCCACTATCTAAATAACACTTGTGTTTGCCACTCCTTTGTTTCTATAATCAACATTCAAAGAGAGACTTTTTGGTATCCAAAAGTTCTTGGGTCCTTGGGGGTTAGTTATGATACTTTTTGGACCCCATATTTGTTTCAAATTAGGATTTCTCTTAATATAGCAAGAATGTACTTTGTGTCCTTTTCTTCCACAATAAGTACATGAATGATTAGGATTATTCCTAGAAAATGCATGAGCAAAATAATTTTTAAAATACTTTTGATTTTTTTGAGTTTTATATCCTAAACCTCTTTTATCAAAAACACACCTTTGGTTTTGTAACATAGAATTCAAATTTTTTGTGCTTTTTGTAAAACTATCAACAATATTTCTTAATTCATTATTTTTCTTTTTCAAAATAGCATTTTGTTTCTCCAATTTATCAAAATCCTTTTGTTTTAAAATGTCATTTTCAGTTTTTAATAAATGTATTTGACTTTCTAAACTTTCAAAATCTTTTTGCTTTAAAATTTCATTTTCATTTTCTAAGCTTCATTTATTTCTACCACCTCTTCTAATTGAGATAACATGATTTTTGACTTCTTTTTGAAAGCATTAATTTTTGAATTTTGCTTATCAACTTGCACATGTAAATTTTGGAATGCTTCAAGTAATTCATCATATGAAAGTTTAGGATCATGTTTTAGAATACTTATCTCATTTTCTCTTAAAGCCATGAAGCACATGTTTGCCACATCGCAATCTTCTTCTTCATTCTCCTTCAAGATGATTTCATGAGTAATGAGAGAACCCATAAGTTCTTCTAATGGTAGTTTGGTGAGGTCATTTGCTTCTTGAATTGCCGTCACCTTTGGCTCCCAAGATTTTGGTAGACACCTAAGAATCTTTCTCACCATTTCAACATTAGATAAGATTTACCAAGAGATTTCAAACTATTAATAATATCCGTAAATCTAGTAAACATTTCAGAAATTGATTCATCCGATTTCATCTTAAAAAGCTCATAACTATGAACTAGCATACTAATCTTGGATTCTTTAACTTGACTACCTCCTTTATGAGTTACTTCAAGTGTGTGCTATATTTCTTGTGCCGTAGAACAAGTAGATATTCTATTAAACTCATTTCTATCTAGAACACAATACAACACATTCATAGCTTTAGCATTCAAACTCAATTTTTTTTTATCATCTTCACTAAACTTTTTAGGTTCTTTAAGCATGCATTCCCCATTTTCAATTTTGGTAGGAATAAAAGGTCCTTCCAAAATAATAGACCACAAATCATAATTAAAATATTTCAAAAAAATATTCATTCTAGTTTTTCAATAAGAGTAATCACTTCCATTAAAAAATGGAGGTCTAGAGATAGAAAGTCCATCAACATATGAAGTTGAATTAAAAGTTGCCAAAGCTCAAAAATCGATTAAGATTTAAAAAATTGAGCAACCTTGCTCTGATACCACTTGTTGACCCAGGTATGGCAACCCAAGAGAGGGTGAATTGGGTTTTTATTTATCAAAACGGATTTGTAAAACTTTTTTTTGAAGATTAAAATTATTTCACTCTTTCTTTGAGAATAAAGGTGAAGAAGATGAAATTAGAATTTATCAAAGATGCAATCAAAAGAATAGGAATAAAGAACAATCACAAGTGCAAGTAAATATAAAGAGATAGAGATAGAAAGAGTGCAAACTCAACTTACATGGTTCGGCAAACTTTGCCTACGTCCACGGGCTCCTAGCTCCACGAGCTAAGCTTTCCACTAAGTTGTAGAAATCTTTACAACTTGCTTGATGAACAATCTCACCAAGACTTTTTCATTCAACTCTTGATAACACCACACCAAGAGTTTTTCTTGATGAACAACCTCACCAAGACAACTTTCTTCAACTCTTGATAACACCATACTAAGAGTTCTTCTTGATGAACCTCACCAAGGCAACTTCCTTCAACTCTTGATAATACCACACTAAGAGTTCTACTTGATGAATAATCTCACCAAGACAACTTCCTTCAACCCTTGATAACACCACACCAAGAGTTCTTCTTGATGAACAACCTCACCAAGGTAACTTACTTCAACTCTTGATAACAACACACCAAGAGTTCTCTCAAGGATAACTTTTTTATGCTTTACAAGAAGATCTCACTCTCACCACAATACAAGAACAATGATAATTTTTATAACAAAAGTACAACTCTATTCAAAGAGTAGATAAAGAATATAAAAGCTCTCTAAACTTGACATTTCTCTTATTTGTGGCTTGATAGATTATTATCTCTTCTTCTTACTGAATGCATGGGAGAAGGGCTCCTTTTATAAGCAAATGGGATGAACTTAATCAAGTGAAGACACCAACTCCAAATTTTCTGCCCATCATAAAAACTGTAATTTTGTCTGCCATTTTTGTCAATGTTATGTTTGAAATTTGAAAATATGCAAAACATAAAAGATCTGGAAAATTGAATAACTTTCCAACGCATCAAGAATCAAGTCATTTGGACATCTCTATCTCAAGATATGGCCAAAAAATCATTCGGTGCTCATGTGACTTGATTTTTCTTCCTTGTGTCAGTCCACGAAATTGAATGATAATTCTGTCAACCTTCCGTTTAAAATTTGAATTTCTTCAAAACATAAAAATCTGCATATTTGAATAAGATTTCCAAAAAATTAAGAATCAAAGAATTTGGATATCTCTATCTAAAGATATAGCCAAAACACCATTCGGTGCTCATGTGAGTTGATTTTTCTTCTCTATGTCAATCCACCAAATTGCATGTCAATTATGTCGGCCTTTCGTTTGAAATTTGAATTTATTCAAAACATATAAAATGTGCTTCATTAAGTCCTCTTTCCAATGCCATAAGAATCAAGTCATTTTGATTTTTCTAGCTCAAGACATGTCCAAAAGAGTATTCGGTGCTCATGTCAGTTGCTTCCATTTGTCTTTCAACTTGCATGATGATTTAGACAACTTTACACTTGAAATTTGAATTTCTTTAAAACATATGAAATGTTATAAATTGAGTAAACTTTCTAAAGGCTCAAGAATCACATTATTTTGACATTTGTAGAGAAATATATGACCAATTAATTAAATATTGCTCATGTGTCACATTCCTTAAATCAAACCTTGTTCTTAAACTTTGGTGCCTTTAACATGTAGTCTTCTCATTAGCTTCAACACTTCATTTTAATAAGCCTCTTCTTGATTTTACAATTATTTCAATGATCTTACTCTTGCACATAAATAAACATGTTAGTAAATCTCAATTAATCAGTGTGTATTGTTATCATCAAAATTATCATGTAGCCTTAGGACTAACAGAAAAGAGTTAGAATTTGAGGTAATGTACACTTGGAACTCAACTCTAACTCATTCATTTAAGTTTTTGCATGATTAGAACAATAAATATCATATCATCTGTGTAGATATAGGTGAACAGAGGTTGATGTAGATGAATGTAGATTGATTTTCTCGGCTTTGTGGGTAGAAATTGTGTCTTCTACGTTCGTATCTACGTCTGGAAACCTAAAAACTCAACGGTTCGACGACACTTCGATAATTAGACAGTTCGATAGTCACTTTAATAATTAGACAGTTCGACTGTTACCTGTCGAACTCTGTCGAATCGCTGAAATATCATCAAACATCGATGTCATTTGTTGATTTATCGTCGAAGTTACCGTCGAATTATCAAACCCTCATTGAATTGTCGTTGAATATGTCGTCTAATTATCGAATATCGTCGAAGCTAAATTCTACAATTAGATAGCACGGTTGTCTAACTGTATAACTTATTGACAAAATTATTTTTTTTACCCCCTTTTTGTTACATTTTTGGGTTTGTTTTTTATTTTCACTAATTTCTAGATATTTTGGATTTGCTAGATGGAGGATATCGGTTTTGCATTGTTCTATGGTGGAAAATTCAAGGCAAATGCTAGCGGGGATGTTGTTTACATTGGTGGAGATGGTTTTCCGTTGTTAATTCAAAGGGACACTTTTTACTAGGAGTTTTTGCAATTGATATGTGAAATCCTTGGACTAGATGGGATTTAGACAAAGTTGAAATTAAGTGCCCAATTTAACCTTACCAAATGTGTAAGGCCTCTCCCCATCCAATGTGAGCGTAAATAGAGATTTCTCATTGTAGACAATTTGAAATATTTATCATCATACACACCGTTGTATGTTGAGGTTGAACAATGTGAGAAGCCTTCATCTAGAATTGTTGATCATGCAATCCACGTTGAAACTCCAAACCATCAGACATCTGAGCAGCCTGAACAAGCTGTTTACCGTAATGTGTCATCGTTTGTCATGCATGGTGATCTTGTCCATGATTGCGGTGACACTAGAGATGTTAATATTGGAGATGTAAATGTTGAAAGTGATGTTGGTAATCTTATATGCGATGATTTTGAACTTACAAAAAATGTTCATGGCCTTGAGAGTATCAAAGAAGAATTTGAAGAGTTGTCAAGAGTTAGAGATAGTTATAAGGGTGGATGTGTAGAAAACGGGGGAGATAATATAGACAAGGCGGCAAATAAGGGAACATATGTTAAGAATAATGATAGTGTGGACAATGACGATACAAAGTTATAATTATCACATCCTATTATGACTCTGGTTGGGCCACGGGATGTCAGAACATCAACACAGTTGGAAGAAGAGGGATACAATGCACGTAACCATGTTAGCATTGATCCTATCCTTGAAACAGTGAATGATATCTTTCGTTTCATGCCTCCAATAGCACCGTCCACGACACCAATTTTGAATGAGACAAATGAAATTGACGGTGGAGAAGTTTTGTCTGGACATGTATTTTCAAATAAAGTATAACTTTAGCACAAACTAGAAAACATGGCATTGCAACAGAACTTTGAGTTCAAGGTGACGAGATCTACAAAAGTTCAGTTTGAGGTTGGTTGTCGAGAGGAAGGTTGTAAATGGCATTTAAGAGCAACAAAGGTTGGAAACACCGATTTCTTCTAAGTTAAAGTGTTTAACAACAATCACACTTGTGACGGGACAGGACTACATCCAGACCATAGACAAGGAAGCGTCGAACTCATCAGAAGAATATATCGGCCAATGGAAATAATGGAAGACATTTAAAAAGAGTTGTACATAGCCATTAGTTACCAAAAGGCTTGAAGGGTAAAAGAGGCTGCTTTAAACCAACTTTATGGGACCGCGGAAGCGTCATTTGGCTTGTTACCTTTATATTCTTACATGGTGGAGACAACCAATCCGGGTACAGTTACTGCACTTGAAGTTGACGAAGATAATCGCTTTAAATATTATTTCATGGAATTGGCACCATCAATTTCAGGTTTTCAAACTTCTACTCGACCTGTTATGGCTGTTGATGACACATTTTTTTACGGGTAAATATAAAGGTATAATGTTTTTGGCACAAAGTTTGGATGGAAACAACCAAATATTTCCTTTGACAATCAGATTTGGGTCGTCGGAAAATGATGAGTCATGGGGATGGTTCATGTCTAGGTTATAGGGGATTATTGGCGAGGTTGCGAATCTTGTTTTCACATCTGATCGACACAAAAGCATCAAAAAGGCAGTGGCTAACATATTCCCAGAAGCAAAGTTTGGGATTTGCATGCACCATCTTGAATGCAATATGAAAAATAAGTTCGAGGACAAGTATCTAGTATCAACCTTTATAAATATAGCAAAAGCATATCAGGTATCAGATATTATTGGGTTTTTTGAACAAGTCAGAGGCATCAATGCACGTGCCGCAGAGTACTTGATTGCAATAGACGTGCGTAAATGGGCCTACAACCCCTTTTTCGATAACAGATTCAGTATCATGACAACGAATATCACTGAGTCTATGAATAACAGAATGAAACAAGCTAAGAACCTGAGAATCACATTGATATGTGAACTTTATCAGCAAGTTTGTTATATTATTCCATCTAAAAATCTTATTTGCATATGCGTTCGTATTCTACATTAATGGTCTTTGTCACGCCCTAACATCCCTTATTTAAAGACTTTAGGGGTGATTATATAAGAAATTAATAAGAAAATTAATTTAAAGGATATCATCAATATCTCATCATTTTTTTAATAATATATACATTACATGAATTCATTACAACATATGACCATTTGTTCATAATCAACTGTACACACACTGGTGACTCAAATCAATACATAAGATTATAGTCACATAATAAAATCTCCTATCACAAGCTAGGAGAATCAAGGTCGTCCCCAAAATCATTGTATGCATACAGACTCCAGACTCTATAGGAAAGCTCTGGAACATCACTAGTATGAACATCCTTCTGTGTACTTGTGGAGGGAGGGGGTAAGCATAAAGTTCAGTAGGAAAAATTCTAACATTACTAAATCACACTCATTCATCAATTATTCAATTACAAAATTGCACACCTAATCATAATAATTGAAACAATTATGTTCATTCGCACATCAAATTTATATTCGTGTTCCCCTTGGATCCGTATACAAAACGGCCCATCCAAGGTCCAACACCAAGGATTTCATATCCGCATTCTCCTTGGATCCGTATACAAAACGGCCCATCCAAGGTCTAATGCATACATTAACAACCTTTCAATATCATTACTATGATAAATCTCAAGAAAATACAATTTTTTTGCACAATCCAGGACTTTTGGGAAGTGTACAGTCGATTTGGGGTGGTTCTGTAATTTCGCTCGACACTCGACACTGTGCACCTCGACACTCGACACTCGATACACAACACTCGACATGCGCATCGAGTCACGCATGAAACGCGTGACACTGTTCGCTCGACACTCGATATAGTGTCTCTCCACACTCGACACTCGAACCCGCACGTCGAGTCGCGTACGCAACGTGCGACACTGTTGACTCGACACGCGGTTACAGACACTCGACACTCGACATCTCTCACTCGACACTCCTTTCAACACTAGACGAAAAATACTCGACACTCGACATTCGACATATGCCTCTCGACACTAGACGACAAACACTCGACACTCGACCTGTTCACACCCGACACTCGACATATGCCTCTCGACACTAGACATATGTCACTCGACACTCGACCCTGGACACTCGACACTCAACTTTTTCCACTCGACACTCAACAAATGAATGTCGAGTGCTGTCGAGGGAAACATCAGAATCGAAATCCAAAGTTATGAACCTGTTCTATTAAGTCGGTTAAAGCATCGCATTTCCAGATTTCGACTCCCAACTTTTAAAATTCACCAAAAATCCATTTTAACTCCAAATTCAACTAAATCAGCGGCTAATTAAAGCTTCATATGTCTATTTTCCTAAACAAATTAAAAATTATGCAATTATCAATCCCGAAAAATGCATCAGCTCAAACAACACAAGGCAGTCACATGAACTACAACTCCCCTCAAAACCATCTCTACTTACACTTCATCAACACTTAGTTTCCACACATAATTTCTCATTCAAACAACTTATAACAAGCAGTTTCACTCATAATTCATCATCCAAGCAACAAAGTAATTAATTTAGAATAAGTCACATGTATAACAAGCCAATATCAATTAAATGATAAAATACATGATATGAGGTAAGCATAGTGTTAGAAAATCCCTACTTGTTTTTTAAGTTTATACATTTCTTTGAAATTTTTCCTCTCTTTTCTTCCTTCTCTTTTCTTCTTCTCCTTCTTCTCTTTTTCTCCCTTGTAACCATGAAACTCTCTTCTCTGTTTTTTTTTCCTTCTTTTTCTAATTCTAGAAAAATCCTCTCTTACCTAAATATAAGGCCCTAACTCATGGGCCTAAATCCACTCATTTTCTAATCCACTAATAATTAAACATAATTTCTAAATTTTATAATACATAAATGTATACTCATTAATTTTCTTTTAAGACTCTACAGTCTTCATGTCCATTTCATCGCAAGTCTTGCAACAGTGGTTTCATGAAAGGCGAGTCAAGGCAAGCAAGTCGACAACATTGTTGACAAAACGGGTTGATAAGCTTGTGAAGGAACAGGGAAACAAGTCAGATACACTACGAATATCTCCAATCAATAGGCATTTATACCAAGTGTATTCTGGGAGTAGTCTTAACGTAGTTGATCTTAATGCCCGTACATGTTACTGCAATGTGTTTGATCTTGACGAGTTACCATGTGTACATGCAATTGCAGCATGCCGATATGCTAAGCTTTGATCACTTGCGCCTTACTATAGCCTAATGTACATGAATGAACACTTATTGCTTGCTTATGTATCACCGGTGATTCCTGTTGGAATGTGTAAGGATTGGGTGGTCCCAGATAAGGTTCGAGCAAAGGTTGTACTACCATCAATCGATCAATGATAGGCTGGACGTAAACATACAAAACATATTTCTTTAGTGGGAAAGGACATTAGGCAGCGTAAGTGTGGACGTGGCAGGTGCCTTAGTCACAACCGACAAACATGCCAAAATCCTGTACCCTTTTATCCTTCATATAATACCGAAGTGGGAGCCTCAAGCTGATTATTGACTGGATCTTATTTATGGATATGTACCTTTTTTGGTCAAGTATTATGGTCATGCGTGTAAATGTGGTCATTTGTACCATTTCGTACGTTTCATGTTATTGCTTCCAGATGTCTATCTTTACCTGGTCATTCTCAACCTTAGTTTGTTGATAATGAATGTATGTTATTGCTTGTTTGTATTGTTTACTTAACAAGTTAATTAAGTCCCACTTCTGTAATAAGTAATGTGTGCCTTGGTCGCAAAAGGAAATAACATTAACAAAATAAACTAACAATGGAGAAAAAATAAACACTGCATATATAAAATGCATTATACATTGAAAATGTAAACTATTATACATAGAATACTAGTCAGTATGCACAGTGAAGCATTGTGAACACCATTTCTCCTCTTACGGACCCTCCTCGTGGTACACCTTCCAGAAATCTGGATGGTGGTCCATGCTACCCCTCAGCCATATCTTCATCGCCATCTGCTTCCTGATGGTGTCCTCGTCCACATTAGCAATGGCTTTAACACTTACACCAAAACTCAACAATTTCGCATACGTGGCACAATACACGCCGCAGGCTCCACTTCTTGGTGGCTGTTGAGGCACATCCTCTGTAGCCTTATGTATACTATATGGGGGTAACCGTATGCGAAACATCAACCCGCTTAGGGAAGAATTGTGCATGCTGGACAAGTCACGGGACCATGATCGCCAATGGTTGACAAAACTCTAATAGCTTGGCTTGATCTGCTATGTCCTATACTATCTTGGAGTCATAGAGTACCATGTCCCTATCCTTAAGCTGGATCCGAGCCAAGACCCAATGCTGATCTTTGACGTTGGTAGGAGCATATCCCTACAACATATGGCGAACGCTTTTAGTCAGTATCTTTTATATCGTAAACACTGTAGAGCACAAAACGTTAAACGAACTAAGAGGCAAGGTGTTACTTATAGTGTCGACGTCCGACCACATCCTCCCATAAGAAGAATTGATGCAGGACATATTAGGAATAAATTATAAATTTTAATTATATTTTAGAGATTTTAATAAATTAAAGATTTTGACTTCCTAAATTGGCAGTAATCCTAATTTGAGTTATTTTTCTAGTTAATAGTTTATTATTTTATTTAGAATTTAATTTTGGTATTTTCTAGTTAAACTAGGATTAGTATTCTATTTCCTAATGGAATTATATTTCCTAGTAGAATTATACTTTAAGCTCCTATAAATATGAGTCTTTAATTATGTTATTTTCAGACTTGATTATTATTGGTTTTGATCTTTTAGTAAAAAGATTGTCTTCTCCCTTAATTTCACTCTATTTCTCCCTAAATTTCTTCTATTATTTCTCTCTTTTCCTCTATATACATCTCCCTCATTTTCTTTTAACTTGAGGTACCCCTGTTCCTCATCAATTGGTATCGGAGCGTGGTTTTGATCCCTTTTTATATTATTTATCCTTTAATTTTTTATTCAACCCATAAACCCTAAACCTCCCACCACCATTAACTTACTTTACCCCAATTTCATCTTCCATCACCCCTTCAATTAATACCAAAAAAAAAGTTACAATACTATTCACGAACATTTACTGTTCACACAGAAACTACTGTTCACCAGAGTTACTGTTTACTACCGCTATCATCGTAATCTTCTTATCGATATCTACAATGTATCTTTCAGTACAAACTTTAATACTCTCAATGATGCAAGCTTTATAAAATAAGACAAATAAATGCAATTTGCTGTTAGTTTAAGGCATTTGAAAGGCACAATTCGCTGGCCCAGGCATACCCACCTTGTGCATAGATAGGCGGCAGAAGGACGAGACGAGACGGGTGAGATTGTGCAATTTTCATTTCACTATAAAATTGAAATAGCGAGGGAGAACAGGATCAAAGAATATGCGATCCGGGCCTAGATGGGCCGGATGGTTCAGTTTGTGTTAAGAGAAATTGGTATTTAAGATTCGCCACACTCCACGTGTAAGGAACTGGAGATGTGCTAGTCGCAAAAGATGGCGTACAAATGAAAAAATGATGGTGATGGTCAAAGTAGAAAAGAATTGAGTAAGTGATAAGTATCTGTTCCGATTTTCAATCAAAATAAAACATAATTCTAAAATGGTTTTTAAAGTACAAATAAAATATATTTTTGTTTAAAAAAATTATCATTTTATAAAGGGGTTCCTTACTTAAATACGAAGTGAAACTTATGGAAGTTTTAACTCTATTAAAGATATCAAATATTATTTGATCGATCATTGTTTTTCATGGTAATTTTAAATCTAGTCTAGTTGTCTTCCTTTTCACCTTTGACAACGTTTGAGCATGTGCATGGAGGGAGATATTTTGTTGATCAAATCGGTTAAGCACACATGATTTATGAGTATACTAGGCCATGAAGTCATCGATGACAATGGTGAGTTGGGATGAGAACAGTTTCAAGGATATGTGACAGCCAGAAGAGAACTAATTAATCTAATCTTGGACTTAGGATCAAGCTAACATTATTGTAACAGCAGCAGATTCCGGGGCTGATAATTCAGAGTGTATTCAGCTCCAGTCGCAATAGGAAAAGCCATTTTTTTTTAACCATTTGATGGATGAAATTTAATGATTTAGCTTTGCCTTCTACCGTATTATTACCCGGCCAAATTGATACTTATGAAAGAGACAAAAAAAGTGTAATATGCCTGTTGTTCAGTGAGAATATCCACATAATCTCAAATAAATTGGTTTAGATTTAAAGATAACTATTGTAAATTCTATTTGAATGTATAGTTCCAGATTTCTGTCCGGAATTAATTGAATTTTATGGAGCTGCCGTAGGGAAAAGTTAATTTCACCCAAAGCCAATTCAATTGGACCGAAAAGCTTTTGAATGGGCTTCCAGTGGCTCCTTATGAACATAAAGTGAATTTCAAATGGGCTTTGTATGGAGTATTGTTGACTTCTTAGCCCCATATTTCGTTAATAATATTCAAATCATCGAAGTATTTGTATTTTTAAAGTGAAATGGAAGCCCTCGTAGCTGGAAGAGCAGCGACATCGGAGAGCCGCATCCATCTAACAAAATATCACGCCTGCTTCAACGCCACCGAACAGACTGGCTCTCTAGATCCATTTAAAGAGAGAAAACTAAATTGAAGGAGCGTTAGGTTTGATAAGATAAGTTGTCTTAGAGGTGCAGCGTAGTCTTGTGCAGGAGTGGGCGGAACAAGGACGAGACGAGACGAGTGAGATTCTGGAATGTCATTTTAAAAATAAAATAGCGAGGGAGAACAAGATCAAATAATATGCGATACGGGCTCAGATGGGCCGCAATCGCCACCCTCCACGTGGAAGGAACAGAAGATGTGCTAGTTGCAATTTTTAGGGCACTGGCGCTAGTCTGAAACACTTAGCGCCAACAATTGCCATCCTCCACGTGTACGGAGCTGGAGCTTTAGCTGGGACTGTACTGGCTACAACCCAGAACGCCAAGTCGCCAACCACTGCAATAGTTAAAAGGCACAATGGGAGCAATCACCACCCTCCACGTGTAACCAAATGTGATACCCAACTGTCTCCGAGACATGGAAAGACGTCATGCTATCGTTAAAACACTTGCCAAAAAGCCACGTAATAAGGAAAGAATCTAGCACAACCTATCAACCCTCCTAGCCCACCGCCTCTCATCTCTGTTATAAAAATTCACTTCATTCTCTTACCAGTTACGGCACTCTTACTTCAACAAAATCATCCGACATTACATTCATTTCACAAAATGGTGATGCTTAGCGTTTCAGACGAGATCGAATCGATCGATCTTGAGAGTCAGATGGTTCCTCTTCCTCCGCAAAGAAGGCCTAGTATTCGCCGGCGAAGAAGGGACGAAATTTTGTTTGACGGATGCTGCGTCTTGGTCCGTAGCATTTCATCTCTCTGTCGCCTCATCTACAAGGTTTGATTTCACTTTTGATAGTTGGATTATACTCTTAAGATCATCGATCTTAAAAATACTCTTTATGATTTCAATATTGATTTTTTTTTTAAATATATAGTTAAGACTTGAGATTTTTTTATTTTTATTCTTTAAAATAAGAAATAAAAAGATATATTTGTTCAGTATTTGTATTGATCAAGAATATTCTGTATTGAAACGTACTTTATCCTGTATACTTGTCAGCTTCTTCGCAAATGTAACAAAACGGAGGCTTTCTTAGTGGTATTGGAGATAGTATCTTTCATACTTGCTGTTGTTGGGAAAAACAAATGGAATTTCCTTCTTGCTGCATCTTTTGTGTCGCTTTTGGCATGTGTTACAATTATCATGCTTTATGCTAAAGCTAGGAGGAGTCGCGAACAATTAGCTGAGAAGATACTTATGGCGGTCGATATCGGTTTCTCTTTAATCCAATTCGTTACTACATTAATATACTTTGGTCTGGCAATTATGCATAAGCGGATCGGTTTTAAAGAATCACTTTTTCCACTGTACTTTGCTTTGACCCGATACGTGTTTGCGTTTATTTCATCGTACCTCCCAATGGATACTCCAAGAGATTCTGTTAATGCAGAAACTAGGACTACCGGGGTTACCAACCCTCCTGACCCACCAACTTCTCAAATTATGCTCAGTCATGAGGTAAGAATCTTAAATTTTGCTTGTTTTTGGCTTACTGTTAATGTCTGCAAGCATTTGTATGCTAGGTGTGTTTTGTCTGGCCTTATTTTTTCATATTTATCCTAGCTTTTGCTTAATTTGGTTTAGAACTTGCTATTAGTTGATCTATGTTTGATTTGACCATAATTATATGAATTTATAGCTTACCAGTTCATCATCCTGCGAACCCCGTTCAAGTCAGGCTGCTTCCACATCAGTAGATAACCAGGAGGGACTAAACCCCTCTGGTGCTGCTACTCAGATGCCTACAACTGACAATGAAGCCAAAGTTGATGATCCGTTGCCAAATTTCAAGGTATCGATCCTATTCATATTTGGCTTACATATTTGGTTTACTAGTAATGATAAAAGAGATTTGTATGTTGTTGCTTTTTCTTCTGCCCTTATTTTTATAATGTACCCGCTTCTTTGCTTAATTGGGGTTTAGAACTTGCTTTTAGTTGATCTATGTGCTGCTTATGACCTAAATTATATCATATGGATCTGTTAGGTTACTGATTCATCATCCTGCGAACTCCTTTCAAGTCCAGATGCTTCAACCATGGTGGATATCCAGGGGGCACTGAACCCCGCTAGTCCTGCCACTCAGATACTTACAACAGACAATGAAGCCAAAGTTGATGATCCGTTGCCAAATTTCAAGGTATCGATACTATTCATATTTGGCTTACAGATTTGGTTTGCTAGTAATGGTAACAGAGATGTATGTTGTTGCTTTATTGTCTGCCCTTTATATATATATTACCCTGCTTCTTTGCTTAATTGCGGTTTAGAATTTGCTTTTAGTTGATCTATGTGCTGCTTATGACCCAAATTATATCATATGGATCTGTTAGGTTACTGGTTCATCCTCATGCGAACTCCTTTCAAGTCCGGCTGCTTCGACCAGCGTAGATATCCATGGGGGACTGAACCCCTCGAGTCCTGCCACTCAGATGCCTACAACTGAGAATGAAGCCAAAGTTGATGATCCATTTCCAAATTTCAAGGTATGGATACTGAAATATTATTCATATTTGGTTTACTAGTAATGATAAAAGGGATTTGTATGTTGTTGCTTTTTCATCTGCCCTTATCTTTATTTTTTATTATAAGATACCCTGCTTCTTTGCTTATTTGGGGTTTAGAACTTGCTTTTAGTTGATGTATCTGCTGCTTATGACATAAATTATATCATATGGATCTGTTAGGTTACTTGTTCATCATCCTGCAAACTGCTTTCAAGTCCAACTGCTTTGACCAAAGTGGATATCCATGGGGTACTGAGCCACTCAAGTCCCGCCCCTCATATGTCTCCAACTGACAATGAAGCCAAAGGTGACAATCCATTGCCGAATTTCAAGGTAGGAATAAATGCTGAAATTTTATTCATATTTGGCTGGCTAGAAAACCACAGAAATTTGTATGTTGTTGCCTTTTCATCTGCCCTTCTTTTGTTGTAATTTACCCTGCTTTTTTCTCTAATTTAAGTTTTGGAACTTGTTTTAGTTGCTTTGTGTGCCAGTTATGACCTAAGTTATATCATATGGATTTGTTAGGTTACCGGTTCATCATCCTGCGAAACCCTTTCAAGTCCAACTATTTCCACCACGGTACCTATCCGTGAGGGATCAAACCACTCTACTTCTGCCACTCAGTTGCCTCCAACTGACAATGAAGCCAAGGTCGATGATCCATTTCTGAATTTCAAGGTATGACTACTGAAATTTTATTCCTGTTTGGCTTATTGTTATAAATCACAAGCATTTGTATGTTAGGGGTGTTTCATCTAGCCTTCCCTTTTTATAATTGATCCTAGTCTCTGCTTAATTTTGGTTTGGCATTTCCTATTAGTTAATCTATGCTCTGTTGTGACTAATTATTTGGATCTGTTAGGCTACCAATTCGTCATCCTGTGAACCCCTTAATTTGTCATTAGATTCTATCTCTAATGACCCAAGTTCAACTGCATTCACTGTAGTGGATATCCATGAGGAACTGAGCCAATCTAGTCCAGCAACTCAGATGCCTCAGACTGATGATGAAGCCAAAGTTGATGATCAATTGCTGAATATCAAGGTACGAATGAATGTGATTTTTTTTTTCTCTTTGTATTTGGTTTGCTAGTAATGATTACAAGCATTTGTATGTTATTGCTTTTTCATCTGTCCTCCTCTTTTTTTTCTTTTGTTTTAATAATTTCATAATTTCTTTTGCTTAATTTGGGTTTAGAACTTGCTTTTAGTTGACCTATGTTCAACCTTAATTGTATGGATCTGTTAGGTTACCGATACATCATCCTCTGAAACCCTTAATGCATTGTTAAGTTCTAGGTCTAATAACCTAAATGAGACCAATGTCATATTCACGAAAAAGCTGCTGAGCCACTCTGTTCCTGCCTCAAAATTTTGTTCACATATGGCTTACTAGTGATGGCCATAATGATTTTATGTTACTACTGTTTGTCTTCCCATTTCTTATTAAAACTTTTCTAATCTTTGCCTAATTTTGTTTAGAGCATGCAATCAGTTCCTAATATGGGAGGCTCTATGTCTTGTCATGGCCTCAATTATACCGACTCATCATCCTTCAAACACCAACAATTGTCATCAGGTTCTTTTACTAGTGACCCAACTGATACCACTATCGTTCATTCCCATGAGCCACTGTATCACGCTCAAACGGATCCCACTGGTAATGAAGCCAATGGCAATGAGGTAAGGCTGAGTTTTCTTTCTATAGGTTACTTTTGCTAATTGCAACCTTCTTCTTCTACCCTTTTCTTCTTCTTAATGCTTGGTTGTTGTATTTGACCTATGCTTTTCATGGTTTATCTTAATTTTGTGGAATTTCTCCCTCGAACCTGGTTTTTAGTTGGGAATTTTGGGAACTACGGTTGTTAATGAGAGCATCAGCTAGGGTGAGAAGCAAGGGGTTAGAAAATCACAAACTTAAGTGTTTATGTTGAAAATGTACCTATACAAATGGGTCATAGTATCTTGCCTTCCTCTAGTAAATTAAAGTTATAAGTTGTTGCTTTTGACTTGAAGAAAAAAAGAGTTTTAGGTTCAAAAACCCTTAAATTAGCACATCATCTATTGCTTTCACAAAGATTTTAAGTTGAGATAAAAGTTTCTATATTTGTATGGGCATTCCTATTCGGTTCAATAAGTATCTAAGCTTTTTTTTTTCTTTTAAATGTGTGCGTGTGTCTTTAGCATCTTTGTCTCTGAAAGAGTTTCATGTTTGTAATGAGAACGAAATTTGTTTAAATTTTTGAGAAGTTTACATAAGCTTCAATGGCCTATAGCATACTCATCATTGTTAAATGCTTTATAGTTGCTGGAAGTATTTGCTACTTTGATTTTGATTCTTTAAAGTTTTATTTGACTGTAGTGCCTTTTGCAAGATTTTGAAGAAAGTTATGTCACCAGTGAATTGACGGTGAGATTGCCAGATTGAATTTGGAAACGAAGATCTTTTCAAGGACCCGGATGGTTTAATGGCATACTCACTTCCTTAAGAATATGGCCTTTTGGTCTTTATTATGTTGTTTGTTTATTAGGAGCTTATCTTTTATTAAGAAAAACAATTTGTCTGAAGTAATTATGTAGTTGATAGGCTCCAACGTTTTCTAAACTTACTGTTGTTACAATTATTTGTGAAAGCGTCAGCTACAATTGTTGGTTAAGATTGTTTTAATTTTTATGAGATGAAAACTTCTAAAATCGTTTCTTTATAAATGTTATTGGTGTACTAATTGGAGGTGAGTGAGGGAATTGATTTCTATGAACGAGGAAAGGTTATGAATACGCTTGTTCTTGCTTTACTGCCTTTCAAGAAGCTAGGAACTCCTTCAATGCGCTCCCAAGCGATGAAGGAAATTGGAAATTTTATGATTTTAGGTTTATAGTCATTTTAAAAATTATATCAATAGGTTATATGATTATTTTATACAAAAGTGAAGGATTTTACTCTGCATTCCTAGAACTTAGATGAAGTTATTTTTGTGCAAACATCAAGATTCTAAATAACAAATAGTCATTCCCTTCTTCCTTTATTATGATTTTTTTTAAATAACAAATATAAAAAAATTATAAATAAAAAATAAAAAATCGTAAATGTTAAATTATGATTTATATATATATATATATATATATATATATATTTTATTTTACTACGATAAAATTATTATACGGTACAACAGCCGTGGCAAAACTCAAACTTTCCCGGGCAATCCGCCAACATTGTGCAATTATTATTTATGCTTCTTCCTTTATTTAATTAATTGCTTAACTGATTAGACAATTAAGATTTAAGATCTAATTAAAGATGGCAAAATGTCGGGCAGGCCACTAGCCTAATTTTGCTTGAGCCTAGCCTGGCCTGACCGCTAAAACGCAGGTCGAGCTCAAGGCTGGCTGGTGGTGTCCATTAATTCGGCCTCAATGAGACTATCTAGGGATTTAATAAACTTTAATTACAAGTGGCGTTATATTATAACGATTCTTATAAATTAATTTCTGTATATTTATATGTAATTCATATATAATTTTATTTTATTATCTAAATTAATAATTAGTATTATTAATATCTAAAATTTATTATTCTAATTATTAGTGGTACATTCATTTATTAAAAAAATTATAAGAGTACTGTTTTTCCCATTCCATTGTCTAGTTACGTGTCATAAATGTGGGACCCACAGGCGATTACGCAGCCCAATTGAACTGGTTATTTGTTATTATTATTTTGGAAGTACAGAATCTCACTAGATTCCTTCCCCTTCTTCGTCAAGTTAAGCCAGCTCTCTCTATATGGAGCCATACCCCCTATGGCAACATTTGCTCGTCTAAGAGAGCGTCTCCCCTACATTCGCTGCAAGGTGCAGCGCCCAGCGGGAGATGCCAAGTCAACAGATGTGCTGACTTGGCATCTCCCCGTTAACCCGCTGCGCCTCGGCGGATGCTGCCGCGGATGTAGGGCAGATTTAATTCAACTCTTCTTCAATTCAATTCTCTCTCTTCCAAACGAAAACATGGATCTTCAGAGTCACTCAGTTCGTCGTAGGTGGCGGCGGAGGAGGATGGACGATATTTTGTTCGTGGGGTGTGGGGTCCTGGCCAATATCGTTTCATCTTCGAGGTTAATTCTCACTTTTGAATCTTTGATATCTGGGTTATGCTCTTGAGTTCATTGGTCTTTCTTTTGATAGTTGAAGCGACCGTAAGTTGCTTCCTAACCGTATAAAAACGGAGGCTTTGTTAGTGGTGTTGGAGTTTCGGGCCTTCCTTCTTACTTCATTTTTTCCCCGTTTTTGGCTCTTTGTTACAGATATCATTTTTCTTGCCAAGAGAACTGCTACCTAGCCAGACAATTGGCTGAGGAGATTCTTTGGCTGGTTGTTATTGGCGTTCCTGGAATCCAATTCATTATTACATTAACATACTTTGTTCTGGCAATTTTGCAGGTCCAGATCAGTTCTAAAGAATCGCTTTTTCCATCTTTCTTACTTTAAGTCAAAGTGCCTATTTGTGCAATTCAACCTGCCCACGTGCTACGCCAATACCAGAAGATTCTCATACCGGAAAACTTCCTTCGGATGATTTTGGGTCAATTGACTTCATTGTGACGACCATGATGGCCCAAACCACTCGAGTCCTGCTACTCAAGTGTCTCCAACTCACAATGTACCCAACAATGATTATCAATTACTGAATTCTGGGTATGTATATGTCCACTAGCATTTGTATTTTAGGGGTATTTCATCTGGATTTCCCCTTTTATAATTTATCTTAGTCTCTGCTTAATTTCAATTTACAACTTACTATAGGTTACTGAGTCATCATGTTGCGAACCCCTTAATTTATCGTTGGGATTCTTTGTCTAACGACACAAGTCCAACTGCTTCCACCACAGAGGATATCCATAAGGGACCTAAACAATCTACTTCTTCCTCTAAAATGCCTCCAGCTTACAATGGTGATGACCGATTGTTTAATTTGAAGGTATGAACTCTGAAATTTGATTACCTTGTTCTTTGTTTAATTTTGGTTTACAACTTGCTTTTAGTTGATATATGTTGATTTATGACCTTATATTGATATGTCAGGTTATCAATTCATCGTTTGGTTGTACATCGAATGACCTCACAGGGACCAATGTAGTGCGTACCCTTGAGCTGCTGAGCCACCCTGGTCCTGCCTATAGCATCCCAAATGCATCCAATTTACAATGAAGCCAACAATTATGACCAATTGTTGAGTTTCAAGGTATAAATGTGAAATCTGGTTCATATATTGTTTACTACTAATAATGATAAACACATTTTATGTTTGTGGTTTATCGTTTCCCCTTTTCTTATTATAATTAATTTTGTTTTGTTGGAATTAGGGGAGGTTCTATTTATGATCATGTCCTCAATTATACCGATTCTTCGTCATCCTGCGAAAACCTTCAAATGTCATTAGATGCTCTGACTAGTAACCCAACTGCGATTACTACAGTGGATACCTATAGGCTTTTGAAACTCTCACAAATGGATTCTGTTCATAATAAAGTGAAAAACTATAAGGTATGGCTTTGAAGTTCTGTTTTGCAATCTTCTTCTTCTCCCCTCTTTTATTTTTTGTTTCTATTTCTGTGCTTGGGGGTGTTTCATGTGACCTTTGCTTTTCAGAGTTAAATCCTATTTTTTCTGTAATTTCTCATTAAAACCTGGCTATTATTTGGGAATATGGGGAACTATGATTGTTCATGAGAGTATGAGGTAGGGTGGGAAGCAATTGGGGTTAGCAAATCTCAAATTTAATTAACAGTGTTCATGGTCAAAAGTTGCGTAGATGGGCCTTAAATTTGGTACTTACTAGTCACACAAATGAGATGTCAGTATCTTGCCTTCCTCTTGTAAATTGAAGTTATGAGTTGTGCCTTTTAACTAGGTAAATAAAAGGAGTTGTAGGTTTAAAGACCCTTACATTATGATGTCCTTCATTAGTTGTACAAAGTTTTTAAATTGAGTTAAATTTACTTCTATTTTATAGACATTGCTAGTGGGTTGAATAAATATTTAGCATTTTTATTTACTCAATCAATTCGTTCTGGCATTTGGCATCTTAATCTCTGGAAGAGTTTTATGTTTGTAATCTGAATGAATGTGTTAAATTATCGAAATTTTACATAAGCTTCAATGGCCTATAGCATATAATTTCTCTGGATTTTGATTCTATGAACTTCTATTTGACTGCAGGAGCGCCGTCTGTAAGTTTCTGAGGAAAGTCATATCAACAGTAAATTGCTAAACTTGCTGATTGAGTTAGAGGAATGAAATCTTTCCAAGGACCTGGACGACTAATGAGATATGACTTCCTTTAGATGTTGGCCTTTTGATCTCTACAATGTTGGTCTGTTTCTTGGGAGCTTATCTTTAATTAATAAATTCTCCTATCATTTTCTGAACTTGATGTTGTCTTGATTATTTGGCTATATTTGTTGGTAGGAGTTGTTTAAATTTTTATGAGATGAGAGCTTCTAAAGCTTGCATATTGTGTCTTTATAGGTGCTACTGGAGATGAGTTAGGGAAGAGATTTCTAGAATGATGATTATTATTTCTTGTGATGGGGATGATGCACTAGGAGATGAGGTTTTGATAGACATGTTTTGAAAACTAAAACTCCAAACATATGGGTAGTAAGCCCCCATTCTATATGTAGGTAGCTCTAACTCTGAGATTCCCTGCCTTTCTAAAATTATAACTAGTGTCATGAATCTTTGAATATTAATTGCCATCTAAGTATGAATTAAGTATAATTGTTAAGTAATACAATGGTGATGTGAGCCTTCAGAATACTGTTGGGTATAATATTTGGCCTTTGGAAGAAGCAAAAGTGAAGATTGATTTAACTATTGCAAGTGTAATGTAAATGAAATATTGATGTGGGAAGAGAAGCAAACCAAGAGATAGTGCATGAAGCAGACAAGAGAAGAAAGGACAAGAAAATCACTTGTTTTCTTATTATAGTGCGGCATTACAAGAGATTGGGACATTTGAGTAAGTATTTTATTTAGAGTAGCTGGACACATCTTAAAATTTATTAGAAAATTATGTATCTTAAAGGATAAAACATAAATTTAAACTTACATCATCACTTATTATATTATCAATTTGTTTGTTTGACAAAATTAATTAAATATTTATGATTTGAGATACAAAATTTGAGACGAGTGCGATTATTGTTTTATTTATATAACTCTTCCATCCACTCAAAAAATCCCAAAGAGGACAAGTAGTTGTATATGGTATGTAAGGGAACATGGCTGAATATCCCTCATCTATTAAGTTTAAATCACAATCTCTTGGTTAAAAAGACTCAAAGGCTTGGATTCTTTTAGCTAATCCAAGACTTTCAATTTCAATTTTTTTCATCTTTGTTTGCTTTCGACATTTAACCACCCTAAAATCTAGCCAAGGTTCGTACAATTTTTGCAGCCCTTTAAAATTGTTACTTGTTAGATTAAAAAATATGAAAAATAGTTAATTTGGGGTATATTTCGAAATTAGTTGGATTTTAATTTTTTAAATTAAGTATTTTCTTTTTCATGGTACAAATCAAATTTCGAGATTTAATATGACAAAATATTGTTGGATTAGTAAATAGAAAAGTAACTGAGAAATTTCTATCTTTGACACCCACCATCAATGTTGAGTACATCAAATTATTAAAATATTTTAACTTATTTTTTTACTCAACTCATTTCATAATTTTAAATTATCCTTATTAATCAGCATAGATTTAATAGCTTAAAACTAATTTATTTAAAAAATATAAAAAAAGAAATAAAAAAATTCAAAAGCAATATGATGCATTAATATAAATAATCTACTGATAAAAATTGTAATCAAACTTTTAAAAAATTATTGTTTATAATACTTTTATTAATTAAGGATTGACATATTGAATTTGGTCAATTATATTATTTTTAAAATTATAAACAAAAATTAAGCTTTAAAGTAATAATAGAGGGCCTGTTTAATCTAATGGACCAACAAGGAAACTTTTTTGGGGTAAATCAGCCCGTTTACATAAATGATACTTCTAATAAAACCGGGTCAATAGTTTTTTATGAAAATAATTAATATTTTATATTCTATAATATTTCACTAAATCAATGTGTTGAATAATTTTAAAAAAAATGCAAAATATTGTGCAAGTTTTCAGGTTATAAGTAATATGTTGAGTATCTTGCTCCATGTGCGCAACTATTTGATCGATGTTTATATGATTATGTGACAACATTCACTAAACAAATGTCATTGTCAAGCAATGTTCGATATGCTATTGAGCAACTTAATATTTGATTAAGACATTAAAAAAAGAGGGTTTGATTAGACAACAAAAAGTAATTAGAAGTTAATTAAATTTCAGAACACTCTAAAATTATCTACCTTTTTATATTTTTCCAATGATATGTTCCTTATAACTTTGTCTGTTTATATGATAAATTGTTTATAAAAAAATTTTTGATCCACATAAAAATGGTTATTATACATTGTTCTAAATAGTGCAACTAGCCACTCACACAAGGAATGTTTGACTTAGCATAACAAATGGCTACTTGCCCTTTTTACTTGTTCGACTGAGCTGTAAAGTTCAGTTCTTCCTTTCCTATTAGAATAATGTAATTACTTGTACATTTATCTATTACCATTAAAAAAAATTTACT
This sequence comes from Boswellia sacra, assembly GCA_013180625.2. Lineage (NCBI taxonomy): Eukaryota > Viridiplantae > Streptophyta > Magnoliopsida > Sapindales > Burseraceae > Boswellia > Boswellia sacra. The sequence continues at coordinate 134,628 of SNVD02010938.1, read as the reverse complement.
TTTCTAACAAAAAGTCAAAACGAAAGCCTAACCCATCAGACTTCTCCTCCGGTTCTTCTTTTAACTTTTTGCAGCCACTCACACAACTCAATGCATCATCCGCCAAATAAACTGCATTCCCAATACGCTTTGATCGTTGACCTGCAGCTTTTAATCAAAACTATAATGGCATGTGTTGTTCTATTTGTCCTTATTTTTTTTAACTCTCAATTTTTTTTGTTTTTTTATCGGTTTCAACTTTAAATATAAAAAATATTATATTGATAATTTATATATAATTTTTTTTATAATTTAAGTTCATAATGTTACTAATTAATAAAAAATAAAAATAAATAAAAATGGTTCAATTGAATGATATAGTAATTACTTATCTAATAATATCTTATTAATCTAAATTATATGAAATCTTAGCTGTAAATAAATTATAAGTATAATATTATTCTAAATATAAATATTGAATTACCCAATTTATTATTCCCGTAATTTTCAGTTTGTTATGTTTGTTGTCACATAAGTATCCGCGAAAAAAAAAAAAAAAAGGATTCCAACAGGTATTGATACCAAGGGAGGGCGAGGGCACGTGATATATTTTACTTATTTCTTTGGACTGCATAGTTCTATCCTCTTTTCCAGCAACAGGTTTTTTAAACAATCCAAGTACGTAAGTACAGGAAGACCCCGGTTTTCCAAGTTGTTGATAATTGCTTCTGCATATTAAATAAATAGGAGGTAATTACTAATTAAAAGGAACTCTTTTTTATTTTTTTATTTTTTTATATTGTTCCTTACCCATCTAAATTAAAGTTTCGCCATCATATTATTGACTGCAAGGTTTAACAAAATCTAATTAAAAGATAATATGAGAATTGATTGTGATCTATTGAGATACTAATATGAATTTAATATTTTTAATGATGTGAATTTATAAATAGGGTTTTAAGAGTTAGAAAATAATGATTAAATAGAATATCTCTACTTATATATATACAGTTAATTTATAATTTAATTTATACAATTTAACTTAACATAAAATTTATTAAAAAATTATTAAATATATAAATTTTTTTTAATTATTAAATTTTTTTAATTTTATCTGTCTAATAAATTTATATCATATTAAATTATTAAAATTTTTTATGTATATGTAATACTATTATACAACATTTTTATTTAATTCCATCATTTATGAGCATTGAAAAAACTAAAATTAGTGGATAACAATTGCTTTTACTCAAAAAAAAAATTTACACTTGTCAACAATGGCTTGGAGGCCGGGATATTTTAGGGATAATTTCAATTTGTCCCTTGAGGTGAGGTGTAAAAAAAATTGAGGATCTCAGTTTTCTGAAACCTAAATTTGCCCCTTAAGATTACTGTATGACCGTTAGATTTAACAGAAAATATATTAAATAGTAACTTAACGCTTTACAAACCATTTAGAAAAATGTATTATAGTCTATTTTACTGCTTATTAGCGTTAAATTATTATTTAATATATTTTTTATTAAATCTAATATTAACATTAAGTTATTATTTAATATATTTTCTGTTAAATCTAACGGTTTAATACATTTTCCGTTAAATCTAACTGTACTACAGTAACACTAGGGGGTAATCTTAGATTTCAGAAAACTGAAATCCTCAGTTTTTTTTTAGCCTAATATTAGGGATTAAATTAAAATTATCCCGATATTTTACAAAACGTGGCGCGCTGTGCTGGCTCGCCATCTGACTATCGTGTGTCAGCCGCGTAGGAGTAAAACAAGTTTTGCGTGGGCTGGACTGTGCTGACCTCTATTAAGAGTATAGGTGGCTATCGGCATCGGACCCGTTCCAGCCACATAGTGCTTTTCACGTACTCTGAAGCAAAAGTTTCTTTGAGGGAAAGAAGGTAGATCTAGGGTTTTGTGGTATTTGCAAGTTTTTGTGTTCATTTGTTTTTGTTTTCAAAATCAAAATGATTTTGGTCATGGATGAATCATATAACGGTTTTTCTTAATTATTATTATTTTACCATGTGTAATATTTGCGGCATTTTAGTTTTCTTTTTGCTCAATTTGTGTCTTTTAAATCTGAAGGTTAATTTATACTATTTCAAATAAAGTGATTTAACTTTAGTGGTGTAATATAATATTCAGTGGGTGGGTCGATTGGTTTATTTTTCTTTTACTTTTTTTGTATAAATAATTATTTCGTGGCGACTCTTTTAGAGCGAAGTATTGTGTTTAGTGTCCAGTAGCTCTTGCTGTAATCGTTGTTGTGTGCGTTTTAAAGAAAGAGTTAGGAAGCTACCCATCTTCATCCTGCGATCATGTTTTGGAGGGAATTAGGTGATTTACTTTGGAAGATGGCAAAAGTATTTGTCAGATATTCAGCTTTTTCTATCAAAATTGTTTATTAGATTTTCGATATTGACTCTAATATGCCAAATACGTTAATTAGATAAACCGCATTATTCTTAATTTGTTGGGTAGAATTAGAATACTATTTTTTTAAGGGCAATAGTTAAATTGAATAAAATTGTTATTTGACAAAATATGAAGATTTATCAAGTATTATTATTAATCTCTTTTTTCAATTTTTTTGGCACCAAACCAGTCTCAAATTCGCCTGGTTGTCATGGTCTGATCGCAGGATGATGAATTGGTAATTTCTTAATCTTTTTCAAAAAATGAACACACCAATAATTATAGCAAAAGTTAATGGAATTTGTAATGGCATCATCAACAACCGGACGGCAGACTTGCTGACTCTCACCCCTCCGCCCCTCCCAAGTTGCTGTATTTGGATTCTTATTGTTGCAATGTCCCAACAAGGTGAGAGTGTATGGTAATTGGTTTTTTTTTACACTGGATGCTGTATATTTTGTTTGGGTAGCTAGCTGTGCTGGAATTGCATATTTGTTCTTTATTTTATTTTAAAACAAAGATTAAAATAAATTAAATTGATTTGGGCAGCTAGATGTGTAGAAATTGCATATATTTGTTTTTTTTTTTTTTTATCAAATTGAGTCAAATTAAGATTGTCTTGTCTTATCTTATCTTATTATCATTTTTTTTTCATTCACGTAAGCATCCGTACACTTTCTTTTTGGTTTATTTTGCTAGCAATAAAGCAGAAGTGATTTAATGTATTCAAAGAAAATTTTATAATAAACTATCCTGCTATATGCTCTTAATTTAATAATTACTGCTAGCATCTGTCCCATCTATTTGTTTTTGTGCAGCTGAAGTCTGGCAAAGCCAGTAGGCTGCAAGATCCTTGCTTCAATAAAAAATAACCCACCGTTTGATGTAAGGGAATCCTTTCTCCCCGTAATTGACCTTGTTATTGTGTCTGACATTTTGCAAAGGGGCATCTGAACCAGCAGCAATGCTCAATTACAGTGTTGAGTTCAGTGGGGCGGTAATGGTTCTGTGGCATTGCGATGGTTTTGGGTAGCCGGTAAGAGGAGAAACTTTGCTTTTTTACTTTTGTAGTACCTACTAACATAGAAAATAGAAGTGGACAGTGGATGTTAACATAGAGATGAGGACCTCATCCTGGTCCTTAAGCATAAGCATTCTGGTTCTATCGAATAAAAAACCTTTTGAGAAAAAGGAGCTAAGCTTATAACACCACTTTTATATGAGATATCAAACCAGCATACTTCATACATTGTGAACAAGAAACATATTTGGATAATCTTCTTGATCATTAGACCATTGAGAGATCTGACTTCTCACTAATGCATTAAACTAATACAACTAGAGAAGAATATTATTGGCCATATGGACATAATCGGGGCCATGTAGAGAATCATCCATAGTGTAATTACAGCAAGAACGACCTTCGAAAGCAGGTTCATCTTCAGCAGAGTTTATAATGCTACAGCCAGCCGTAAATGCAGAAAGAACAATCCTCTGAAAATGAACTTCCATTCGAGGAAGCTCCACAAAGATTAAGTTCTAAACTCTTCTACTTGCTTTTTTAGCTTGCTTTTCATGGTTATGTTTGTTTTCTTCCTTTGACTGAACCTCTCTATTAGCATTTTCAAAAGGTGCTTGTATATGGTTCATTTATCTCATATTTAGCATATTGCTATGATAGATATTTGGGTTGTCCCCAAGTTCTTCATAGAGGCATGAAAATGTTGGACCTTTGCCTGAAAAAAAAAAAAAAAGAAGAAGAAAAAAATGATAGCATATATTTCCAACGAATGATGCATCAAAAGTAGGAAAATAAAAATAAGCAACACCAGTCCAACCTCATAATCTTTGCCCAACTTGATGGGTTAGCTTTCAATTCGCCTGTTTGATCTAGCTTGGCGGCCAAAAGCCACTGTTTGATTTCCTTGGATACCATTTCCTGGCAACCCAAATATAACACCTTGAGCTGCTCAAACTACAACTGTTCTAAACACGCTAAACACAAACCAAAACACATGCTCAACACTGTTATTATTATTTTATTTATTTATTTACTTTTTTTTAGAAGAAACCCTATTTGAATATTTCCAGAGTAAATAACCAATTATTTTATTTATTTATTTACTTTTTTTAGAAGAAACCCTATTTGAATATTTCCAGAGTAAATAACCAAGTTGAGTGGGTTGTTTCACTTTTTAGTAAACTAAATACTTTCTTTAATTATTTAGTCAAATTTGGTCTAAGGGATAAAAATATCATTATAGATGAGTTTAACATGTATTGGAAGTACTGCTCGATTAGGTGATGAGTGTTGACGGGTGCTTGTAATGATTTTTGAGTTACTTCTTCGTCAAATTGTAAGAAAATCAATGTCCAAATAATTGCCTAAGAAGGTTGTTGCGTCTTATTAGCGGTTCCTCAATTTGTCAGCTTATCATTTGTTTAGTTGATAAAATACTGTTCTGTTAAATTTTAAATATTTTTTAAAATTACCCATGTTTCTAAATCTATGAAAGTAAAATCTGTCTAAAATTAAAGATTCGAAGCATGCAACTTGAAAACATACTCTTTGGAAGTTCTTCAAATGTTCTCCTTTCAAATTGTTTGACGGAAAGAGAGACCTGTTTTGTTTTAATCTCAGAATTGAGTGTGAAAGGGGTATTTTTGTTCGAAGTAGGGTCGCGCGTAATTCTGATTGAAACCAGGAAGCAAACTTTTTGACTTAAATAGTAAAATGGGCTTGGCCGATCAACTTTGTACGTTAGATTCCAGAGACTTCTACTAAACTTGTTGGATGGGTTCTGTTTGTATTCGTGTTAATGGATGGGATGTTGTGTTTCAAATATGTGAGTGGGAAGCACTTCTGTCGCTGACATTAACCCTTCTCGGTGTTATAAAGATGAAGATGCATTACTGTTTGATCAAAGATGAATCTGGAGAGTAATATTCAGTCCATTCATCGGTGAGGAAGGCATGATATTCTCTTTGACAGATGCTCTGATCTTATTTCATCTGTCTGTTCTTTTATCTGGGAGGAAGATTTCACTTTTTATATCTGGTCATTCTGGTAAATATGTTTTTGATAGTTGAGATGAGAGTAAGTTATCTTTTATAATGAGAAATAAAAGTTTTATTGTTATAAACTATGTCTTGATCAAGATGCGGAGTGTGTGTGTGTTTGCATAAAGTTTATTTGTTATATAGTGTTTGTCTTGATCAAGAAAGCAAGAGTTTATATATGATGGATGGATCTGTGATATCATGTTATGCATGACAATGGATCATGCATCTCTAAGTGATCGAGATTGAATTTAACATGTATAATAAGTGTATTTTGCAGATGACATGTTGGACTTGATTTTGAAATTACTTTGATCTAATGGTTATTAAATTGTGTCATGTAAAAGAGAGGCTATGGAACCTGATCCATGTTAGATTTTCTTGTATTAGTTTGATTAACTTTATCTTGTATGGCTGTCTGTTACTTTGTAACTGTGTTAAAATGGGGGCTTTCTTAGTGGCGTCGGAGAAACTATCTTTGATACTTGCTGTGGTTGGGAAAAACAAATTGGATTTCCTTCTTGCTTCATGTTTTGTGTCGCTTTGGCATGTGTTACAATTATCATTGTTCATTCCAAGAGGAGAACCAGTATGCCAGCCGGTCGATTAGCATAGAAGACACTTTTTTTTTTTGAAAAAAGCATAGAAGACACTTATGATGGTAGATACTGTTTTCTCTGTAAACCAATTCATTCATACATTAATATACTTTGTTTTGGCTGATTTGCATGTCCAGATAGGTTTTGAAGAGTTCCTTTGGCCATTCTTCTTTGTTCTCTTTTTTTGGCATTTCGGACAGCCAACATGTTACTCCATCATCTAGAGATTCTGGTTTGGTTAATTATGTATTGATTGACCTAACTGGGTCGATGGGTATCCCTGGGTGTCACAAAACTGTTCTAGTCGTGCCTCTCAAATGCCTAAAGCCAACAATGATGATCATTTGCCAGGTGAAGTATGTATGTGAAATTTTTTCTTGTATCTGGCTTGCTTATAATGTTTGTAAGCATTTGTAGGCTAATGGTGTTTCATTTGTCCTTCTCTTTGCATAATTTATCCTAGCCTTCACTTTATTTCGGTTTAGAACTTTCTATTGGTTGATGTTTGATAATGACTGTAACTACATGCATTTGCTAGGTGACCGGCTCATCATCTTGTGAGCCCATTAATTTGTCATTAGATTCTTTGTCTAGTTGCCCAAGTCCAGCTGCCGCCATCACAGAGGATATCCATGAGGGGCCGAACCAATCTGGTTCTGCTTCTCAAATGCTTCCAGCTGTTAATGAAGCCAAAGACGATGACCAATTGCGAAATTTCAAGGTGAATAACGTTCATATTGGCTTACGAGTAATGATCAAAAGCAGTTTTATGTTATTGCTTTCTTATCTGCCTTTTCTTTTTTTTTTTTTTCCATTTTACTATAAGTTACTGTATTCTTTGTTTAATTTAAGCTTATCTATGTTCAATTGACCTTAAGAATGTGGATCTGTTAGGTTACTGCTTCATCATCATGTGAACCCGGTAATTCATCATTCGGGTTCGACATCTAATGACCGAACTGGGAACAACACAGTGGATACTTATGAGTTGCTGGGCATTCTGTCTTGTCTCTCAAATTGCCCAAATTTACACTGGAGCCAAAGTTGTTGATCGATTGTTGAGTTTTGAAGTAGAAATGTGAAATATTGCTCATATATGGCTTACCAGTAATGATAACATAATAGTTCTTTTTTGTCTTCCCCTTTTTATTATAATTTTATCTTAATCTTTGTTAAATTTCTTTTCTGAATTTCCAATTAGTTGGTAACATGGCAGAGACATGTCTGGTCATGACTTTAAGTATGCTGATTCATCATCCTGCGACTATCTTCAATTGTCATTAGGTTTTCTTTCTTGTGACCAACTGAGACCACCACAGTCGATACCCATGAGCCACTGAAACACTCTCGAGGAGGTAATGGCTATGAAGTTCTGTTCACATTGTTTACTTGTATCAATTGCTGTCTTCTTTTTTCGTTTTACTTTTCCCCTTCGGGTGCTTCATTCGACCTTTACTTTTCATAGTTTATCCTCTCCTTTTATTATTATTATTATTTTTTTAACAGTAATTTCCCTTTAGAACCTGGCTGTTAAGTGGGAATATGGTGGGACTAAGATTATTCATGAGAGGGAAGCAATTGGGTTTATTAGCAAATCGCGTACTTAATGATGTTTCTAGCCAAAATGTACATGAGATTGGCCTCAAATTAGGTATTATTAGTCATACAAATGGTTTATTAGTATCTTGGCTTCCTCTAGTAAATTAAAGTTGTGCCTTTTTTTTTTTTAAAGAAAAAAGATTAGTTCAGGTCCACCTGAGCACGTCTAAGTAATAAAGGAGTTGAGATTATATATATTTGTATGGACTTTCCTATTGGGCTGAATAAGTATTTAGCCTTTTTTTTTTTAATAATTTTGGCATTTGGCATCTTCATCTCTGGAAGAGTTTTATGTATCTAATCTGAATGATATCTGTTGAAATTCTTGAACAATTTACAATAGATTCACTGGTTTATGGCATACTTATGGATATTAGAGTTTTGGTAGTCACTGAACCATTTGCTGCTTATAACAAATGGCAGATTGCAATCATTTGTCTTGATCTTGATTCTATGGACTTTTATTTGATTGCAGTACCTTCTGCAAAATTGTAAGGAAAATTGTACACCGGTGAATGCCACAATGAAACAGCAGATTGGATTGACAAATGAAGATCTTTCCAAGGAGCTGGACAGTTGAAAGAGAGATGACTTCCTTAGGATGATGCTTTTGGTCATTACCATTTTTTTTTAAATTTTATCTAAGAAGATAATTATGGAGTCAAGAGGGGCGTCTACACTTTCTAAACTTGATGTTGCCATTATTATCTATAGAAGCATCAGCTACAAACTAATACAATTGTTGGACGGAGTTGTTTTTTCATTATGAATTGCAGTCTTTATACCACATATTTACGTTATTTAGTAGCAGAAATAGAAGGTTAATGTGGTAGGGACGAACTTATATAAATAGTTTAAAAATTATTTGTCTTAAAAAAAAGTAACCTTGAACAATATAAACCCATTATTTAACACTTTTATAATGTCAAATTTATAATTTTCATATAAAATCTCGTCTATCTATATTCACTTCATTAAATAATCCATATAATCGAAATTTGAAAAATCTGATTTCCGTTTTGCTTATATTGTAATGCGTGAAAGTTCTCAAGGGCGGGAAATCGAAAGAGAAAATACGTATGTGTATAAAACAATATATAGTTCATCAAAATCAGAAGTATTCTCAAACACTGATAATTTGTGGGCAAATATTTCATGACAACCCAAGTATATGTAGGTTTTATAATTAGAACAAGCCTTTCATTTCACTTTAATTCAGAAAAGTTCCCAATTTTTTTTCTCTTTAAAAAAGAAAGAAAAAAAAAGTCACTAAGGGAGTTCACCCATTATTAACTAGTGTGGAGGGTAAGGCAACAAACAACTGCTCATATAGTTAATGTTAGCGTGAAGAGTAAGAGGTCAGTGCTTCCTGGACTGGAGGGGTATCAAATGTGGGGGATGGGGGTGGGTAGTGGGAATGAAACAGAGTCCCACCGGCCAAGAGTCCTAGCACTTTCGTAGTTGCAGTAGATGTAAGCTTTATCAGAGAAATGATTACGCTTTTGAAAATCATTTTGCATCGTGGAGTGGAAGATAATTATTATGGTTCAGGAAGTTGGAGGGTACCTGTCATGGGGCCTTCGCCCACGCCTATGGAAGTTCCAATTCGACGATCCGAGGCATTTATAAGTTTGCTTTTGCTTTTGAGATTGTGGACTGTTGTGGATACTGGATTCCTGTCAGTCATCACATGGACTCCTCACTTAAGGTCCATCAAACGTCGTGAAGTAGCACTTTTTTTCGTAGGTGTAAAGGAAAAAAAATTGTAAATAAATATATAAAAATTATAAATAATTAGATAAAAATTATATGTAAAAAAATTATAAATATAAAAATTATAATACGATTTTTTAATAATTTATAATTTTTGTATATATTTTTATTACTTTTGTATAATATTATAACTGTACTATGACATGACTCGAGGGCGTTGAAGGGTCATTGTCGCGGGGTCTACGCCTATGGGAGTTACAATTCGACGCTCCATAAATAATTGATTTGTGGATAAAATGTTGGTATCATTCAATGAATAAAGCAGTGACTACTCAAAAAGTACGTTCTCCCATTCTTGTCTGGTGCGCATTTTTGCGTGTAGGACTGTGTCTCGTGCGCATGAGTTACAAAGGGAGAATTTCCATTATATATAAGCACAAGAAAGCTTTGTTGTGTGCAACAATCATGTATCTGGAGAGAAACTCTCGCTTTATTCATTGGCGAAGAAGGCACGAGTTTTTGTTCGATGGATGCAGCGTCCTGGCTGATCTCATTTCATCCATCTGCAAGGTTATCTCACTTACGAAAACTCTTTTGGTTAGGATATCAAATTCGTTTTCTTATTATAATAATTTTTTTTTTTTTTTTTTTTTGTTTAGAGCTTGCAATTACTTGGTGATTTGAGAGAGTCTATGTTTGGTAACCTGGATTATACCCATTCATCATCCTGCGACGATTTGTCACTACTCTCCAATGTGGCAGTCTGGTATGGCTACGAAGTTTTGCTTGTGTAATTTAATTCAACTAACTGCAAGCTTCTTCTTATTATTAATTTTTTTTGGGTGCTGGGGTTAGGATTGTTTCATCTGACCTTTGCTTTATATAGATAGTTTTGTTTCATTTATAGACCATAATTTCATACAGCTAGAGGTAAAATGCAGAGTATTCCAAGTTCAAGTTCTAATGGTGGTAGAGCTATAATAGAATGGGTTCTAGATTCAAGTACAGATAATCATATATCTGATAATCTTGACCCTCTATATTTGAGTTCAAAGTGTGAAGGGGAAAAGAAAGTGTATTTATCAAACTCATATAGGTGAGATGTCATTTACTAATAATATATTTTTTGGCCAGGTACATTTTTTATGCAAGATGTGTTAATTGCACCCACTGTCACGAGAAATTATATTTTTGTTGCTAGATTCGCAAGAGAGAACGATCTGTTTTTCGAATTTTGTACTCGTCGCTGTCTCATTACAGAAATCTCACCCAATACAGTACTTTTCCAAGCCGAACTTGACTTAGATGGCTTGTATAAAATTTATCTTTCGAAGATAGATATTGGGGTTTTTGTACATAGAGACCTCCATCTGTAATATGTGTTTGATATTAATGAAGTCTTACTGATCTTATTCTCTCTGTCTCTCCTCTGTTATTCAGTTTATAAAATCTTTGTATACTTATTTATATTTGATCTGTTCTTCATTAGATTTCATAAACCTTAATATATCCCAAGACGGCACTAGCAAATGGTCACCTTTAGAAAGAAGAAAAAAAATAGGGAGAGGAATGATCTCATATTGAAAACTAAATTTTGACCCAAAAGAAATAGGTTAAAATAATGAATATCTGAAGTGGATTTCTACTTTTCTAGTGAAAGCTAATATCAAGAAATGCGTTTTTCACGCCATAGGTGGAGGGTTTTGTTTGTTTTGTTGCAGAGGTTTTTAGCCTGTTGGAAATAGTGGGGTGGAAGATGAGGTGAAAGAAGCAAAGCGTGGTGCATTAGGGCTAAATGTATCCATGGCCCCGCTATAGAGATATTTCATGGAGACGGTATTGTTTTGATGGTTGAACTGAGTCATTTAGAAATATTTGGACTGATGGAGTAGTTAAAATTCAACAAAACTGTAAAGAATTGTTAGAAGGCAATCAAAAGTGATAGATGTGCTAACGATGAACGTTTGATAGATATGGCTATCTGAGGGGAGCGGATAAAAATATATCAAAGTTAGAGATGTACAGCTATCTTGAGATGATAAGCTAGCAAGCAATCACCAATTGTAAGTTGTCAAAGGTTCATCAACTTATCATCTAGCAACTTAAGTAAAAGAATAATTTTGGTCATCATTAATAATCATATATAGATGCATGATTGTCAGGTATGACTAAGAAGACTTAGGTTTTGGACTGTAATAAGAGCAATCAATGCTATTTTTCTTTTCTGCTCAGCCATAGTGATTGCATAAGAGTGAGATGGCTCTAGCATGGGCAACCTACCCTAGAAGATTTTGCTGAACCAATGGAAACTTTGTAAGCAGCAGCACTTAGTGAATTCATAGAATATGTTATCATGTTTATATGGTCGGGTTTTTCAGCAAACCTGTTGTTATCTAACTTGTGCTAACTACTTCTGATAATATATATTTATCGAAAAAAAACTTTACTTATTTGTGAACCTGAACTGATTTATGAATATGGGAAATCTGTTGTGTTCTGGGGCTGTTCAACCACTAACAGTTTTCTTTAGTGAATTAACCTATTTTTCCCTTCAACATTAGAATATTACTTCACTTGCTCTTTACCTTTTTATATCAGGTTACTAACTTTATTTATTTTTTCTTTGTTTTTAAGGGTTTTACACTTTGCTGATATGGCACAATTTTTGTGGTTGTGCGAAGTGTCCATGCCCATCACCACCGAAACTAAATGAGAGAGTTTTGACATTAATGTCCAGTAAATCAGTTGCTGCCCATCCATGGCATGATCTGGAGATTGGTAAATTTTTTCTTTTAAATAATTTTATGTGAGAAGAGACGAGTCTCCGACTCCATTTAGTTATTTATTTTAGCTCTCTCATACTTGTACTAGTACTCCTTTCAACCTTGCTGAGGTACAATAGGTTTTGCTTGAACTGCCAAACATCTCTCATCTTGTAGACTTATATACCTGGTAACCATATTTTATGTTTTTATCTTTGCAGGCCCTGGAGTGCCTTCACTGTGTGTAATTGCGTAAGTTTTGTTTTCTTTAATCTGTGTTGATTTGATCTGTTGGAAGAGCATGTAATTGATATATTTTCATTTTTAACTCTTGGACCTGCGAGTCTACTGCAGTTTGTGTGTGTGTGTGTGTGTCTATATATATATATATATATATATATATATATATATATGCATGTATTCTAATGGTTTTCATTAAGGTCCGTATATAATATTTGAGTGTTAGAATCTTCATCTAATAGAGCAGATTTGAAGGCTTTCATTCGTATATAAAAAATTGGTGGAAAAAAAGTATTAATATTTGTAACAAGTTTGTTTCGCCTATAGGGTTTCATTTTTATGGTGGTTTATAGTGGGTAACCAACAGAGTTTATTAGAAAGGTCAAATCTTATAAAGTGTGGTCAACAATGTGCATCGTTTTCAATAAGGCATTTGCCTTTGGCACCAAGGAGAGGGTGTCAGGTTGGGTGAGAACAAATTGGGGTTATCAAATCACAAAGTTAATAGTATTTACAGTCCAAATATACCTAGATAGGCCTCAAATCAGGTAGTTGTCAGTCATACAAATTGGCTGTTAGTATCTTGCCTTCCGACAGGAAATTGAAGTTTCATAATTTTTTTTTTGGATTCAAAGAGCTTTACATTGGTACATCCTCTACTTGTCCAAAGTTCTTAAATTAAGATTTACTTATATTTGTATGAGACATTCCTATTTGGTTGAATAAGTATCTCTATTTATTTGTTGTAATATGTGATTTACAAAATATAACCTTTTTTTTTTTTTTGGTTTTTCTGGCATTTGGCATCTTAAAATCTGGACAATTCATGTTTGAAATCCCAGTGAATGTGTTGAAATTCTTGAAAAAGTTACATAAGCTTCTGTGGCCTGTGGGTGTACTCATCATTAATTAATGCTTTGTAGCCATTGAACTATTTGGTTGCATTATGTGATTTATAAAATATAACTTTTCCTCTCTCTCTCTCTCTCTCTCTCTCTAGCATTTGGCATCTTAATCCCTGGACGACGAGTATCATGTTTGAGCTCTGAATGAATGTGTTAAAATTCTTGAAAAGTTCATAACCTTAAATGGCCTATGGCGTTACTCATTGTTAATAAATGCTCTGTAGTCATTGAACTATTTGCTACTTTATAGCAGATTGCAGATTTTGATTCATAACTGTTATTTGACCGCAGTGCCTTCTACAAGATTGTGAGGAAGTTATATCACCAGTGAGAGCAAGTGGTAGCTGATTGAATTGAGAAATGAAGATTTTTCCAATAACCTGGATAGTTAAATTCATCATTCCAACAACCTGGATAGTTAAAGAGATAGAACTTGTTGTTTTGTTGTTCAGAAACTTATAAAGACCTGGATGGTTAAAGAGATAGAACTTGCTCAAAATGATGGCCTTTTCGTCATTACAATGTTGTTTTGTCTGTCAGGATCTTATGTTTATTAAGATTTTTCCAACGAGCTGGATGGTCAAAGAGATAGAACCTCCTCATAATGATGGCCTTTCGTTATGACAGTTTTGTTTGTCAAGAACTTATGTTTATTTAGAACTACTTGTACTTGAAAATCTTGGAAAATCTTGGATTCAGATCAGTTCCAACATTTTGTGAACTTGATGTTATGATGATTATCTGTAGAAGCGGCAGCTCTAATTGTTGGTTGGAGTTGTGAGTTCGTTTAATAATTTTATGAGATGAAAACTGCTAAAACTTAATATTGTGTCTTCATGGGTGTTGTCATTGCACTTAGTTTATTGAGTAAAGAGTGATGCTGGTTGTTGTTTCCTGTGATGGAGTATTAGCTAGTTTTGAGTTGCGATCGTAGTCGGAATTTCTTCCTCATATTCCTTGTAGTTTTCCTCTCTTCTCTCTCCTAGACAGTGCTCTATTTTGTTTTTGGAATGGTTCACAGAACAGTCGTAAATATTTGACACTATGAGGGTTGTTCTCGAGTAAATATTTGTTAAAGGTAAATACTATAAATAACCCGGGACTAAAGCCTACTATAATGTATAATCTTGATGTTTTATATAATATTATTCATAGTCTTACTGTTACTTAATTGTAGTTAAATTTAACATCTGAATTTATTTAGTCAAGGAGTAGTATGTTTATTTTTTAAAATAAAATAATCTTATTAAATTTTAATTAAAAAAATTACATAAACTGTAATACTCAAAATAAATATATACAACCACCAACTACACCTTAATGTATTACTTGTTGGCGAATTTAGTTGTTTGAACAAGTTTAATTTGTGTTTTAGATTAATTTTAAAATTAATTTTAGGCTTCTGATCTTTTTTTTATTTTTTTATTTTAGGGTTCTTTATTTTTTTATTTTAGGGTTCTGATCTTTTTTTTTTGTTATTATATTTTTATAGTTAGTTTATTTTAAGGTTCTGATTTTTTTTGTTATTATATTTATTTGTAGTTAGTTTATTTTATTTTAGTTATTTTAATTAATTTTCTTTAATTTTCTAGTATTAAAATAATATATTTTAATCAAATTATATTATTTTTATTAGTTTAATTTATCATCCTTTTTATATTTATCTTCTTTATTTTTAAACTGACTTTTATTATGTATCTTTTTAGAGAGTTTTGTAATTGACTTTATCTCAAAGTTTTATATTTATTGTCTTTTAGTATAAAACTATTGGTAAAAATTTTATAATTCTTTAATTTAAATGCTAAGTCAGCTATATAATATTTAAATAATATAAAATAGTATCGTTATATAAGTTTTTAATATGTTAAGAGACTCACTTAGTAGAATTTAGTGTTAGCAGGGTTATGGATAATATTATATAAAACGTCATTGTTATATATAATATTAAGCTTTAGTTCAATGTTACTTATACCATTATTTTTTGTTGTTAATTATTAATTTTATTTTAAAAATATTTGGTAATTTATAAGAAAATAGAAAATAAATTATATTCATCTTTTAATTCTTTTAAATTTACATCCACAGGTATTAATGATTTAAATGGCTTATAATGATTATAAAATATTGTAACTTCATGTCTATTTTTAGAATAAAATTTATTAAACACATGAATTTTGAATGGTATAATAATTTTAACAAATTTTTTGTTGCAAAATGGCATATTTTGCTGAGGAGTTAATTTCGTTATCGTATGTATCATTTTGATACAAATCGTTTGACACATCTGACATAAAGGAATACCAACTTTGTAGAACTCCTCCCCACTTGAAACTTTGTATTTTCCACCGTCTAATTTGCAGTTGAATGCATTTTGAAAATTTCTAATATGATTAGATACCTAGCCTAGCATCTGCTGTACAATCCCACTAATGCGCATCCAATATACATAAATTCTATTTAGTTGTGGATTTAAGCACTTTGTAGATTACATAAATAATTAAAGATCTTTGACATAAAATGTGTTTATTTAGTTGAGGAAACCCAAAATTTTCAAACTAATTTAAGATCTCATTTTTTTTAGTAATTTATAATGTAAAGAATATCGATTATCAAACATTTTTCTAAGAATAAATAAAAATTTATACCATATACAATAGGGCCCTAAATCATAGAAGTGGTTTTGCTGGGGCAGCTCTCTTTGCTTCCTGATTCGATGGGTTCACCTGTTACGTTGAAAAAATTGATTCTGAAGAACTGACATTGAAGAGCTTCGGCATATTAATGCATCAATATTTTATATTTCAATTGTATTTTTTTATTTGAATATTAACTTCTGAATTAATGCATCAATATGAATAAATTTTTCAAAGTCAGATACGACTTATGAGACATAAAGAAGGACTTTTTTAAAATTCGGAGAATTCCTGTACCCACACTCAAATTATAATAGTAGGAAATCGAGTCAAATTATAGTAGTAGAGATTGAAGTGGAAAGAGAAGGACTCTCCCTAATTGGGGATGGGATGGTCATCCCTGACGTATTCCCATTCCCTATAAAGTAGACTAGCATCACTGCATGACTACGCATGCTTAAGTATCATTCAATGTGGGGTAAGCATAGATAGCTAGAATTTCATATGAATAAAACAATTGCAAATTTTTGTGTGTCATACATTGACAACCTTATTACTATTTTAAGGGGCAAATGTTCAAAAATGATATCAGATAAAGATTAGCAACAAAAATTAGCCTCTTTGTTACTTCATATTACCATATGTATGGAAACTAAAAACTAAAAATGCTAGCATGTTGCTGCTGAATGGGGTTCCTATTTTCATTTTCATCTGTTCAATTTTATCCATCATTCCCATACAATTATCGTTTCTAAAAATGATTGAATATCCATTAGTTATCCCATCTCGATGTCCCTCTGTAAAAGTTCATAGGGCAAACCATCTCTCCCAGAATAAAGACTGATCTATCTTTTAATTAGACTTAGGTTAAGCCTCATGCCTTTTACAAGTTGCTTTTCTTATCATGTCATCGCTGACTACTGGATCTGCAATTTGCACGATCTCATCTGTCAAACGTCCATCTTGGTGCCTTTTGGTTGAGTCAACTGACAACTTGATCTGCTTTAATGGTGGAGGTTGATAGAACACCAATTTTGGGAATTTCATTCATCCCTGAAGTGGTCTTGATCATCATGAGTAGACTTGCTTTTTGATTTGTGCTTCTCAGAAGCATCTTCTTTTGATCCCAAATGACCTCCATCAATCTTTTCATTATAACGCACAGGACTACCACATTCATAACTCTGAACACTAGTGCGTTTTCTCCTAGATTTTTTATCTCCCTCAGGACTTATCAGTTCCCAACGATCATGGTCGTTGATGCTTTTACATCTTTCATCATATTGAGCTGAACTTTTGGATTCATGGTCTTCAGTGGATTTTAAACGTCTGTAATCTGCTTGTTTCCTGGAATGAGATCTTCTACTTGAATGCTTGCGTTTCCTTAAGCGCTTCCTCCCATGACTATGGTGTCTTTCTTTGTCCCTATCCAACCAATCATCACCAGAATCAGAATCTGAAGTCCTATACTTGCCAAGCAAATCATCGTCTTGGAATTTTGAAATATCACTCTGCTCACCAGAGCTTTTCCTTTTGTGTCTGTCTCTGTTTGGATCCCTGTCTGACCAGTCCCGGGTGGATTCAGTGTCATCCTGAATTTTGTTGTCCTCATAATTCTCCAGAAATCCTACTTTGCAAGTGCCTCTTGACCTTTTTCTTGTGTGACTGTGGTCTCTTTCTCCGTCTCTCTTCCTTTCCTGTGCACCTCCATGAGCTTCAAAAATTTTGTTTTCACTGTTTCCATTTTCATCTGGTACTTCTCTGCTTATGTATGTCAAACTTCTCTTGGTATGAACATGGCGGATTTTTTTGTCTCTCTCCCCATCTGAGCAACTCCAATTAGAATCAGATTCATCAGTTCTATTCTTGGCGTCCCCATAGCTCCTGTGCTTCATGGATTGCCTTGCATGGCTATGGTGCCTATCTCTGTCTCTGTATCTGTCTCTGTCCATATCCGACCAACTTCCATCAGAATTAATATCATCACTTCTACTCTCACTGTGATGATCATCCTTAAACTTGATACTCCCTTCATGAAACTTCTCGTCAAGATGTTTGATTCTCTTTCTATTGTCATCAGTATACCTCTTACTGTGACTCTTCTCCCAATCATTATGTTCAGCACCATAGCTTCTTCTAGAACTACTTTTCACATGATCCATCTCCCTGGATTTAGATCTTCTGGACCGATATCTGCCATGCAGAATTAGGAAATATAAACCAAAGTAGTAAGAAAAAGCACAAGAGTATACACTGGCATAAATAGACAACAAATATTCCTTTCGAGAGGGAGTAAACTTATTTAATACACAATGTAGTAGGACAAAATCAAATATACCATGAGGTCCACATGAAGATATATTGTTAAATAAGCAAATGTAAACAACGTGAGATCCATTCTAGTCCTAATTTTTAACATGCATGATTTGTAACAAAAAATGTAACCCAAAAGGTTTAAAACCATGTAATCATCAGAATAAATTAAGAAAGCAGAACCTTAAATTACCGCAATATAATGAATATTTCAAGTTTCAACCCACATATGTGAAGCTAGGACTCAAGCACTTGTGTTTTGCAGATGATAGGCAGCTGTATGGTCTTGGGTAGGATTAGGAACAATATTCTATTTAGGGATATTAAACACAATGAGGTTTATAAAACTAACAATTTTACCCTTATATTTAAACAATAACTTACATTGACACCCCTAAAATAACTGAAATATATGAAATGTAAGGATCAAAGTATTAGTTCAGAAAAATCTTGGCCTAAGTTTAGTTAACCCAAACCTCAGGGGGGTAAATAAATCTTTTCCTTTTATTCAAGATATGAAGGCTTGCTTAGAGAATTTCTTCTCTGTTACGAGATCATGAACTGACCTCAGAAAAACCACTGTGATCTATGGGCGTGGGATAAAATAACAAGCTCTAGATCTTAGATCAGTGTTTTGTATTTTGTTCCTGAGCAAGGGATGGAAGCAAGATATGCTTGAGTTTTCTGAGGGAAGATAATAGGAAATAACAATGGAGATGGAAACATAACAAGAGGAAATCTGACTACTTTGCTTTGGTCTTGGAGGAAGTCTTGATAGACAAAGTTAAATCGTAAAGAAGCAACTAGTAAACTGGATTTTCATATATACTAGGTACTTTATTGAACATGTATACAAAAGTGAAAGAACACCTGTCTGAATCTGTTGTGTTTATCTTGTTAGAGTTCCTCGTTTGCCCTGAGTAATCTTGTTTGATCTGCTTGTGGTAGCCAGAATCATGAGAATAACCAAATAAAGCAGCCATCTTTTTCACCCAATACTTTGGTGGTGGTTTATCCCAATCAGCCCATTCATAGTCTCCACCAGGGTTGCGGAAACAGTGTATAAAATTGCAAGCCGTTCCATGAGAACAAGTCTGTTAAAAGCACCAAAAAATTCATGAAGGGGAAGTAGGAAAGGCTTTCGTCAACTACCAAACACCAGATATCATTCATTTTAAAGTAGAGAAAACTGGTATTAGGATATCAAGCTAAAGAGGAAACAACAAATGCCGAATGGACTATATATTCGGCACAGATACAAAAGGACTGAGGAAGTTAGTTGTACCTTTAGTCTTGACTTCATATACTCCCCACATATGGCAAGCTTCCATCTAGTCACATTGATAAATTCACATTTGACCTGTCAAGTACAAAACCCGGATCAATAAACCATATAATCCTGGGAAGACTAGCTGAAACATTAAGCGACCCAATGACGTCAGATAATGGACCAATGAGACTGTGTTCATGTAAATTGGGAATTTGTTGACCTCCCTAAGGTTTAGCTAAACCACGTGCAGACCACAAAGGTCTAGAAAGTCATCAAAAACATTATTTGAAATTCTGAAAACCACCGTAAACCTCCTTAAGGCATCTGAGGACTATCCTAAACTTTCATTAAATATATTAGAAACCTAATTTACTAGGGATGTCTCTACCCACTTAGAAAGCTAAATTGGTCCAAACTTAATTGGGCCAGAACTTAGAGCCGGCGAATGAATTTCACCTTCACTTACGTAACTGGACAATAATGTGATGCAGTTTACCATATGCATCAAACTTTTATAACATAAGCCATTTGGATTTCAATCAATGTAACTCTTAACAAAATCTAATTGAGGGGACTTCTGAGGTTAATTTACAAAGAAAGGGGAAACATGCATAAGGAGTTTGACATACTAGAAAACCAAAGATAAATATATGTCTTTTCCCTTAGTCCTATCAGTAACCATTTGCTTCTTCTTCCCTGTTCTTAGAAGCCCAAACCTCAAGGATGGCTAGTTTCCATGAACTGAAGATACACTACACCAATAACTGAAGCTCAGCCTCGTTACAACAGGATTGCAGAAAGAAAAACCTGATTGAAATAATAATATGAATTATTTCCTTTTTGATAGGAGGTAGGACTTTTCGCATAGGGCCAAATCAAGCATTCCCTAAAATATGCATTCTTTTTATGATCACAAATAATCAGAAAGTACCTGTTTTCCAGCAAAATATCGACCATTGATGGAATGATAAGCGTCAACAGCGGATTCCAGTGACTTATAATGAACATAGACATTTCCTCTCAAGTGGAATGAACCATTTTTACACACCTGCAACAAATGTATTAATTACTCCAATGGGCAAATGGAAAGGAAATCCTGGCCTCAGATTTACCGAACAATCATTAACTATACTGCATGTCGATAAAAAACATACTAAAATACATGATAAAAGAATATGAGATGCGAAGGAGGCAAAAACTACATTCAAATTTACGAATTCTGCTATTTCTATGTTTGCAATTGGTAATTTAAAATAAGTAAATGAATAAATAAAGCTCCTAGAAATCAACGGGTAGTACAGGAACATATAAGAGCTAACAACCTTGAAATTGACAATTTCTCCAAACTTCAAGAACTCTGTATGCACATCCTCATAAAATTCTTCATAAGTGCGTTCAACCTCTTCATCTGTATACTGAAAAGACAGCAGAAAAATCAACAAAGAAAGCTTTTCATAGATAAAGCCATTTGGAGAATAAATCAAAATAAAATTGTAGAACATTGTTTGTTAAAATAATAGAGATGCACTTGATCATTTGCAAGTCATGCTAACTATGGCATTACTTAAAGATACTAGTTGACCAGAAAACCTAAAACAGATAAAAGTTTCCAATGAGCTAGAGGAATCTCCAATGTAATTTTGGGAAGTTAATCACATGTTCAAAAAATATCATATTCAATTGAAGTAAATCAAGGCGGAAACCTACATGGGAATGAATACATACAAATTATTTAGCTGAAAATTGCCCAGCTGAATCAATGACTCAGAAAGACTGTTAAGTTATGATGTTAAAAGCATGCTTTAAAATGACTTTTATTTTGTTCCCTTATTCCAAAAAAATTGCTTAATACTCCCAATAACACTAAAGATTCTTTTATTTGTATTTGCCCATGAGCCAATCCATTGGAATCTGAAGCTTCAACAACAACTTCTTTGTCTACTAAGGACGCTGAATTGAAACTTTTAGGTTCTTAAATATACAGTAGGAGCATATAGTTAAAACAGGAACAAAGATTGTAATAGGAAAAAAGAATGTGATATTTTGACATTCAAATGCCAATTGATACATGGTCAGGAGATGAAACAGCTTGCAGAAAACTCTGGCTTTGTCCAGTTAAACTCAAGGAGTTTTTGACTCAATCAGCCATATTCCTAATCCAGATCAAAGCAGTAAGGCAAAGCAAGAAACAAAGGATGATCCCAGATAACTGTTTCTAAATTATGATTAGCTACCAATTTAATATGTTTGTCTGTTTGAATTTTTTCTTGCCAGATAAAACAATTTAATCTTTATTCATGCCACTGATAATTTTTATCATCCTAATCATACACTGAAATCACACTTATCCTGCATTTGACTATTAAAGCAATCTGCACTATCAAGGCTAAGTTCTTTTCCTCTTTTAATTGCCTTTTCACAGATTCTAAGCAGATGAAAAGAGTGACAATATCATCCAAGTAGAAATAAGTGTTGTTGCATGGAACCCCAAACATTCAGAAGTAATGAATGTATCAGAAGAACAGCTCGCAGAATCAATGACATATGTTGCCCAAGATGCTACTAGTTGTTAAGGAACAAAAATGTTTAGTCAAATATATTTTTAGGGTTAGATTACTCCCAAAAATTCATAATTCGAATAAAAAAAGAAAAAGGGTAATCGTACATATAAAACTTAGACCTAAACATGCTAATAATATTACCTTACTGATCACAGAAATATTAGTTTCACAATGGTGATTTTATCACACTTGCCACTGTATCATAAAGGAAAAAATGGAAAGAAAGTGAACAATAAAAACAAAACTGCAGATTATTTAAGAAATAAAAGGTGGTAATAAGATTAAGTCAAAACAGATACATAAGAAATTTAATGATAACCACTATTGATTGTGGCAAGTAGGATACAGAGTTACTCAAAACTTCCCTCCAACCCAATCAAGGCCAACACCATAAATCTCCACCGATGTCAAACCACATAAATCTCTGATTAGATTAAGTTAAAGAAGAGCAACGATATGTGAAATGATAGAACTCAAGTTCAACCGGAATCAGTCTTGAAGTATGTTATTCACTAACAGGAAATCAACTGTAAAGTTATTTGATACTTTCTTTTCTAAAGCAAAGATATTATCGTATAAAATATGTCCAACAATTTAGTCAACAGTACAGAAGTTTTCAGGGTTCTTATCAGGATACAAATACAGACCTCAAGCCCCTCATCTTGTTCCCAAGCAAGGCCAGGACCATTGTACATATTCTTGATAAGCAGAGTGCACGATTTATCAGGGTAAAAATGAACTCTGCTGCAACTCTGACCAAACCGACAAGCTCCAGTCTTCAAATGGAAAGGACAATGAGCTTTATCCTGCCATATTTGCATAATTAAAAGTTCAATGACCAAATTCTTGATAATGAGTAAGCGAAATGGAAAAAATATGGCATAATAACCATCAGCACAAAGAAAATTCTGATTATCAAAAACCTGTTCAGTTCCAAAGTTTGGCACTTCTCGAGCAACAGTCTCTAATGCCTGCTGTGCACTCTGAAAATCAGCAAAAGCTTCAGATTGTGGGGGAAGAGGGTTTGATGTAGGCCTATCAGCATCCTGCAGCAAATAATAACCTCAATAATTCCAATTTTTGCCATAATAAAAAAAATAACTGACCATAAAGTGATATAGAAAACATCTGAACCTAGCTGGAAATAAATCTAATTTTACCTCTTTTCCACTCAGCAGGGTTGCATCTTTCTTTGGCACTTTGACCTTTTTCTTCCTGATAATTATCTCATTTCCTTGCCATATAATCTCTGCAGGCCCTTCTTCCACATATTCCCAGTCATCATCCTCATCACAGTCATTCTCCCTTTCAACCTGACAGCCATTATACAACCAATAATAATTAAGAAACAACAGTTCCATCACTCTCCCAAATCCACCTTTCCCAATAACTAAGCAAAACCGACTATGGTAACAAACTTCTGATAACAAGAAAGTTAAAGAACAATTTGACCTTTTAAAGGTGCAAATGACAATATTGATCCTTCGTATGAGAGAAAGAAAGACCGCAAAGAGAAATAATTTAACAAAACTAAGTAATTTGATCACCCTTCCACCAACCAAAAGCTTCATTATCCTTTTGTTTGCTTGTTCTCAGCAACAAAAAACTGACCATTTATGCTAAATTAAAGCATTACTCCTCACAAAAGTACTTAAACACAGTTATATCTTCTTTCACTTTTCCATTATTTCTCCAAAAAAGAAAAATTCTAGTTTCCAATAATACTGCCAGTAATTGCCTAATGCAGCTCTATTTGGTATTTTACGAAATGAACCAGAGAGCAAATTTCCTAATTCGTTTTGTCTATTTATATTTGAAGTCTTTAGCATCAAATCGTGAATTACCACAACGATATGAACCGTTCCTCAGTGGAAAAATTGAGCCAACTAACATCAAGTTTAGTGTTAACCAATTCTATTCTAATTACAAGATTTTTACTCACTCTCTCCGCAACCAAACACAGCAAAAGCAACCAACCATTCCAATTCTCCTCAAAACAGAAATTTCTCAGCATCTAAACAACAAAAAATACCAGTACAAATTTCTTTATTAAACATAGAAACAAATCAAACAGACCTGTAATTGTTTCTTCTTAGCCTCTTCTTCCTCTTCTTGTAGCTGTTGTTCTAGAGCCTTCCTTCTCTCTTCTTCCTTCTTCGACTCCATTTGCTCCATCCAAATCCTCTCTCGCTCCTCGAACTCCTTCAACGCTCTTTCTCTCATTTCCTCCTCTTCTTTCTCCATCATTTCCAGTCTCTTCTGCTCCTCCGGATCGTTCTCTCTCGCCTCCTCCTCCTCTCTCTCTTTCTCCGCCACCTCCTTCCTCTTCTCCTTCCTCCTCCTCTTCTTCGCCAGCTGCTTCTTCTCCTTTCTGCTCAGTTTCATCTCGTTCCCTGCCGCACCTGCCACTCCTTCCCGTTCTCCATTGTCAGATTCTGCCATGCTGCTTCTCTTTAGATTCTGTTTGGTTTCCCGCAAAACGGATTTTCCGAGAAAATTTTAGCGGAAGAGAGACACTGGCATTAGTGTTTTTTTTTTTAAATATGATCGAGATGCACCGAAACGACGAAGACGTAATCGGTGAACAACAATTGGGCCAGGCCCCATTATAGAGATTGGGCCGTACTTGAAATTTTTTGGGTTGGACCGAGTAGGTCCATTGCCCATAAGTTTTCCACATGATATGATGTGGTGTCAAAATTTTCCCATTTTATAAGAATAACGAAATATTAAAACCAATTTTTAAGCATTTATTAAATAATATAATATTGATTAAAGCCAATAACCTTTTTTTTTTGAAAAAACACGTAAGCCCAATCTGAATATTCTGTCTAGAAAAAGCATTCATAATATGGAGATTTAAGCATGCAACTCGAAAAATACCTTTTGCATGCGCCAAATTGAACCCACAAGAAGACAATAATATGTTTTAAAATTATGTTTGAAGCACTAAATTATTAAAGTTATTTGACCACATATAAAACTAATTTTAATTAATAAAATTCAATCTAAACAATGTATATGATTTTGTATTGAAAATAAAGGAGAGGTTAAAAAAAAAACACACACACATATACAAAAATTCGTTAAACTGTAACAAGTTCAAAGCTTTGGGGACGATTAAATATGTTCTAATAATTCTACATAACTTCAAAATTAAGTTTTTGAATCTACAATCAATTTAGGTTTTATATGTATTTAAGATTGAAAAAACTAAAAAAAAAAACCATCAAAATACTAAAAGAAATCCTAGTTTTCTTATATGCATTTAAGATTAGAACAATACATTTATAGACCAAAATTTAATGGTATTTTGGAATGTAAAATAAGAAAAACCCACAAAATAGAAATTTAGGGAAATAAAATTGGAGTTGAAAGTTAGAGGTAAAAGATGGAGAATTCATTAGAAAAAGTGAAGAAAACTTTTTACATAATTAAACTATATTTGACCAAGCATAGAAACAATAAAAACCTAATAGTTGCATTGCTTTTTGTCTCTCTCATTCTCTTTTTCCCAACCATAAGAGGTGGTCAAGATTCATGGGACAATTCAACCTAATAAGATATTGCATCATAAAAAACATGCCGATCACGACGTGCGGGAGTTCAGAAGTTACTTTGCATCACCAAATTTTTGGAGAAGTACATGTACTTGAGTTGGGAAGATGTGAATGTGGATTAGCAAGAAGCAATCTTCAAGCATCTCAAACAAAAAATTTGTAAATATACAAATGAATAATTTTTTATGATATCGAGTTGCGTAAAAAAGTATTGGCTCAGAGAGGCGATCAAGTTCTTCAAGAAAGGTATGAATTTGGTAATCGTTTCAATTGGTGCACGGTTGATACAGAATTTGAGAATAATCTTCTTGTTTGGCATCTTGCTACTGATATTTGTTACTGCGATGATTTTGATAAATATGGAGGTGGAGGTGCTAACAATATTTATCCAAAACGCAAAATTAGCCATTACTTATCAGATTAGATGTTGTATCTTCAAGTTCTATGTCCATTTGTGATGCCTAAAGGAATTGGTGAATTGCGGTTTCGAGAGAGTACATTTACCAATTTTATGAATTTAAAAGAAGTCAAACTTGCAATTTGTTGCGTAGACAAGGGATTGCTACTTTAAAACGAGTAGAAAGGAAAGACGAAACTTTGTCTGTGCTAAAGGGTGGATGGGATCTTGCCATTGCTAATCAATTACAAGCTTTGGAATCAGAGAATGGTTGGAGTTACCAAAAGGAGTGGGAAATGATAAGTGAAGTTTGGGTGGAAATGTTGACATATGCAGCGAATCAAAGTGGATGGATAGAGCACGTTCAATAGTTTAAGAAAGGTAGGGGGCTACTCACTCATGTTCGCCTTCTTATGGCACATCTTGGATGCAAAATGAACAATATCTCTCTTCCGGATGACAGTTTGATACTATGATAGACCAATCATTGTAATTTGATTTTTACAAGTGGAAATCATAATTATGCTATTAACATCAAAATCTATATATGCAAGATAAAGTCGGTAGAGGATTGTAGCTAATCCTTGTCTAGGGTGTAGAAAAATTACAAGATAAAAAAATTTCTCATATTAATTATATTTTACAACTAATTTTACGTTTAAATTAATAATTTTACATATCCTCACTCTCTTAAGAAAATGTTTTAAATTCTCTATCTCATGCCGTTCCTAATGTAGCACAATTTATTAGAATAGTCTGCCTATTTAGTTTTATTTATTTATTTGTTTAATTAGGATTTTAGTTGTTTTAGGATACAACTATACTAGGATTATAATTAGGATTTTTTTTTTAAATTTTGTTATCATATTTTTAGTTTACTTTGTTGTAGTAGAATTACAAGTCCTTCACTATAAATAAATAGGCTTGTAATTTTTATTTTAAAAAAGAATTGATTATTAATCAAATTTCGGTAAATTGCTTTGAAATTTTTATCTTATCGTGAAGTCTTTTGTGGATTTGGAAAGCTCCCATGGATTAGAACCACACCGCCAAAGCGACCTCTGCGTCAATTCCTCAATTTTACATTTATGAATTCCGATTCTCTGCAAAATTATTAAATTTGATTGTTTACCCTTTTCTCTCCGTTCAATGAGATTTGTTATCCTGATGTTGCATACATAAACTGTAACGAATTCCACGAATTTATAAGTGAAAAAATAAATTTTATATATAGTCACCCATATTTCTTATCAAAATATAGAAGATTATAATTAATATTTAAAATTTTTCCATATTGTTAATTAAGGATTTTTTTAATAATTTCACAAGGTATAATTTAAAAGTCCCTCTTGCATTGCTGACATATCATTAGCTGATCAATGTTTTGTAAAGAAAATTGGTCACATATAGATTTGTTTTATGAACTAAGTAATCATTTCCCAAAAAAGAAAAACGACCTCAAGGTTTTTATATTGCAAGTTTACTGTCATAATAACGTTCAGGAAAGTGAGACTAATGTAATTAATGGAAAAATATCGAAACAATTTTACGCACACATTTTATTATTTGTTAATGGAATAGTTTTTTAAATTTAGATCTAATAAACAATATTATTCTTACTTATATTTATTTTCTTTTTAATATAAATATGCTCTTAAATTTTTATAGCATTTTAAAGAATATATACTAAAAATAATATCTATTTTGTTATACATATATATAGTAGAATATGTATTTGTGTGGATTAAACTAAGATGAATCTATTTGGTGATGTGCGTTTCAAAATGAAAATAATAATAATAATTAAAAAGAAATAGTAAGGAATAGCCCTTTTTTTTCTTTCAAATAATGGCTGCTAAGGGAAGGACAACAAATTTTAATTGGATTTTATCTTGAATCTTGGTATAATTAATCAAGACTTGAAAAAATGACATGGCGAAAATGTAGTTAATTCCTCATTTCCAAAAACAACTTTTAGATGCAAATTATTGTTTAAATAGAAAAATTTGTTCCAGCTCCCCAGTTCAAAAATTATTTAATTTCTAATCAAGATGATTCGTTTATCTGTATATCCGCACTTCATTGATCTCGTGGTTTAGAATATGCCATCCCCAATGAAGAAGTTATACATATTCTCTCTTGCTTTTCTACTGTTATAAGTAATTGAATTGCATCACTTATTTGGGGAAAATTAACACTGTAACCCCCTTCTTTTGGCTGAAGTAACAGTCTACCTCCCACTTTTAGATAAGTAACATAGACACCCCTAGATTCCATCTACCGTTAGAGAATGTGTTAAAAAAATTACACTGTAACCCCCTTCTTTTGGTTGAAGTACAGTCTGACCCGTACTTCTGAATAAATAATATAGACACCCCCAGATTCTATCTGCCATTAGAGAATCTGTTATCTTAGCTAGAATCTCTTGTGTAAAGACTTAGCTATCCTTATTTGTCTTATTCATCAATAATTTTATATTGTGAAGCTTTCTATTGACGTAAATTAAAGAAGAAAAAAGTTATCACGTCAGTAAGTGGAAAGAATAAGAATTAAAAAATAAAAAAGTATATTTTATACAAAAACTAAAAATCTAATAATTAAAGAAGTCAATATGGGCTCATATATCTTATTTGCAAACACAGAAATGAGCAAAGCTCTCACATGGTAGCTCATTTCCATATCTGAACCAACCTATTGTAGATTAATCATCAAAAAACCAAAGCAGCACACAAATATTTTTTCTATTTCTTTTTTTCAAATCAACTTCAATTGCCTGGTGGTATAGCAGCTGAGACAAAGTAAAGACTCTGCAACTTGAGTCTTGAAGCAACAAGAGATGAAAAGAAAGGGAAAGTAAAGAGACAGAGAGAGAAATTATAAAATAAAATATATTATTTACATTAAATAAAATTTAATTGAAACAATTAAATATTAAAAATAATTAATTACATATTTATGTGTTTACATATTTAGTTAAATATTTTTAATCTTTTTTATAAATAAAAATTTAAATTTATTAAAGTTTAGAATAATTATTAATTTGAATTTATGAATTTTTATTTTTAATTAAAAATTTATATGATTTTGATTGTTAATTATTTTAATTTAGAATAAAAATTAATACACTATAATACAGTCTTTTATTAAACACAGTATTATTTAACATGTATAAAATGCAATGACAAACCAAACACAGTATAAAATTTACTCAATTCTATGTAATATAATTTAATACAATGTTAAAATTAAGTATACTTAATTTATTTATTAGATTTTTAGTTTTTGTATAAAATATACTTTTTTATTTTTTAATTCTTATTTCTTCCACTTACTGACATAATAACAACCTTTTTCTTCTTTAATTTACGTCAATAGAAAGTTTCACAATATAAAATTGTTGATGAATAAGACAAATAAGGGTAGTTAAGTCTTTGCATAAGGATTTTAGCTAAGATAACAGATTCTCTAACGGCAGATGGAATTTGGGGGCATCTATGTTATTTATCCAGAAGTGCAGGGCAGACTGTACTTCAGCCAAAAGAAGAGGGTCACAGTGTAATTTTTTTAACAGATTCTCTAACGGCAGATAGAATCTGGGGGTGTCCATGTTATTTATCCAAAAGTGAGAGGCAGATTGTTACTTCAGCCAAAAGAAGGGGGTCACAGTGTTAATTTCCCCTTATTTGGACAAGGAGACCAAGAGGCCATAGCTCAGTCGACCCACCTTCAATAATCAATCTGATCTACACCATTCTATGAAAAGACAACCAAAATGCTTTGATAGTGGAATGCAATAAAGCACGAAGTGAATTTAGACAGATCTATCCTAGAAAAATAAAATGGACATACAATTATTGGAAATTCAGATGCCACTATTACATACTCTGATACTAATCTGCAGAATTCTGATATCGTACGTTATGAATAACTTAACTGAAGTTTGCTACGACATATTTAACATAGGTGAATAACTGTATATTTTATTTAATAAGCAATAACACATACTTCACGATAGAAGTACCCCATGATGGAAGTATTTTACTAGGGAAATAATCCACGGATTACACAATATGAAATAGCCTTTATATAGGCATTACATCAAACCACTTAATCATGAATGTAGAACCACTACTAACCACCACTTACTTGAGAGATTATATAGGAACTAATCCCTAATTTGTCGTGACCAATTCAACTATAATTGCACCAACGCCACTTCCTAAAGAATAGGTTTAAACTTATCCTAACATTCTCTCCCTTAAACTGAATACTTTCATAATTTCAGTTTAACAAATATATGCATCATCTCCCTCAAATTGGATGCTCCAAGATTAACTATTATTAGTAAAACAAATTTATGTTTTATTTTATCAAACAAACCAATGTCAGCTTTGCCAAGCAAAAACACGATTTCTTCTTGAGTATTCTCAACCAACTCTTAAGTCTTCTTTCTCATTGTAGCCCGCAGTATCCACTTTCACAACAGATTATTACATTTGCAAAAGACCATGGCTTAAGTTCAACCCATAGCTAATCTACATAACTACACCTTGAAGAGAATGCATCTCCTTCTTTGATTTATCCCGGGCTAGCTCCTCTAACCTCACTTTGCAGATCACTTGATTGTCTTCTTGATCTATCACTTTTGCAGATCACCTAATAGAAACTAGTTATCAGATTCACCACAATAATTTCACCTTTATTGTCAAATATCTAGCTATGCCATACTTTATGGACTGTCTTATTGAACCTTTTATCACAATACTTAAGACCTTTTTTATATTCTCAACCGCTTCACTGACTTCCTTGTTGCAAAAGCATCTCGATGTTGTTTGCTAACAACATAATTAATCTTCACAAATCTTTTGAATAAGACTCAAATGTTAGAAGACTTACCATCATAAATTTATGTTACAAGTCTCGAATGACATTCTGTTGCTGGTAATGTAACGGAACATACAGAGTTCTATTTTTGTTGCTTGCGTTGTTGTTGCAAATATTGTAACACAACAAAACTGAGATGACCATGATTCAACCTTTGACATGTCCATAGTCTTTGGTTTCTGTCCTGATGAATTTTAACCATTAAGACCCCTTCCATTTTCTTAGGAATCAACGGCTTTCTCCTTTGCCCTTCAAGCCCTAAATATTCGTAGAGTTGCCCCTCTTGGGACTCTCTCATGTGACTCTGAATATAACTCAAGACTCTCCCTTGACCATCCAATGTGAGACTTAACTCTCTCTTTACATTGGACACTTGGGTCTAGCTCTGATACTACTGTTGGAAATTTAAACGCCACTATTACATACTCTGATACTAATTTGCAGAATTCTGATGTTGTATGTTATGAATAACTTAACAGAAGTTTGCTATGACACACTTAACAGAGGTGAATAATTGTATGTTTTATTTAATAAGCAACAGCACATACTTAACTATAAAAGTACCCCATGATGGAAGTATTCCACTAGGGAAATAATCCATATATTACACAATATGAAATAACATCTATATAGGCATTATATCAAACCACTTAACCATGAATGTAGGACCACTACTAACCGCCACTTACTTGAAAGATGATATAGGAACTAATCCCTAATTTGTAGTGACCAATTCAACTATAATTGCAACAATCTCACTTCCTAAAGAATAGGTCTAAACTTATCTTAACAACAGTGAAGAAAAAATATAAATATAATTATCAATTAAATATATCATGTTTAGAAGAGTTAGCCACTCTTAATGATTAAGGTTTCCCAGAAGACGTATTACTTAATTACAACATGATCATCTTGATTTGAGAAACTATACGAAGGAGGGAGAGTTGAGATATGTATTAAGCACTATTGGTATTAGAGAATTAATATATGATGGGCCGTATTAGAGCATTAATGTTAATTCGATATCTACAAGATTAAGTTTTTTCAAAAGTGGCAAATCTAACATGATATATATATAAGAGTCATCATGATCAAACGATCGCAGGTTCAAAATACCTTCGTGTTATTTAAAAAATAATGTTAATTAAAGGATTGGTCCACATAGCAAGTTATTTCTCAATTTTCTAGGAAATCTTTTTTTTTAAATTTGGTTTTAACCAATTAAATACATTTATTAATGGCTAAATTGTTTCTTTTTTAATTAATTATATCTAGGATTGGTCTCTTTTTGTTGATTTTGTTTCATATTTTCGATCTTTATAATATGAATTGATTTTATATATAAAATTATTTAATATAAATATCATAATTAGCTGGTCACAAAAAATCTACTTACATATATCTGTTCATGACCCCAGTGCTTTAAAGGTTAATTTGTTACGTGGGAGAAAGATAGCATTGGATGAATATTTCCATGTGCAAAAGTAAGCATTTTGGTAAGCTGTTAGCAAACATCCAACATTTGCATCTTCCAATTACAAAACAAGCATTTAATGGCTGACAAAAGTTGCCGTTAAAATGATATAATGGCTTAAATGGATGTGCCGTTGATCCGTGAGCCATGAAAAGTAAATTTATTTTCAATGGCAAAATATAAAAGCCTTAAGTTCTGCCATTAAAACAATTTTACGACTAAAAATATAAATCGTTTATTTTCCCCTTAATAGCATTCACCACTTAGCTGTTATAAATAAAATGATCAAATTTTAATCTGAATTTAACGACACATATAATGTGCTGTTAAAAAAATAACAATTGCAAACAATGTTATGCCATATATATTAATCTTTTAATTCTAATCTAGTAACATTTTTTAAAAATAAATTTAGAATTTGAAATTTCATAAACTTAAATGATATGATATTACCATAATTAAACTCTTTTATTTTTTTTAATGTATGCATAAAATTGTACGAGAAATTCTTATGTAACTATACATAATTTGCCAAGAAACACTTGGAAAAATCTCCCAAGTTGAATTACATAATACGAAGAAGAAGAAGAAAAAAACTTAGGATCTAGTCATGAACAAATGTTGAAAACATTCTTCTAAGATGGTATAACTTCCTTTCCCTTCAATATTATTTTCTTCATCTAAGCTTCAAATCCCTGAACAATGGAGAAAAATATTATGTTTCAAAAAAAATTATAAAAATGTCTAGGGTATAAACATAAAATTCAAGCCAAACATAAATTTTAGTGAATACTAACAAAAAAATTATCAATTTTTTCCATCTCAGCCCAACAATATTATTAAAACTTATAGCCGGTAAATTAAACACTCTTAAATAGAATTAACTACATAAAGATAATTCTAAAATATAAATAAATCATGAAATCATGATTATGTATTATAGGTCACAGAATTGAAAATCATTATTCCTAAAATGTGAACCAAATCATAATGCTTAAGTAGAAATCAATTAGATCAAGTCAAATTTTAGTAATATATATTTTTTAATTGCCCAACCAGAAAAGGTTCTACCTAGGCCATTGGTTTCTAGTATTAATTCATATTTCAAAATACTATAATAGTTTAACTTATAAGGCCTAAAAGAATGAACTGCCAAGATGCATGTAAATGACTATGAATTACCAATGGTTTCCAACTTCAATAAATAGTTGATGGCTACTATGAAAGCCTTAAGGTTTTATTATCAGTAAATAGCAACAAGGAAAGAAGCAATATTAAATGTGTTTACCTCATTAATCCTTCGTTAAAATATTCATGCTCAAGCGACAATCATCTTGCTCAGATCTAAAAACACAAAAAATATTAATACAATATTGGACACATCTTAACAATGTAAATATCCAAATAACTAAAATTACAAACACAGATAAATACATAAAATAAGAATAATAATAATTAAAAATAGAACAATTAGGAAAAAGAAAAAGAACTAAGTTGTAAAATAAAGAAAATCTTAAATTGTTAAAATTAAAAGCACCAAAAAAAAAAGTGTAGTCAAGCAAGACAGGAAATGGCTCACCAAACATTGTCAAAGACATTTCACGTGAAGTAGCTGCTTGAAAAACCCATAATCTAAAAGCGAAAAGTAACAAAAGAAAAGTCTTAAGTATTCATGAGGTGCAGGAGAAGTCAACTAGAACATCCAAAAATCTTCGGAATATAATATTATCATATCGCTGATTGATTGGATCATACAGGCAGCCAACATCAAGCACAACATCAATGGTCTCACCTGTGTTCTGCATATCAGTTCATAAAACCTCCACAAAATAAAACCACATAAATCACCACAACAAATTGTTGAAAAACACAAAGAAACAAACAACAATAAAATTCAGTTGCTAGCAAAGTAAATCTTGAAACTCGCTAATTAGAAGAATCAAATGACAAAAAAGGAGGAACTTCGAAACCATATCTAAATGAACGACGAACTTAAAAACCCACAGTTTGCATTCGGAAAGGGATAATCTTTAATTTTTGAGATTAGAAAGTTTTGGTTGGGCATTTGCAATGTGGCAGAGATTTTAGTATTTATGTGGGTAATGAAGTGTCGTATGTTTTAGAGAAATTAAGAAAAATTTTAAAGATTAAAAATAGGAAAACGTTAACTTGTCCAAGGAAATTTAGCCAAATGCATATTTAACGGCAAATCATGAAATTATGCTTTTAAATATATGATTTAATAGCGATGATATTTAACATGCCATCTTTTTCAATTTTTAAAAGCATTTAATTATTATATGCCCTAAAACCTCTTTGGTGAAAAGTCAATTTTGTTGCAGTGTATATATAGAGCTTGATTTTTCAGCACATTGCCTTAAAGGACAAAATTTTATATATAACTTCATTTTGTAGAAATTTATATAGTATTGCTTTTTATTGTTGAATATTTCATTCTCATCCATTGAGTTAACTTTTTGCTTTTACTCTTTTACTAATCTAGTGTCCCATATGGTTAACTAGCTAGTACGCAAAATTTTTGGTCAAAATTAATTTTTATAATTTTATTTTTTTTGAACTTAAAATTTTTTCTATAAAATGAAGAATTGGATAGAAATTTACTGAAATACATAATGAAAATAAAATGAAATACATAATGAAAATAAAATAAAAAGCTTACTTTTGAATGTGGAATGATTCATCCAATGTCACATTTTGTCGCCCACTTAGGTGTATATTGATGAGCTCATGCATGACATGCATGAGTTCTAGAATTCTGATGAGCTCATGCATGATATGCATGGCTTCCAGATCTCTCCCATGTGAATGAATTGATAGTCAAATTAGTTAGGCACCTCCTATATTGAAAGTCAAAGGTAGGTGGCCAAATTTGTTTGAAATTGTATGCAGAATTTTTTCTATAAATATGGGACGAATTCTGCCTTGATCAAGCATCAGAGAAACTCCAGAGAGAGTTCAGGAATTAGAACCAGAGAGTTCTGAGTGTAAGAGAGCCAGGTTGAGCTCCAGGAAATTTAGGGGAGTTTTTGTGTAAATCTTGTATATTAATTTTCTTTGTTAATACAAGTCATTTTTCTCCCAAAATCTGTTCTGAGTTTGCATTGCATCCCCAACAAGTGGTATCAGAGCCTCGTTGAGCTCCTGGAACATCAGAGCAGAGAGAAAAAATTTAGAGAAAATTCGTCCCCTGTTTCTGGAAAATTTCGATTTTTCGGAAAGTATTCGAATTTCGAATTTGAAGTGTCTAGTGTGTTCGTGACGTCATGCTGATCATTTTGTAATTTTTTGACGACCGATCCGACCACCAGAGAAGCAGCACGCGCCGGGGACCTGCACTGCGAGTGGGCTTCACTCGCCTCACGCGCCCCACGCGCGTCTCAAGGAAGAAGACGACCCACGTCATCGCCATGTCATTCGCCATGTCAACGCACTTTTGCCACGTCAACAAAGTCCACGTTAGTAGAGCCACGTCATCAGGCCACGTCAGTGCCATGTCAGAGACACATGTCCAGACACTGCCACGTCAGCATAAAAGGAATTTTTGAGCCCTGGAAGAGACTATTCCACCATTTTTGACCATTCCGGACGCAACGGTGGGCTCGGATTTTTGAAATTCAATTTCTATTTTAGTGAATTAATTATTCTAAAATGGAAGAATCATCCGGAGCCATGATTAAATTGACTGCTACTAATTACACACTATGGAGGCCCAGGATGGAGGATCTCCTTAGTTGTAAGAATCTATTTTTTTTTTGTAACCGAGCTGTCCGGGCCAGCTTACGTGCACCACGACTAATCCTCGAAGGAGACTAGCGCAACCACAACCCACTGTCATGGTCTCCCACTTAAATCATGGAGGAGGCCATTGTGGAGACTCGAACCCAAGACTTCACCATTGGTGCTGTACCAACTCCATCTTGGCCCGCTTCACCACTTGAACCAACCCATTGATCCTATAGAATTTCAAGGGCAGAGACCTGAGACAGAAAAAGAGGCAGAGTGGAAGAAAATTAACAGAAAATGCATCAGTCAGATCAGGCAATAGATCGACCACAGTGTCTTCCACCATGTAGCCAAGGAAACAGATGCATATTCTCTATGGACAAAATTAGAGAGTATGTATCAAGCCAAGTCAGCACGGAACAAAGCCATCCTGATGAGACGGCTTGTAAACTTGAAGTTGCGGAGTGGAACTCCTGTAGCAGAACATACAAGTGAGTTCCAGAACTTGGTGAATCAGTTGACAGCAGTCGAGTTACAGCTTGGAGACGAAGAACAAGCACTTCTACTTCTCAGTTCCCTTCCAGATTCATGGGAGACGTTAGTGGTCTCCATCAGTAATTCAGCACCCGGAGGCAAACTTACCTTGTCAATGGTTAAGGATGCCTTGATGAACGAGGAGGCGAGAAGAAAAGATGCAGGCGCCAATCAAGATGAAGCCTACATCATGGAGAATCGAGGAAGACAGTCTCGAGGTGAAGACTGGAGAAGAGGTAGAAGAAAAAGCAGAGGCAGATCGACAAACAGAAGGGGCAGGTCAACAGATGGGCGGAGACCCACCTACAAATGCTATCACTGTGGCAAAGAGGGTCACATGAAGAAAAATTGTCGCAGTCTTCAGAAGCAGAACCAGAAGAGTTCACAAGCACAAAGTAGCGACGAGCCACAAGTTACAGTGGTAGAAGATGTGACCATTTGTGCAGAAGAGACGTGCTTCCATACAGCAGACCAAGGAGTAGAATGGGTAATTGACACAGCAGCTTCCTGCCACGTCACTCCTTGCAGAGAAATCTTCACCATGTACAAAGCAAGAGACTTTGGGATAGTGAAGATGGGAAACAATAGCACCGCCAAAATTGTGGGAATTGGTGATATTCAATTTCAAACGAACGTCAGATGCAAAATAACTTTGAAGGACGTTCGTCATGTACCAGATCTTCGACTCAACTTGCTCTCGGTAAAAGCCTTTGATCAGCAAGGTTATGAGAGCTGCTTCACTAATGGTACATGGAAGATGTTGAAAGGGGTCATGGTGGTTGCTCGAGGTAAATTATGTGATAATCTTTACAGGACTCATGTAAAGATAAACAGAGAGAGCCTTCATGTAGCAGAGCACATGGTACCTCTGGATTTGTGGCATAAAAGGCTCGGTCACATGGGTGAGAAGGGTTTATCAACTCTTCAGAAAAAGAAGCTTATCACTGTTTCCAAGGATGCAGTGTCTCATCCTTGCGACTATTGTTTGTATGGGAAACAACGGAGGGTGTCATTCAGCTCCTCATCAGTGAAGAAATCAAAGTTATTGGAGCTAGTACACAGTGATGTATGCGGACCTCTCGAAGTGGAAAGTCTAGGCGATAAAGGGTATTTCTTGACCTTTATTGATGATGCATCTCGGAAAGTGTGGGTGTACTTCCTCAAGACAAAGGATGAAGTTTTAGAGAAGTTCAAGGAGTTTCATGCCATGGTAGAACGTGAAACGGGTAAGAAATTAAAATGCCTCCGGTCAGATAATGGAGGTGAGTATACCTCCAGAGAGTTCAATGCTTACTGTTGGAGATATGGCATTCGACATGAAAGAACAGTCCCACGTACACCACAGCATAATGGAGTGGCCGAGAGGATGAATCGAACCATCATGGAACGGGTCAGAAGCATGCTCAGATTGGCTAAGTTACCCAAGCCATTCTGGGGGAAAGCAATTCGTACCGCCTGTTACTTAATCAACAGAGCACCATCGGCGCCACTGAACTTCGAGATTCCAGAAAAGGTATGGTCTAATAAAAAACCCTCCTATAATCATTTGAAAGTGTTTGGTTGTTTAGCCTTCGTACATGTATCCAAGGAGCTCAGACAGAAGCTCGATGCAAGAACTGTTCCATGTATCTTCATCGGTTATGGAGATGAAGAATTCGGATACAGATTATGGGATCCCAAAGAAAAGAAAATCATCCGGAGTAGAGATGTCGTATTTCATGAAGACCAAACATATGAAGACGCTGAAAAGACAACAATATCTAAAATTCCCACTAGCAGTGCCCTAGATATTGTTGCAGATTCTACCCCAACACCAAATGCTACAGGAAATGACGAGGTACCAGAAGAAATTCCAGAAGCAGATCAGGAGGAGGAAAATGAAGAGGTTGATGAGTCGGGGGAGCCACAATCACCTATAGAAGCTGCTGTACCTCTTGAAAATGAAGAACCTCAGCTACGACGATCTGAGCGAGGTCGAATTCCGTCGAGGAGATATCCGGAATCAGAGTATACACTGCTTACTGATGAGGGGGAGCCAGAAAGCTTTCATGAAGCTTTATCTCATCCAGACAAAGAACGATGGCTGCATGCAATGCGAGATGAAATGAATTCTCTTGAGAAGAACAAAACCTATGAACTAGCCAAGCTCCCAGACGGAAAGAAGGCACTGAAGAACAAGTGGGTATCAAGCTTAAGAAAGATGGAACAGGAAAGGTGATGAAGCATAAAGCCCGATTGGTGGTAAAAGGATTCCTTCAGCAGAAAGGAATTGACTTTGACGAGATCTTCTCACTAGTAGTAAAAATGTCCTCAATCCGCGCCATCTTCGGATTGACCGCAAGTCTAGATTTGGAGCTTGAACAGATGGACGTGAAGATAGCATTTCTTCATGGAGACTTGCATGAAGAAATCTATATGGAGCAGCCAGAAGGATTCGAGGTTCAAGGAAAAGAATACCTCATGTGCAAGCTCAAAAAGAGCTTGTATGGCCTCAAACAAGCACCAAGGCAATGGTACAAGAAGTTTGACTCCTTCATGGTGAGTCATGGGTACAAAAAAACCGCTGCAGACCAATGCGTCTACTTTCAGAAACTTCTAGGTGGAGACTTTGTTGCATTAATGTTATATGTGGACGACATGTTGATCGTCGGGAAGGATGCAACAAAAATAAAGCAGCTGAAGAAGAAACTTTCAAAAACCTTCGATATGAAAGACTTGGGACCAGCTCAGCAAATCTTAGGGATGCACATTCATCGAGACAGAAAACAAAAGAAATTATGGCTGTCTCAGGAGGAATATGTTGAACGGGTGATTCAAAGGTTCAACATGGATGGTGCTAAGCCAGTTAGTGTACCACTGGCTAACCACTTCAAGCTGAGCAAGAGATCATGTCCCTCATCCAAGAAAGAGATAGAGGACATGGCGTCGGTGCCCTATTCTTCTGCTGTAGGAAGTTTGATGTATGCCATGGTGTGTACAAGGCCAGATATTGCTCATGCTGTAGGAGTCGTGAGCAGATTTCTTTCCAATCCAGGGAAAGAACATTGGGAGGCAGTCAAGTGGATTCTCAGATACCTTAAAGGTACCTCGAAGATATGCTTGTGTTACGGGAGAGCTGATCCAATCTTGGAAGGCTATACAGATTCAGATATGGCCGGAGATCCTGACAGTAGGAAATCTACATCAGGTTTTGTTTACACTTTTGCAGGGGGAGCTGTATCATGGCAGTCAAGACTACAGAAGTGTGTTGCGCTATCCACGACAGAGGCAGAATACATTGCCGCAGCGGAAGCTGGAAAAGAAATGTTGTGGTTGAAGCGATTTCTCAAAGAACTTGGGATCGAGCAAAAGGAGTACAAAGTACACTGTGACAGTCAAAGTGCTCTGGATTTGAGCAAGAATTCAGTGTACCATTCTTGAACGAAGCATATTGACATTCCCTATCATTGGATACGCGAGGTGATGGACAAGCAACGGTTGAAGCTTGTGAAGATTCATACAAAGGAGAATATAGCGGAAGACAAGCTAGAACTATGCAGAGATATAGTTGGATTAGAAGCTGTCTAATTACTTTTGTTGTTACTCCCTTTCACATGGGATGGATGGGGAGAATTGATGAGCTCATGCATGACATGCATGAGTTCTAGAATTCTGATGAGCTCATGCATGACATGCATGGCTTCCAGATCCCTCCCAAGTGAATGAATTGATAGTCAAATTAGTTAGGCACCTCCCATATTGAAAGTCAAAGGTAGATGGCCAAATTTGTTTGAAATTATATGCAGAATTTTTCCTATAAATATGGGACGAATTCTGCCTTGATCAAGCATAAGAGAAACTCCAGAGAGAGTTAAGGAATTAGAACCAGAGAGTTCTAAGTGTTAGAGAGCCAGGTTGAGCTCCAGGAAATTTAGGGGAGTTTTTATGTAAATCTTGTATATTAATTTTCTCTGTTAATACAAGTCATTTTTCTCCCAAAATCTATTCTGAATTTACATTGCATCCCCAACATATATTATCAGAGAAAAGCTTATAGCATCACTTGAAGATGATATTCAGTGATTGAAACTTTATGAAAAAGTAATCCATCGCTAAAAGATCATCACATGTAATGTTAAAATAAATTTTGCAATAAAACTATAAACAAAGAAACCGTATAATCTTTGAAATGTTAACATGTGTTTTTAAGATGCGCAATAATAAAAATACATAATCTTTGAAATTTAATGATATATATAATAAAAATAAAAATGAAAAGTTTACTTTTGAATGTGGAAAGATTTTTCCAATGTCACATTTTGTCACCCACTATATCAGTGAGTAATTAACAAAATTGAATGGAGTCTTTTATGTTACAGTTTTATATACGTACGATCGTCACATAAGAAATATTTGCTTTCAAGGTAGTGACATGTGTTGCCAAGGATTATTTTTGAGTAGTCTTAATATATTTATGAAGGTGTACATTATCAGAAAATCTTAGAGCATCACCTAAAGATGATATTCAATGATTGACACTTTATCAAAAAAGTAATTCATTGATTAAATCGTATGCAATTTTAAAATAACTTTTGTAATAGAACTATAAACAAAGAAACTACATAATCTTTGATACACTTAGGCACACTATAAAACTATTTTTCATTTTGTCACATATATTATATCATCTATCTTTATTATATTAATCTGTTGATGTGTCCCCTTTTTATTTGCAGTTGAACCACATTCATTTCTATCTATCACAACTCTTATTTTTATCTTCTTAATTTTGTTACTTTTAATTTTGATTTTCTTCTCCTTCTTCAACAAATATTGAATTCGTTGGAACTCAAAAGGATTTCTTTGTCGGACCAATGGAGCTTCTTATGAATTTTTAATAGAATAACATTTTTATTTTTATATTCTGAATATTATTGTGAAGTTTAATTATATTCATTTGTGCAATATAAAACACAAGGATTTCCGCCCATGCCGATCACTTAGGTAATTTTAACGTTAAAACACCAACACTGCTTGCGATTACTGTTTGCAGAGTTTGCAGCCATAACTTCGTGGAGTTATAGAAAAATTATTTTGTGAAATTAGTTTATTTATGTTTCAATATAAGGCCCAAAAAAAAATGTTTGAGTAGAATATTTTATTTCATAATCTTGGGTTTAATCAAGCTGCACCTGACACAATTATTGCTGGAAAATTATTGATAAAATTGATGTTAGAAGTCTTTAAAAATTTCTAGATGTTATAAGTCTTTTCAAATTTATAACTCATATCTTCATGAATTTTCATGTATTGAATAAAAGTAAATTTTGAGTTAATAAAGTTAGTGTTTCAAATTTTACGAGTTACAAGATCATTAGCCTATATAAATAGATTCTACCTTATTTGTTGGACACACTACAAGTTAGCTCTCTCTTTCCCTTTAGCTTGTTTATCTCTTACTTTTTTTGTTTTTAGCTTCTGGTTATAAAGTTCATGATAGAGTTTAAGGTTTTCCAGTTTGCTTAAGTAGAAAAGTAGTGCTTTTCTTATTATTAGTTGTCGTTGTATTTTGGGAGATAGAAATCAATAAAATTTTCAAGCGCCTAGTAGAGTAGGCTAATCTGTTTTAAGGAAATCGTGTGATACACGAGCCTCGACGGATAATTTTTATTTCTAGAAAGAGCTTCCAGTTAATAATTTTATTTTAAAGTTAAATTAAATTATTTTATATGTTATCTTTATATATTGCACACATATTCTAACAATTATTTCGTAATTTCAATATTAGTGTGAGAGGCGTTAATTAGTTATTGCACCATTTCCACTTCAAGTTAGGAGATGATTAAAAAAAAATCATCGTTGTTTGTTGGATATTCTTTAAAGTTGGTAAAAACATTTGTTTTAAATATTGAGAACGAAACGCATGGTAGTTAAACACAAAATGATCTGTTAAGGAAAAATAATAGAAATAATATAAACTGAAATAATTTAATTTTATATCCATATCTAACAAATCTTTACATATATTGAAAAGAACAATTAATTTATTATATTTGAGAGACAAGTTTGGATAATATATATATATATATTTTTTCACAAAAACCTTTCAGGTCTATCATATATATGGAAAGTGACTTTGACAATCAAGTGTCCCGGCTCATCACCAAGCTTGTGGACTTTTTGATTATTGGGGTTATATCTTTTTAAGCATTTGGTCCTCCAAGCTTTTTCAAAAGCAGGTATATATATACCTTTATATCTTGTCCAGGAACTTTAGCTTCAAAGAATCTTGTACAGGAACTTTAGCTTCAATGATAAGCCCCCCAATAATTGACACTGTAATACAAGGCGAATTGATCATCTGCTTTCCTTCAGATGTTGGGATTGCATCTAAACTATCTAGTTTAAAACAATCAAGGGAAAATATAAGGATAGCCAGGTCTTGTGAGTGGTTTTGATCAGTATTAGCACAAGTCCTCTAATTTGTTTTTCGTCTAACCAAATGCTAAATTGCCAAGTAAAATATCAAGATGTCAAAATAGCCAACTTGGCAATTTGAATTTTACTGAAAACTTGTGGAGTATCACTAGATATCTAGACAAGTGTTTAACACTTCATCGAGTTATTGAGCTCTATTAGATATCTATTGCTTTGATGTAACTAGTTGATGAGTTACACCTTTGTAGGAAAAATAAGGTGTATATTATCAGAGAAAAGCTTATAGCATCGCTTGAAGATGATATTCAGTGATTGAAACTTTATGAAAAAGCAATCCATTGATAAAAGATCATCACATGTAATGTTAAAATAAATTTTGCAATAAAACTATAAACAAAGAAACCATATAATCTTTGAAATGTTAACATGTATTTTTAGGATGCACAATAATAAAAATACATAATCTTTGAAATTTAATGAAATACATAATAAAAATAAAAATGAAAAGCTTACTTTTGAATGTGGAAAGATTTTTCCAATGTCACATTTTGTCACCCACTATATCAGTGAGTAATGAACAAAAGTGAATGGAGTCTTTTTATGTTACGTCAGTTTTATATGCATAAGATCGTTACATAAGAAATATTTGCTTTTAAGGTAGTGACACGTGTGTTGCCAAGGATTATTTTTGAGTAGTCTTAATATATTTATGAAGGTGTACATTATCATAAAATCTTAGAGCATCACCTAAAGATGATATTCAATGATTGACACTTTATCAAAAAAGTAATTCATTGATTAAATCGTATGCAATTTTAAAATAACTTTTGTAATAGAACTATAAACAAAGAAACTACATAATCTTTGATACACTTAGGCACACTATAAAACTATTTTTCATTTTGTCACATATATTTTATCATCCATTTTATTATATTAATCTGTTGATGTCCCCTTTTTATTTGCA
This sequence comes from Boswellia sacra, assembly GCA_013180625.2. Taxonomy (NCBI): domain Eukaryota; kingdom Viridiplantae; phylum Streptophyta; class Magnoliopsida; order Sapindales; family Burseraceae; genus Boswellia; species Boswellia sacra. The sequence continues at coordinate 90,588 of SNVD02010938.1, read as the reverse complement.
GTTGACCCACATTCATTTCTATCTATCACAACTCTTATTTTTATCTTCTTAATTTTGTTACTTTTAATTTTGATTTTCTTCTCCTTCTTCAACAAATATTGAATTCGTTGGAACTCAAAAGGATTTCTTTGTCGGAGCAATGGAGCTTCTTATGAATTTTTAATAGAATAACATTTTTATTTTTATATTCTGAATATTATTGTGAAGTTTAATTATATTCATTTGTGCAATATAAAACACAAGGATTTCCGCCCATGCCGATTACTTAGGTAATTTTAACGTTAAAACACCAATACTGCTTGCGAATACTGTTTGCAGAGTTTGCAGCCATAACTTCGTGGAGTTATAGAAAATTATTTTGTGAAATTAGTTTATTTATGTTTCAATATAAGGCCCGAAAAAAATGTTTGAGTAGAATATTTTATTTCATAATCTTGGGTTTAATCAAGCTGACACAATTATTGCTGAAAAATTATTGATAAAATTGATGTTAGAAGTCTTTAAAAATTTTTAGATGTTATAAGTTTTTTCAAATTCATAACTCATATCTTCATGAATTTTTATGTATTAAATAAAAGTAAATTTTGAGTTAATAAAGTTAGTGTTTCAAATTTTACGAGTTACAAGATCATTAGCCTATATAAATAGATTCTACCTCATTTGTTGGATCCACCACAAGTTAGCTCTCTCTTTCCTTCTAGCTTGTTTATCTCTTACTTTTTTGTTCTTAGCTTCTTATTCTAAAGTTTATGATAGTTTAAGGGTTGTAGAAGAGTAATGTTTCTCTTGTTATTAGTTGTCGTTATATATTATCTCTTGTTTCTCTTGTTATTAGTTGTCGTTGTATTTTGGGAGATAGAAATCAATAAAATTCTCAAGTGCCTAGTAGAGTAGGCTAATCTGTTTTAAGAAAATCGTGTGATACACGAGTCTCGACGGATAATTTTCATTTCTAGAAATAGCTTTCAGTTAATAATTTTATTTTAAAGTTAAATTAAATTATTTTATATGTTATCCTTATATATTGCACACATATTCTAACATTTATTTCGTAATCTCAATATTAGTGTGAGAGGCGTTAATTAGTTATTACACCATTTCCACTTCAAGTTAGGAGATGATTAAAAAAAAAATCATCGTTGTTTGTTGGATATTCTTTAAAGTTGGTAAAAACATTTGTTTTAAATATTTAGAACGAAACGCATGGTAGTTAAACACAAAATGATCTGTTAAGGAAAAATAATAGACATAATCATCACCAAGCTTGTGGACTTTTTGATTATTGGGGTTATATCTTTTTAAGCATTTGGTCCTCCAAGCTTTTTCAAAAGCAGGTATATACCTTTATATCTTGTCCAGCAACTTTAGCTTCAAAGAATCTTGTACAGGAACTTTAGCTTCAATGATAAGCCCCCCAATAATTGACACTGTAATACAAGGCGAATTGATCATCTGCTTTCCTTCAGATGTTGGGATTGCATCTAAACTATCTAGTTTAAAACAATCAAGGGAAAATATAAGGATAGCCAGGTCTTGTGAGTGGTTTTGATCAGTATTAGCACAAGTCCTCTAATTTGTTTTTCGTCTAACCAAATGCTAAATTGCCAAGTAAAATATCAAGATGTCAAAAAAGCCAACTTGGCAATTTGAATTTTACTGAAAACTTGTGGAGTATCACTAGATATCTAGACAAGTGATTAACACTCCATCAAGTTATTGAGCTCTATTAGATATCTATTGCTTTGATGTAACTAGTTGATGAGTTACACCTTTGTAGGAAAACTAAGGGTACATTTAAAATTTTGACATTAATTTCAGTAGGTACTAAGAAAAATTAAGATTTTGTTGGACAATAAAATCAAATTAGATTTTGCAAAAACTTAAAACAATCCCTCTTATAAAATGGCTATTATTTGCAATTTCCCAAAGATAAACAAATACTATTAATTGACTTAAAGCTCCCCTAGACAATATTTAAAATTCCTTTGAAAGTTCAAAAATAAATTTAATGTCATTTTGTCCCTAATTAATTATACTTAGCATTATACCTAATTAATTATTCATATCATCAACATAAAACATTAACTTAATATGTAGTTTTTTTTTAGAAACATATGTTAGGTGGGAAAACATTTATTTTTTAGAAATTAGTAATAATTATATTGAAAATGGAAGCGTTGATAGTTTTTTACGGCTGTATAGAGTCCAACCAAATTATAAAGAATAAAAAATAAAACAGAAATTTACTGAGAAGAGCACTATAAATGAAGATAAGTGAAGATCACATTTCAAGCCTCATCTGTCACATATCTCACTTCTGCTCGTTTCTTCCACCCCGAAGCCATGCAAAAACACGTTGGCAAATGCTTATGAATACCAAGTAATGAATTTTTTTGTCTTTTCATAGTTATAATACATAAATGTCTTGGCCAAAAATTTTATTTATTATATCCTCAAGAGTTACGTTTTGTATACAACTCAATATATATAAGTTTATTACGTTATGTATGCAGACACAAAAACAACAGTAGAAAAAGAAGAGATATTCATCCTTGGTAAGCAACAAGTTTGGTTAAGCCTCCTTCGAGCCTTCCCTGTAAGAAATTTCTCTTTATATATTTATATATACAACTATGTGAAAGATTTTTAAAATTTTCTAGTCCCGAGTTTTCTTTATAATTTCTCTTGTTTTTCTAATTTTTATTTCATATTCATTATTATTATTTCTTATGTATATATTTCTCCAGCATTTGGTCAAGGACTAAATTTTAGCTTACAAATGGATTATATCAATAAGAGTACTTATATTACTGATTAATTTCTAAAGAATAAGCTAGAGCTAAATTTTCAAATTTATTGTACAAACTCATCTATACATGATTGTCATATTAATGATACGTCTTAATTAATTTCATTTAATTAATTATAAAATTTATTCTTTTAATTATATCATCCCATGTTAGATTTTGTAACTCAGTTTGTCTAAAACAGTTTGTATATATAGTTACTGAAATTTGGAGATTAATATGTGATCATCTGAATACGAGATTTTGAGCAAGCGCACAGTAAAGTAGAAGTGTAACAAGACAGAAGGTACTAAAATATTAAGATCCCTGTTGATAATGAAATTCAAAATTCATGAGCAGATGATTACAACAATTTTCAAAATTGATTTCGTCGTGGACAATTTTTGAAAATTGACATTGAAGGAATCAGTTAGAATTATCAAGTTTTCAATATTACCATCGTTAATTTACTAAAAATACAAAAATACTCTAATTTTTTTCATCTATTTCATGACAACCATCTCCTAGCTCCTCAGACTCTCAGATACGAACCCTAGATGCTCACTCAAACAAATGCTCTCTCGATCCAGTTCAACATTAAAGATAGAATCTAACGTCAATCATATAGTAGATTTTGAATTATTGTAATTAATAATATTAAGTTAATAACCAACTAAACCTTTTGATTATCATAATGAGCTCTTTCAATTAAACTTGCATCAATATCATTAATCTTATAGTAATTAAACTTTAAAATATCTATTGTTTGGAAATGGATATAGTATTAATTAGTTATTGTTCTTGTATCTATTAACCATATATATATAATACGAAAGAAGAATTAGCATGCATATATTGGATTTTTACAAACAATAATTTTTAGTAATCTTTTTATACAAAGTTCTATGCAAAGATAATTCTTCTTTGTGTTGCAGAAGTTGGAGCTAGCTTGGGATCTAGATCATTCCAGGTAATTCAAATGAATTATTATTATTATTATTATTATTATTATTGTTATTATTATATATTAGTTACTTTTTTTTAATATCATCTAGAGTGAAAGCATTTCATGAAATAAATAATAGTACCAATTGTAAGTGCAACTAAATGAATATCACGTTCTTTTTTCTAATAAATATTGTGAAGAATATTATATACGTAATCATATTGATATCTAAATGAAAGGATGAAGATTCACTATATGCATTCAAATACACCATTATGAAATAATTAATTCATACTATTAAAGTTCGGTTGAAGGTAATTAATTTAAATTAAAATATAATAAAATATATCCATCAAGTTTAGAATTTTAAAATGTATACAAATAATTTTACTATGAATAATGAGGCTATTTATATTCATAAAAACATTACTCTTTACACCCCTTTTTACTCAAGTGTACGCATTATTATACTCCGTAATATATTTTATAAAATTTTTATTTTATTTGTCATTTAATATTGAACCATTGATTTTATATTGAAATTAAGATATTTTGCGAAATAAAAATCTGAAAGTTTAAAATTTATAATGTGTATCTAATATATAGGCGTAACAAGTACCTTATTTGATGCAAATAACTCTTGCCTTTTTATTATTTGTGATGTTATCAATCCGCCTAATAATAATTTTCTTGGTCCATCAATTTCTATAACTAGGAACATCATTCAAATTGTGGTATAAAAACACATACTAACAAATTATCCAATATCTATTCACTTTATATTTTATTTTTCTCTTTCTAAAATTTTCAATTTCTAGCAGTTTAATTTCTTCAAAAAATTACAGAGCAAGGCCATGGACTTTACAGAACTCGGCAGAAAATTGAATAGATCGCAAATCCGAGTTACGATTTTACTTAGCCTTATTTGTCAAATCATTCTCATCATATTTGGCTCCAGACGAAAATACGCGAAAGAAAGATGGACGAGGATCATCATTTGGTCAGCGTACATATCAGCACACTGGGTGGCAACTGTTACCCTGAGCGTCCTCGCGCGCGCCGACTACCTGGGAAATTCAAAAGGAAAAACAAAGGATATAGAAATTCATGCATTTTGGGCTCCATTCCTTCTCATGCATCTAGGTGGCCCAGACACTATCACGGCTTACTCCTTAGAAGATAATGAGCTATGGTTAAGGCACGTTTTGGGGTTGATTGTCCAAGTTGGATTGGCATCCTATGTCTTCATACTCTCTTTTTGGAGCAATTTTGACTTCACATTCTTAGCTATTCCAGTGCTTATCACAGGAATTATCAAGTACGCTGAGAGGACTTTCGTACTTTGGTCTTCAAGTAGCAAGCATTTAAAAGAGTCATTGTTGTCACCTCCAGATGCTGGTCCAGATGTTTTTGAATCAAAACGGGGAGAGATGGTACAAACTGAACTACAGATCATATCAAATGAAGGCAGGAAATTACCAAAGGCCAATTCTCTCATGGAAGTATATTTTTTATTCAAAAGATTTTTATATCTTTTTTCAGATCTAATTCTTGGCTATCATGAAAGGACGGAGTGCTATGAGATTATTCAAAAGAAGTCAGCAAAAGAAGCCTTCGCTTTGGTGTCAACTGAGCTTGGGTTCCTATATGACGTACTCTACACCAAGGCCACTGTGATTTACTCTCGATGGGGAATCCTCTTCCGTTGCATCAACTTCTTTTCCTCAACTTGTGTGTTAATTGGTTTCTCATTCACCATTATTGATAACTATAAGCACTACTCAAGAATTGACATCGCCATAACTTATTTACTATTAGTTTGGCCTGTCGTTCTTGAAGTTTATTCTGTCATCTTACTTGTTTTTTCTGATTTGACAAGACTCTGGTGGAGCAAACTCAAATCTGAAAAATGTTGTTGCTGCTGTCCTGATAAAAGTTCTTCTGATTTCACTTCCACCGATAACCAAAAATGGTCGAGGTCGATGGCACAGTACAACCTAATAAAATTTTGTCTCTCAGACAATCCTGCAGTCACATCTATTGGAGTCCGCATTTACCAACTGTTAAGCAAGTACCTGGATTTGACTTGGGCAGAGGTGAATGATGATTTGCAGGATATTATCTTCACGCAACTCAAAGAGAACGCGAGGCAAATTGAAGGTGATCATTTTAGCATCGAGCAATGCAAGCAAATATTAGCTCAGAGGGGTGATCATGCATTAGGAAAAAGGGGCTGTCTTGGTTCATTTGAATGGAGCACAAGAAAAATAGAATTTGACCACAGCCTTCTACTTTGGCACATTGCTACTGATATATGTTTCCATGATGACTCGGATAGCCATAAAGATAATAGTAATCGCAGAATTAGCAAATGTTTATCAGATTACATGTTATATCTTCTAATCTTTTGTCCAAATATGCTGCCGAAAGGGATCGGCGAGATAAGGTATAGAGATACGTGTGAGGAGGCCAAAAGATTTTTCAAGCAAAATAAGGATAAAATATCCAATAAAAGTGAGGTGGACGAGATAGCTTGCAAGGTGTTGCTGGATGCGAAGGTGGATTATGATTCATTGGAAAAAATAAAAGGAGATAAGTGTCAATCAGTGTTCTTCTATGCACAAAGGCTTGCCAAACAATTACGAGAGTGGAAACCGGAAGTTAGCAGGGGACACGAATCAAAATGGGAGATGATAAGTGAGGTATGGGTGGAATTATTAATGTATGCCGCCAATAGTTGTGAATGGAAAGAGCACGGTCAACAACTCAGAAGAGGTGGAGAGCTTCTCACTCATGTTCGATTGCTCATGGTACATCTTGGCTTAAGTGAACAGTATCAGATCCAGAGAAAGTACATATTCTCTCCTCAACATTCTTGGTTCGGTCGAATTTTCCAGGGGGTTAGAAGTGTTGTAGAACATTTATGTTGTTGTTGTAAATGCTTTCGATGCTGTTGCTGGTGTCCTTGTTTGTGCATTTACGATTTTTTTTGTCTTTCTTGTAGAGTTGTTAGAGGAAAGTCAGGTTAATTATCATGTATTGTATTGCAAGTGTTGAATAAGTCAGGTTAATTATCATGTATTGCAACTGTTGAATTACATTAATTAAGAGTATTTTTGTTTTTGTATTTTGAGTTTTTATTTTCAAAATTTAATAAGAATATATGTTGGTTTTGTTTTTTTTTTAAATTTTGGAAATGATATTAATTTAAAATAAATAGGTAAAAATGTATTCGCAAAAAGATATTTTCTAAATTTGAAAACAAACAAAGTGTAAATAATTATTCATCGAAAGCCAAATTTCTGAATAAAAAAATAATACCTTTTTTTATATATAAAAATGGCAACTATCTAACAAGTATCACTAAATTATCAGGCTTACTTTTAATCTTTTTTCTCCAAACTAAATTCCCTAACACCTTATAAACCATTAAAACTTGAACACCGAAATTCATATACTCAAACAGTTCAATTCCTCCTTTCTCTATTTATGATTTTGTGTCTAATTACTTGTGGCTTGTCAAATACATTGGCAAACCTTTTGTTGTCGGTTGTAGGTTACAAATAAAAAGAATTAGTCTTACTTTTAGCGGTTAGAAATTGAGTGCTCAATTTTTAACAGGATATGCTATCAAGTGCTGGGAGATTAACACTGTGACCTTCTTCTTTTGGTTGAAGTAATACTCTGCCCCCACTTTTGTATAAGTAACATAGACACCCACAGATTCTAACTGCCGTTAGGGAATCTGTTAAGAAAATTACACTGTGACCCCCCTCTTTTGGCTGAACTACATTCTAACCCGCACTTCTAGATAAATAACATAAACACCCCCAGATTCTATCTACCGTTAGAGGATTGAGTAAATTTGATACTATATTTGATTTATCATTGCATTGTACACATGTTAAATAATACTCTGTTTAATAAAAGATTGTATTATAGTGTATTAATTTTTTATTCTAAATTAAAATAATTAACAATCAAAATCATATAGATTTTTAATTAAAAAATTCATAAATTCAAATTAATAATTATTCTAAACTTTAATAAATTTAAATTTTTATTTATAAAAAAGATTAAAAATATTTAACTAAATATGTAAACACATAAATATGCAATTAACTATTTTAATTATTTTTAATATTTAATTGTTTCAATTAAATTTTATTTAATGTAAATAATATATTTAATTTTATAATTTCTCTCTCTCTCTCTCTATCTTTACTTTCCCTTTCTTTTCGTCTCTTGTTGCTTCAAGACTCAAGTTGCAGAGTCTTTACTTTCCCTCAACTGCTATACCACTAGGCAGTTGAAGTTGATTTGAAAAAAAAAAATAGAAAAAATATTTGTGTACTGCTTCGGTTTTTTATTGATTAATCTACAATAGGTTGTTTCAGATATGGAAATGAGCTGCCATGTGAGAGTTTTGCTCGTTCTTGTGTTTGCAAATAAGATATATGAACCCATATTGACTTCTTTATTTATTAGATTTTTAGTTTTTGTATAAAATATAATTTTTGATTGTTTAATTCTTATTCTTTCAACTTACTGACATCATAACAACTTTTTTTTAATTTACGTCAATAGAAAGCTTCACAATATAAAATTTTTAATGAATAAGATAAATAAGGGTAGTTAAGTCTTTACACAAGAGCTTCTAGCTAGGATAATAGATTCTCTAACGGCAGATGGAATCTGGGGGTGTTTATGTTATTTATCTAGAAGTGCGGGTCAAAATGTGGTTCAGCCAAAAGAGGGGGGTCACAGTGTAATTTTCTTAACAGATTCCCTAACGGCAGTTAGAATCTGGGGGTGTCTATGTTACTTATCCAAAAGTGGGTGGCAGAGTGTTACTTCAGCCAAAAGAAAGGGGTCACAGTGTTAATATCCCATCAAGTGCTATAAGCTCTGTGTACAACTGACTTTAAAAACCAAAGAGAAAATCATATCAAGTAATAATAAGAATAAATAAAAATTATTATAATTCTTAAATTGCATTAAAATTATATTTTTAACAATAAAAAATTTTAATTAACATAAAACTTTTAGAATGTTAGATGATTATAGACTTTCAATTAATTTGACCTTCAGCGAAGTAACATGAGCTTCTTACGTGCATATTGCCAGACCAGTTGGAACTAATAAATCTAACTTTGTGTCTTGTGTCTCATTCAACCTTAGTCGTTAGGTCAAAGTTATTTCACTAATTTTTTTATCTTCAAATAATTGTAGTTTCAATATGAGACATCTTGATAGGTATTAGGTGATGTTTACCATGACAAAAAGTATTCACAGTAGAAAAAAAAGGACGGGAGAACTCCTTCATTGTGTTTTTCATGCTAAATGCGATTGTTGGTGTCAATGTACATGATGAATTTGGTCCAACTTGTGATAAAACTAGAATATTATATTGTTTCTTATTTTACTGTTTCTAGAATTATATTTTAGGAAGTATTTAATTTATAATAAATATCTCTTTAGATTAGGATATAGTATCTTGTATCCTAACTAGAATAGAAGAATATTTATTTGTCCTAATTCCTTTAAAAGTTTAAGTATATCACTTCCTATTTTATTTCTACTAATCTTAATGTGATTTTGATTTAGATTTTTATAGGATTTCTAGGAGATTTCATCCAGGCCTCTCGCTATATATATATATACACCATGTTATATTTTCATAGCTGGTTAATTGATTAGTCAGCAAGTTGGTTGATTAATTGGTTGTATTGTGAGAGTCCATGTCTTGGCATTCTAATATTTAAGAGGAGAGCTTCAATGCAAATAAGAATGCTTCATTGATTTGATTCTTTGAGTCTTTGATGCAAATAAGAATGCTTCATTGATTTGATTCTTTGAGTCTTTGAGTCTTTGATACATGTATGAGAGGTAGAAATCGTACATGAGTTGTTGATTAGGTCTATGTGAGTTAGTAGACACTTGGGATAACTGGCGGGTTAAGTGTTTATATAATTCAGCATCAGACATCAGTTGTTATGTATAACTTAACAATGTGTTGTTAAGTTATCTGCGACAGAGAGTGGGCAGTGTCACTAGAGTTTAAGATCTTGACGGGATTTTATTTTACAAAGATTAGATCAGTGTGTGAGAGTGAGTGAACACTGTAAAAGGTCCTAAAGATTGTATAAACAAGAACTTAGTGAATTGCAGCTCTATGGCTGTTCGTGGACGTAGGTTTTATAACTGAACCACATAAAATCTTCCTGTGCCGATTTACTTTACAGTTTATTGTTATATTTTTTATAACTATATACCTCCATAACTATCAATTAGTATCAGAGTAGGTTCACTGATAGACAAGTGAAGTAAGGATGGAGTTTATTCGCAATGGAGGATCCATAACACAAACACCCATTCTTGATGATGGTAATTATTCATATTGGAAGGTAAGAATGATGATGTATATCAAATCTCTTGATGATAGGGCATAGACTAGTGTGCTTAAAGGATGGACACTGCCAACAAAGTTGAATGCTTTTGGTGATTTCGAATCCAAACCAGAGGATGAATGGACTGATTAAGAATACTGACGTTCCAGTTGGAATTCAAAGGCTCTTAATGCAATTTTTGCTGCAGTGGACTTAAACAATTGTGGATAGATTGCTAGATGCAAAGTGGCTGCCAAAGAAGCATGGGACATACTTGAGGTAAAACATAAAGGTACGACATTTGTTAAAAGATCCAAATTAATGAGACTTAATTCTCAATTTGAAAATTTAGTGATACATGAGGATGAATCAATTTTTGAGTTTTACTCTAAGATATGTCACAAATTCAGCATACATGCTTGGAAAACTTTTACTGATGCAGAAATTATTAGCAAAATAATTAGGTCTGTCCCAGATAAATTTCAACCTAAAATTTTAGCCATTGAAGAAGTTAAAAACACTGATGAGATAAGAGTTGATGAACTGATTGGCATTCTCCAAAACTTTGAAATAAAGTAGAAACCTAGGAAGCAAAAAGGAAAAAACATTGCATTTGATGTGAAAACTGAAAAATCTGATGATGAAAGTAATGATGAGCTTGATGAAACTGATTCTAAACATATTGCTTTTCTAACAAGAAATTATGTTAAGTTCATGAAAAGAAATTTCAGAAAAAAGAATCAAGGAAAGCCATCAAACTTAAGTGATGAAAAATTCAGAAAATTCAACAAGGAGAATGACAAGAAGAAGCCAAAACAATCTGAAAAGAAAGGGCAGATTCAGTGTTATGAATGTTCTGGTTATGGGCATATTCAATCTGAATGTGCTAATCTCAAGAAAAAGAACAAAGGACTGACAACAACCTGAAGTGATGAATCAGAATCGCAGTGAGAAGATCAAGATTGTATGAGCAATTTTGTTGCATTTACTACATCTGCAGCTGATAAAGGGAAAGTTGTTATATTTGACATAACAGAAAATCGCAAAACCAATGCTGATCATTTAGATGAAGAAGATGGCCCAGAATACTATAAAGAGTTGCAAGAAACATAAAATGCACTCTATGATGAAAGACTGAATCAGAAGGAAGAAATCAAAATCTTGAAGAAGAAGATTGAAGTGTTGGAATGTGAAAAATCTTATGCTGAAAACCATATCTCAGAACTAGAGACTATTTTGACAGATAAAACAGCACATATTTAGAAAATCATAACAGAAGTGGTTGAAAGCAAAAAGTGTGTTGATCAACTCAAAATTAGGGCAACCAAGCTTGATCAGGTCTTGAGTCTTGGAAGAGACAACTCTAACAAACATGAATTGGATATACGAAAGGTAATGGTGTATCTTTATCAAAAACTATTTTTGTAAAAGCTTCAACATCAGGTAAGAATTCTGAACTTAACTCTTTAAGGTCAAGTCCTAGTTCAAAGAGTAATGAGACATTTATTTCTCCTCTGAGTTCTTTCAAATCTAGTCCTGAAAAGGCAAGAAAATTCATTCCTACTTGTTATTTTTGTGGTATAAAGGCACACATTAGGCCTAGATGATTTAAATTGTTGAATCTTTAAAAATCAAAATAGTTCAAACTGCTACCAAAATCACAACTGCAGTGGGTTAAGAAAGACAAGACAGTATGCCATGTTGCTCTTACTGCTCTTGAACACATTTCTAACTATTTGTGGTATTTTGACAGTGGTTGTTCCAGGCACATGATTGGAAATAAACAGTTTTTAACAGATTTTAAAGTATGCAGGGAATGTAATGTCACTTATGGAGATGGAGCAAAGAGTAAGATCATTGGTAAAGACATTTTGAATGTCAAAGGCCTACCCAACTTTCAAAATGTCTTGTTGGTTGAAGGTTTGAAAGCTAATCTTATTAGTATTAGTCAGATATGTAATGACAAGCATATTGTTAATTTCACACAAAACAAATGCATGGTCTTAGATAATTTTGGTAAATGCATTCTAGAAGGTAATAGATCTTCGGATAATTGTTGTTTGGTAAAGATTGCATTTCAAGCTAGGATTTCGAATTTAGAATTGTGGCATCAAAAATTAGGACAATTAAATTACAAAGACTTGGTTAAATTAACTAAGTTAGGTGCTGTAAAAGGAGTTCCTAAACTTGATGACAAAATTAATGAAATTTGTGGATCATGTCAATTGGGAAAACAAATTAGAAGTTCACACAAATCAAATCCACACTTAGCACATCTAAAATACTTGATTTGCTTCACATGGATCTTATGGGTCCTATGCAAATTGAAAGCATTACAGGTAAGAGATACATATTTGTTTGTGTGGATGATTTTTCTAGATATACTTGGTTTGATTTCATTAAAGAAAAATCTGACACTTTTGAAGCTTTCAGGAATCTGTGTTAAGCTCGAAAATGAGCAAAATTGGAACATTGGAAGGATTGTGAGAATAAAAAGTGATCATGGGAAAGAGTTTGAAAATTTTAACTAAATATCATGGAATTGATCATAAATTTTCAGCTCCCAAAACACCTGAACAAAATGGCATTGTGGAAAGGAAGAATAGAACTCTTCAAGAGATGGCTAGAGTGATGCTTAATAGCAAAAAGTTGACCAAAAGGCTATGGGCTGAAGCAATAAGCACTGCTTGTTATATTTCAAATAGAGTTTTTCTAGGACCTGACACTAATCAGACACCTTATGAAATTTTGAAAGGTAGAAAACCTAATTTAAAATATTTTCATGTCTTTGGATGCAGGTGTTACATCTTAAATGACAGAGAGTAGTTACGTAAATTGGATCCGAGAAGTGATGAAGGATTCTTTGTGGGATATGCATAAAATAGAAAAGCATTTCGAGTTTACAATCTGAGAACTGAGGCAGTCATGGAATCTGCAAATATAGTATTTGATGATCTTGATGATTATGCAAAGTAAACACAAGAGGAAGGTATAAACAGCTTCACAAATGATACAGAGAAGTCAGATTTAAACAGCAACAATAAAAAAGATTCTGTTATGAAAGAGGAAACAACTACTGTTATACCCAATGTAACAATGACATCTGACAACTTAGATTTAAACAGAAATTCAATTAGGAATGAAGATGATAAGAAAGATCCACCCACCTGGATTTAGAAGGCACATCCAACCAGCTCTATCATTGGAACACCAGATGGCATGATGAAGACTCGAAGCAAGGTAAGAAATCAGATAAGATTTGCATGTTATGTTTCTTTAGTTGTACCAAAAAATGTGAAATAAGCCTTAAGAGAAGATGCATGGATTCAAGCTATGCAGGATGAACTTAATCAGTTTAAAAGGAATGAAGTATGGGAATTAGTTTCTAGGCCAGCAAATGCAAATGTCATTCGAACTAAATGGATATTCAAAAATAAAACTGATGAAAGTGGTCAAGTAGTTAGAAACAAGGCTAAGCTAGTAGCACAAGGTTACACTCAAGTAGAAGGCATAGATTTTGAACCTTTGCACCAGTAGCTAAACTTGAGTCAATTAGATTACTAATTGCAATTGCTTGTTTGCTTGATTTTAAGTTGTACCAAATGGATGTTAAAACAACATTTTTAAATGGCTATCTCAATGAAGAAGTTTTTTTTTGAACAGCTTAAGGGTTTTGAAGATCCTAAACATCCTGATTTTGTGTACAGATTACACAAAGCTTTGTATGGTTTAAAACAAGCTCCTAGAGCTTGGTATGAAAGGTTGACAAACTTTTTGATTAACAGAGGTTATAAAAGAGGCAACAATGATAAGACTTTGTTTATCAAACATGCATCTAACTATTTTATTGTTGCTCAAATATATGTTGATGACATTGTTTTCGGATCAACTAACAAAAGCAAAACTAATGAGTTTGTTAAGTTGATGCAGTAAGAGTTTGAGATGAGCATGGTAGGAGAGCTAGATTTCTTTCTTGGATTGCAGGTTAAGCAAATGAATGATAGGATATTCATATCTCAATCAAAATATGCTAAAAATTTTGTAAAAATATTTGGGCTTGAGAATGCAAAACCAATGAAAACTCCTATCAATACTAATCTAAAACTTTCAAAAGATAATGCAGGAAAAGATGTTGATGCAAGTTTGTATAGAAGCATTATTGGTAGCCTACTATACCTCACAACAAGTAGACCAGACCTGTGTTTTAGTGTAGGGCTTTGTGCAAGATTTCAAGCAAATCCCAAAGAATCACAGCTGGCAGCGGCTAAAAGAATCATCAGGTATGTACATAGAACCCATGATTATGGTATATGGTTTTCTAAAGATAGAAATTATTATCTTGCAAGGTTTACTGATGCTGATTGGCATGAAATTCAGATGACAAGAAAAGCACTAGTTCGAGAGGTTGTTTTTATCTTGGTACTAACTTGGTTTCTTGGCATAGTAAAAAGTAGAATTCTATTTCTTTGTCTACTGCTGAAGCCAAATACATAGTAGTAGGGAGTTGTTGCACACAACTATTGTGGATGACGCAAATGTTGAGTAATTATGGTATTGAACAAAAGCCTATAACTGTGTTTTGTGATAATATTAGTGCTATAAATATTTTCAAAAATCCTGTTCAACATTCTAGAACAAAACACATTGATATAAGATACTATTTTATAAGGGAACTAGTAGTGTCTAAGGTGATACACATTAAACACATCTCCACTGATAGACAATTGGTTGACTTGTTCACTAAGGCATTGGATACAACAAGATTTGAAAATCTAACCATGTGTGAGCTGTGATATAAAAATTGTGTGAATGATAAAATACTGGTTTAAAAATAAAAAATACAGAGAGGGCTACCAGTATATGATGTGTGAAAGCCATCCATTGAGAGTAACTTCATTGTATTTAGGAAATATGGTGAAGTTACTCACTCAAATGGAAAAGGGCTACCTCTATACATGTGTGAAAGCTACTGTATTTATTTAAAAAATTTACATTGAGATTAACTTTTGTGTGTGTAAGAAGCATGCTCAAATTGATCACTCAATTGGATTAAGTGATGAAATGATTAAAAGAAAATGAACAGCTTTGAAATATGCTTTCTTAGAATGACTCATACGATGCCCATATATTATTGTTAAGTTATTTTTAACTGTTTTCTGTTACGTTTTTCATAGCATACGATGCTCTTTGTGCTTATCCAAAATTTGATTTTCTTGTGTGTCCATGTGTCAAAAATGCCATGTTAGTATTATTGAATTGAGGGGGAGAAGTTTCAGTGGCGGCAATCCTAATTCTATTAGAATTTCTTATTCAAATGGAAATCAAAATTTGAATTTTGTCCATTAATGCCAGTTATGAAATAGTTTTTGGAAAGGGATTAACATTAACTTTTGTTAAAAACAAAATTGTAGTTTAATCTAAGCTGAGTATATTACGAAATTGGTTTGGGCTTCTTCTGTTCATTCCATACCCATTTAACAGTTTCTCCACTGTCCCTCATCTTGATTCTTTCTCTCTCTGTTTTGAGAAATTATTGCAGACCTGTAACCTTAACTATGGCAACCACATCTTAAACCTCAAAATCCACCAGTTCTTTCTCTTCTCAAAGCGACTCCAGTTACAACAAGAGTAACAGTGTTCTGTCATCTCAGTCGCAACAACCGTATGCAAAGATCGTAATTGATCCTGCCATGAGCGAAGATGAGTTAGTTCTAGTGAAGAAGATGAAAGATAAAGTAAAGCCAAAGTATAACAAGTTCCTCACAGCGTCCGTCAAGCAGAAGTTCATGAAGTACACTTTACAGAGGAAGTTACAGATGGAAAGGCCTGTATAGCTTATAGATTTTAACAGCTATGGTTTGAGTGATCTTCTTGAGTCTACATACTGGACTCATACGGTAAACAACTTCCTACCTCCTGTGAAGTCTTTAATTCAAGAATTCTGTGCCAACATATCTACTACCATTGATGATCCAAAAAGCTTTCATCGTCACAAAGTTTATTGTAGAGGAAAGTTTGTGAAATTCTCTCTGAATGTCATAAACGCTTTTCTAGACATTCCCATAGGCAGTTTGCATTCTTTAGATGAGGAATTTAATATGGCTAAAGTGATTAAGGAATTGACTGATAGAATAGACATTGAATGGAAACCAAGAGATGGTATAGACCAGCAATACCTTAGAAAGAAATATAGAGTGATGCATAAGATTACGCAGTTCAATTGGCTTCCCTCTTCCTATCAAAATCAAGTTTGGGAAGACAGAGTAAAATCTTTGTACTGCTTAGGCACCAATCGACCTATAAATTTTGGTTTGCTAGCCTATAGGATGATAGTTCAGATTGGTCCATATCGCTCTGACTATCACTTGCTTGTGTTTCCATGCTTAATTCAAGGAATTTTAGCATAGCATAGTATTCCTATTAGTCCTAAGGAACATAATGAAATTCTGTCTAAGTCCATTACAAAGGGCTTTCTGCTTTGATTACATGATAGGTTTGACTTGCCTACAACTGAACCAAAGCCAAAGAGAGTTATGAAAAATCAAATGGAAAATGTTGAAGAACAGCTTGCTTTGATAAACTCTACTTTGACAGAAATTGTGCAGGATTTGAAAGATATCAAAGCCAAACAACATGTTTTAGAGGCAAAATTTGCAGGTCAATATGGTATAGCAGAAGAGCCACAGCCATTGGAGACTAAACATGTGGATCCTGCGAAGTCAGCTAAGCATACACTAATTCTTGATGCTCCAATGCCTGCTGAAACTAAACAAATGGTTGAAGTTGGACAAGCTACACAAACTGTTGTTGAGACAGACATAACAGTAGAAAAATAGCAGAAGCAAACGAAAGTCAAGTCAACTAGTAAGGGAAGAAAATTGACAAGAAAGAGGAAAGTTAAAATGGTGAAGAAAACATCAGATAAGAAGAAGAAGAAGAAAACTGAATCAACAGCTCCTAAACTGAGAGATGAATCTTTGTCAGATGTACCAGCACAAGCCGAATCCAAGATAAACTTGCCTTCACCACTTGCTGAGAATGAAACTCTTGTTCATCCTATCCTTGAAGCAAAGCAGCATGATTCACCCCCACATGTTACAGACACCACACCAGAGGTAGACCACGCACAAGCACCCCTTCCTGCTTAAGACACAATTGCACCAGCCACACTCTACCACCTAATCTTGCAGAAGAGTCCCTGGTTCCTTCCCAACAACCTGTTGTTGAGTTGCCCATAATAGAAACTAGTGCAGAGAGACTTGACAAGGAGATTTGTAAAGTTGTAGCTGAAGTTACTGCCACTTGTTTTGAGACTACTGAAGCATAGCCTATTCCTAGGCCTACTGAGCAACCTACTCCCACTACTACTGGAAAATGATACAAAGTAAAGGCTAGTAGACTTAGGAAGCGCACTGGCAGTTCCTCTTCCCCACCAGTTCGAAAGTCTCCACGACTTCGTTGAGTGCTTTTGGCACTTATGTTGAAATCAAGGGGGAGATAAGGAGGTTTTCTGATCTTTTTGTTTATCTTTGTGTTTACTTACTTCTGTTTTGTTTATATTTTTGTTCCTTGGGATGTAAGTAAGGAGTAAGGGGGAGTAAGAAGAACTTCTTATGCTTATGCTTGCTTTGTGTGTGCATTCAAACTATATTGACACTGTGTGTTTTTACTGTGTTTGTGTGATTATGTTATCTTGATTTGATTAATGGTTTGCATGATCTAGTTTCATTGTTGATCTGATTGCTTTGATCATGAATTGATTAAAGTGTTATTTGATTAGTTTGACAACTTCACTTGGTGTTGGAATTTCAGGATATACATATCCAGACAGTGTTCTGCTACAAGTTATGTAACAACACACATGTTATTTCCTTACACATGATATTTTTTTTGTTTGTTATATCATAATAGCTTATTGTTATGATTTTTATAGGATTTTTAGGAGATTTCATCCAGGCCTCTCACTCTCTCTATATATATATATATACACATACCATGTTATATTTTCATAACCGGTTAATTGATTAGTTCGCAAGTTGGCTGATTAATTGGTTGTATTATGAGAGTCCATGTCTCGGCATTCCAAGATTTAAGAAGAGAGCTTTAAAGCAAATAGAAATGCTTCATTGATTTGATTCTTTGAGTCTTTGATACATGTATGAAAGGTAGAAATCATACATAAGTTATTGATTACACTACAAAGAAAGGCACCTTTTACTGCAACTATACACGGCGATTTTTTAAACCGCAGTAAAACAAAAGCTCTACGATGGTCAGATACAACAGACGTAAATCGAATGACTTATAAGTTATAAGCCTTCCTTTTTCTTGCCCTACTTTGTTGTCGTCGCATGCAACGAAAATTTTCTTCACTCAAACGCGGAACATCACTTCTCTATTCAAAAGCCTCCTACTCCTTGCTCTTGAATCTATAGCAATCCACCCACATAGACACCGTTCATCGGCTTCCAGCTCTTTCCTTCGACACAAACTCCGTCGCCCCTTCCCTTCGAACTTCTCATTATCCAACCCTTCTTTACCTTCTCGAATTCCTCCACCTCCACTTTCGATCCCTCATCGCCACCTCCACCCTCTTTGACTCCCACCACGTTTTGGCTTCCAGTTCTCTTGAGCTACTGCTGATAGTGAACAATTATAAATTTCACACAAGACCCATCTGCGGGGTGGACTTGTTGGAGAGTATAATGCGTTGGTGAGTGTTGGCAGTGGTGAGTAGAGGCTTAGGAGGGTTTATGATGGGAGTGGTTTGTTGGAGTTTAATGTTGTGAAGTGGGCGTCTTAGAGTGAGTTCATTATGGGTGGGTATGGTTTTGGGCGTTAGTGATGGGATCTGAGACAACCCAGCAACCCCGTTTAAAGTCTAAGGGAAATTGGTGAGTTTTGTCTCTCTTGAAGCTATTTTTGCACTAGTCTATCATTTCTGCCATTTCGAGTAAGAGGACATACGAGTAATAGAAGTTAGTTAGTTTGTCTTTTTGTGATTTATTCATTTTGCTAATGAAATTTCAATCCGTATATGGTCTCTATAGTTGTCTGTGATTCCGTTTTGGGAAGAACATGAGGTGGGTTGGTTTTCATTTGTGCTTTATTCAGGTAATTTTTTTCATTTATCTACTTATATCTTTTATTATTGGAAATAGAGTTGATTTGGAAAGGTTGTAAATTCTTTTTGAAAAATTTTCATACTTGTGCGTATTTGATTCTTGCCTTTGGTTCCCTTTTGAAATCAAGTAGCTTAAGCTCAAGTCCAAATATTTTATTCATACCTGTGGCTTCAAGTTTATTTTAATATTAATAGTTAAACAATTATTCGGAATTGTTCTTGATTAAAAAAATTTTATGGAGTTTGTTATCAAACACATTTATTTAATTTAAATTTAAAAAAATGGTTGCATTATTAAGATATAAACAATGATATTTAAAATTACTTTAATTATCATTAGAGCTACGTGTTCTTACTTTAATACATGTTATAAATGTTTGTATAATCCGTTACATTTTACTTTTAATTGCAAAATCATATTAAAGTTAGTGCCTTTACAATGCTACTCAAATACATAATTGATTGCGTTTTATTATTGTTTATTTGTTGAATGTTTAATAAGTTGTACAATAAAAGTTATTGCATGTATTATAGTGAAAATTCAGAATTTTACTTTTAAATTATATAAAATATTCTTATTTAATACACAGGGTACTAAACTTTCAAAAAGGTATACTTATTTATTTTGTCCATATTTACATACGGATCTGACAATATTTTTTATTTAATAACAAATGGGCTGTTATTTTTCACTTGCTTTTATTTTGAAATTCCAAGGTAAACATGTGTGCAAAATGGTTTTCCTTTCCTATCTTTAGTTATATACATTATGTTGATTTAACTAAAATGTTTCTGTGTCAGGTGAGTGGATTATCCAAGAACAGAAAAAGATGGTAAATGGACATATAGAAATCCCAGAGTTCTCATTCGGAGAGTTGGTGACTTGCAGGTATCCTATACATTGATTTCAGTATTGGTTTTAGCTGTACAAAATTGTGATAACATGGAAAAGCTCTTGCTTTTGTCTACAAGATAGTTTTTTAATAGTTAATGGTTTATTTGCTATGATTAACATGGTATATCAAAAGGATAACACTTTTGATGGATAATTATGTGTTATTATCATGTTTGACCCTCATATTGTTGATTTATTTGACGTTTATCTGAAATTGAGCCCATAACAAGATAGATTCGTTACTTTATCAAACTTGGTAGGCCTCTTTGTCGGAATTGATTTGTGTAACCACGACCAATATTATACACATTTATGTTTTTGTAACAGAAGAATGAAACTAAGCAATGCCCATTGACCTTACAAAGATGCATGTAATGTCCAAAAAATCAAATCTGGTAATTTCTTGTTTAATCTGATATGGTAATTTAGGTTTATAATTAGATCTGCTTCATTGGAATGAATTGAAATCAAATTCTTATAATTTGGTGTTGATGATTATTGGGTGATGTTTCACTAGAAATTTTCAATTTGGATTTTAGTTTGATCTGGGACTAGTGTTGTTTCTGGTTAAATTGATAGATTAAATAGTTTAAAATTTTAAGTAACTAGAGCCTTGCTAACCCATAATTATAATTCTTCAATTTGTTGTAACCTTTCATTACAGGCGAGTTATGAGAAGGGGACCAAGGATGAAATTGAAGAGTTCCTTTATCAATTACTTGATGTTAATGATGATATTAGATGTTAATGATGATGGCATCAGAGGGAGGTAACAACATCATCTTTGTCAAAATAACTTTTAGCAACTAGTGATTGAATAAATCTATAGTAATAAATTTTGTAGCATTGATAAATATTTCGTAATTTTTACTTAGTTTTTTGTTCATGATCATTATATATAAATCAAAAATTATATTTAAAGTTGCTAAATTTGGCTCACAAATCCTAGTAGAATTTAGTGTTAGATCTGAGGTACTGGCTCTCTTGTGTAAGGTGAATTCCGCTCCTACGCAAGTCTAACAGAGATGTTGCGCTTCTACACAAAGCAGGTTAAGCCGCTGTGCAACGTCAGAAAATTCACGCCTCAGATAGAGTCTTTGCGCTCCTGCCCAAATCTAGTTTTGCTTCAGCATAACTTCAAAGATGGGTCATGATCTGAAGGCTATTTAAAGACTATTTTAGGTCTTTAAGAGTAGAAAATAGAAAGAGGTGCTAGGGGACATGAGATAACCTTTTGTAGGGCTTTCTTGGGTAACAAGTCATAGAGAACTTGTAAGAAAGTTGTTCCTAGGCTAGATTGAGAGTTAAATCAACCTTGTAATCCTTATTTTCTTCATAATGAAAGATTTTCTACAGTTTTCTCAGTGGATGTGGGTTCTTCTTGAATTGAACCACTTAAATCTTGGTGTTGTCTCTTGTGTGTTTTTAATTACTTAATTATTTATTTGTTGCCTTGATTTCTCTATTGTGCTTTGTTATTGCTTGATTCTTGGGTGGAATTGGTTGGCAAAGATCTTGATGTTGCAACAATCTAGTATAAAGCCTTGGTTTTGGCTTGTTTCCCCATATAACTTGTTCATGAAAATTCATGAGTCAGAAGTAATGGTTGGAACAAAGTTTGAAATAGAGAAATTTGATAGCAAGTGTAATTTCGGTCTTTGGAAGAAGAAGATGAGGGTGATTTTTGTGCAGCAGAAGCTCACCAAAGCTCTTGAAGGTAAAATTACCCTTAAAGAAGATCTGTTTGAGAAGGAGAAAGATGAGATCATGGAGACAGCCTATAACACCCTCATACTCTACCTTGCAGTTAATGTTCTATGACAAATCGATAGAGAGGATATCATGGCAAAGATTTGGCTAAAACTTGAATTTTTGTATATGACTAAATCTTCGCCTAATAAGATTTATCTTAAAGAGCAATTGTTTGAGATCAAAATGGACCTGTCTAAGGTAGTAGAAGATAATCTTGATGACTTTAAAAAGATTGCGATTAACCTTGCTAATGCTGATAAAAAGACAAATAAAGCAGCTATACCCCTGAATTCTCTACCAGAAAATTTTAGAGAAGTTGAATATGCTATTAAATAAGGCAAAGATACTCTTGATCTGGATGATTTTTTTGGGCTTTTAGATCTATGGAGCTTGAGAATAGGATGAGAGAAAAACTAAAAATAGTAAAGAGGGTTTGACATTGAGAGGTAAATATGAGAAGAGACAGTAAAAGACTAAGGGTAAGTCAAGATCGAAGTTTAAATTCAAGCAAGAAAAGAGATGCTATCAATATAAGAAGGAGGGTCACTTCAGGAATGATTGTCCTTATTGAAAGAATAAAAATAAGAAAGCAGTTGAGGATTGTGATATAGTTGTGGCATCGACATTTGACTATGAATGTGCACAAGTTTTGACAATGTCAGACATGAGATCTTATGGTGAGTGTACTTTTTATTTAGGCTGCACATTCCATATGTGTCCTAAGAAAGAATTTTTTGCTTCTTATCAGTCTGTGGATGTGGGAAAATTTTTGATGGGGAATAATGTAGCTTGTGATGTGGTGGGAATAAGTTGTATCAGTTTTAGAATGTTTGATGGATCTATTAGAATCTTAAAGGAAGTTAGGCATGGTCCTGGCTTAAAAAGGAACTTGATTTCCTTGAGCAAGTTAGATAAAACGGGCTATGACTACAAACCGTCATCTCAAATGTTATATGTGACAAAGGAAACACCAGTTGTCATGAAAGCAATATTAATAATGGCTTGTATTTGTTGCAAGAAGAGGTTTTAACTGGTGAAATAGTAGTCAGAGAAGTTTATGACAGGGATAAAAATAAACTTTGGCATCAAAGGATTGGTCATATCAGTGAGAGAGTTTTGAACGAGTTGCGTCATTAGGGGTTATTATGTGGTGATCAAGTGGGTAAGCATGAGTTTTGCGAGCATTATCTTTGGGAAGCAATGTCGACTACTTTTCTCAACAGGCATTCATACCACGAAGGGTACTACAAGAAAAAAGCAAATATTTGACTATTTTTAGCCGTCAAATATGATAATATTTGACGGTTTTTTCGTGTCATATATGTCACCGTCAAATATGATAATAATTGACCGTTGGTCAAACGGTCAAATATTCGCTATAGCATTATTTGACTCTTACAAAACAGTCAAATTTGTATACCTTTGGATTCAAATTTTAGGCCTTATTTGATAGTTTATTGAAGAAATATTTGACATTAACCGTCAAATATGACAAAGTAATGGTCAAAATTTTTAAATTTTTATTAATAATATTTGACAGTAACTGTCAAATATTATGAACCTAACGGTCGAATTTTTCAAAATTTGACTGCTTATAACTGTCAAGTATTGTGCAGTAATGGTCAAGTTTTACGAAATTTTTTCCATATTTGATTGCTTCTGACCGTCAAGTATGTGAGCATAGAATAATATTTGACTCTTTTTGACAGACAAATATTATTACTTTAATACTTGACCTTTTCAGTACTGTCAAGTATGACAAATATTTTGGCTCATATTTGACTCTTTACGAAACATATTTGATTACTTTTGACCATCAAGTATGTGAGCTTTTGACAGTCAAATATTATTACTTTAATACTTGACCGTTTCAACACTGTCAAATATGACAAAAATGAAAACCTAATTTTTCCATATTTGATTCCTTTTGACCGTCAAGTATGTCTGTAATATTATTTGACTTTTTTTTGATCGACAAATATTTTGACTTATATTTGACTCTTCTCATATTTGACTGTTTATTATACTTGTCGGTTTGGATACTGTCATGTATGATAGAACTCATATTTGACTTATTGTGTCAAATATTACCCCAATTTTTAGCTCATATTTGACTGTTTATTAATAGGTAACCGTCAAATATGACATTCAGCCCATATTTGACGGTTTGTTATTGTCAACTTTTTGGGAATGGCCAAATCATTGAACCTGAACCGTCAAGTATGTATATATATATTTTATAAATATTTTTCAAAAAAATTAGTCTTTCTATATAATACAAATAGAATTGGTTGATACATTTTAGTTAATAACTACGTACCATGGCTATTATTTGCTTCCTAGCAAGTCTTCAAGGGTGCAGCTGATTATAATATAAAAGCATTTCATGGCTTAATATAATTAATAAAGAGATCAAAGTCATTAATGTTAAAGAATTAACCCCAAAAACCACTTTAAAATAAATGGATGATGTTAAAGTGTAGGAATAAATCAACTAATTACGCTGCAAAAGTTGGCTGCTTGCTTTTCTCAATACCATGTTTAATTAAGCAATCAGCAAAGGTGGCTTGTATACAAATTTAAAAAGGGATACAAACAAAAAATTGAAATTCACATCGCCAATAGGTTATGAACTATCTAATGTATGAATTATAATCACATATCCTAACTTGTTGATAATTTAGTGGGAGTGAAGCTAAGTAAACAAATGGAAATAAGCAAGTGATTAAGACATACGTACAATTGAGCACACGTCATAACGAGTTGACAACAATTTAGTATGAGTGAAGCTAAGTAAACAAATGGAAATAAAAAAGTGATTATGGAATTCAAAACAGTATAAAAGCTGGGACTTCATATGACATTTAGTTCTGTTACCTATTTGTATATTCATCAATTTTGCTAAGAGGAAAATATAGAAGGCAAAAATGGTCCTATATAACCCAAGCCAATATCTCGAACAATTCACAACTATTCACTATGCAAGTAACGGCATAATAAATTGAAATGTGGATGCTCATGGAAACAAAAAACATAGCCCATAAGGAAGCCCAACAACTTACTTCCACAAAAATTCAGAGTCCTTTCTATTCTTAGTGAAGCTCACTATGATGGTTGGAATTTCACTTCTGGGAACAACAATAATCAATTCATGCTCCCTTAGTCTCGGCTTCGACTGCAAGTCACCCAAAAAGGTCAGAAAACAAACAAAAGCATGGTGAAACAAAGTTGTTTTGCCCTAGATATAAAATAAACAATGAAGCAAAGCAGCCAAAAAAATCACTAAGGATTGCTTCATCAACTAGATTACAGTCACTAAGATCCAAGCTTCCTGAAGAAGAACACCGACCTGACAAAGAAGGCAACGTAAAAAATTAACTTATATCTGTATGTTGTTAATTTGTTCGATAAGAAAGGAAAAAGCTAAAGTGAGATGATTCGAAAGAGAAAGTAGAAATGTGGACTACTAGACCTAGTCAAGAACCCTATCTAGACAAAAAATATTTGGTACACGCCACATGATTAGATAGCTGCATTACAGCATGTTATACCCAATATTAAGACTAGTTGCAATTGCAAGCTCTGTATCCCTACTTTGTTATAACATTACTCTCTGTATCCCAATATTAAGACAAAAAATGCAACGTATGTATCGTAGTATAACCCGATAAATCACATAATCAGTACATAGAGAGTTAGGTATCCATTTCCATATCTTTCGGCATCTCCAACTTGACTACCAAACTCTCGTAAATGTTTTGACCACAAACTACCAAAGTCTGCAAAATGTTTTAACACAAATAAACAAAAACGTCACATTGTGACAAGAATATGATGCAATGCAATGGGACCCTATCACACAACACAACTTGATGCATGATCACCATGGAATAGCATCAAAAGTTCTTAGCCATAACAAGTTGAACACAAACTTGAATTATGGGTATAACAGGCTCATAAACTAATAGTTTTTAAATACATAACAGCATATGCTCTCATTTCACCATTCAAAATTTTAATTGTTGGGTCCAATTATAGCTTCTCCAAACACTAATAGTTCCAGAGACTTAAACTTTGCAATGCAGAGCAGCAATCAGTGAATTCTAATCCATTATCACAGACTTCTTTTTCTCTTTTCATTCAACAAGAGCATGGAACTTGCACTAATGCATGGAAAAAACCGAAATGCAAATACAGGTTTTCAACAAGTATTTGAACAGTCGATCCATGCAGTGAAACTAAACCAAGCTAGTAGAAAGGAACTGAAGATGTTGATAGTGAGATAGAAAACCCTCAAACAATGAAAGAATGTAATAAGAGACAACAGTTCGATTAGAATGGCTGCAGAGGAAGTCTTTAAAATATATCTATTTCATGACACTGCAACAAAAGTCAAGTATGTCATGAGACAATTTTCTTAGTAAAGTGAATAGTTCAGAATCCAGATTCAGCAACCACTATGAACCATTTCTCTGTGTGCTCTCTCCGATCATGAGAGCACTAAATTGAATAGTTTAAGAACATGATACAAAAAGAGATGATAAAGTATGTCAATTAGATTAAAATTCAGATCTGACAGTAAGAAGAACATATTGCTTTTCTCATCTTGATTTCTGTATCCTTGATTTAACTAATTTATAGGAATACCAACTGCTGATAATACCAATGATTTAGGGTATCCATTCCTAGAGAAAGTAAAGAATTTACAAACTTTGGCAAACATTTAAATACCATGAGGCTGGGGGAAGCCTCAATTAAGATACCAAGAAAAACTAGGATAAAAAGAGACTTAGGTTTACTAATTTTTCCCCACTATATGGTTGTTTAGTAAAAAGCAAAGCTAAAAAACATTTGAACTAGATGCAGAGAAGACCCTGCAAATACTATGAAACCAGGCTGATCTCACTAGCCACCAGAAAAATATAAACAGGACAACACATGTAGTAGAAATGTTGACTTGGAAACCGAAAAAAATGAATAAATAAAAGATGTCTTTTCATCGGAAAGAGATAGACAGATTCATATCAAAATTTGTGGAGCCAGAAACTCAACCCAAACTTCAAATGTATTACTCCTCTATAGTGATAGCATATTTATATTTTGAATCCAATCAACTTTAAGTTAATTGACTCTCATGAGTAAATTATCATCAATGCTGCCAATGCCATAACTTTTGTACATTAAATCGGTCAACTTAACACGCATTTCATCATATAGATTGCAAAGCTATAAGAATTAAATATCAATATGGACCAAACATGAAAAGTCCTATGACTGATTACTAAACAATGTCCTGCACAAAAAACTCCTCCATGTGGTACATGTAAAAATATGTATAAGCTATTCTACCTTGCTTACTATTCTACCTCTGCCATGTTTTCTATAGTAAAGTAATTTTGCCATTGCAGTTTGCACCATTAGCACCATCATACTGAAGGACCCTAAGTTTCCCTTCCTGCATTTTACAGTAGAATAATTTCTCAATCCAAAGAATATAAAAGGACAAAATGCAATATAATTTTTTTCAGCACACCAAATATTGACCTTAGTTCCATAAACAAGACCTCCTCTGACAAAAGTATGAAAGCAAGCAACATTGACCTCATCATCTGCACTAGGAAGCACTCTCACAAGTTCCATGTCTAAAAGTCTATAAACCTGAATGACAGGGATAGGAAATTTACAGTCCATTATGACTAATTCCAACAAGGGGGAAAATGTCTTGAGAAGCAATCACAGTTAGATAGGAAAAAAAAACCATTTTAAACAAACAATGGAATCTGACATTCTTTATACATATATTAAGCAAGAGTCTATATTGGAAAAACAATAAGTGTCAAAGAAGAGAGATCTGTAGCCTAAGAGAGCCAAATAACTGAGTGAAAATTGCCAGAGATTGAGTTGTACTAGCTTGTTTGATAAAGTAAAGCTTTAGGATTGGAGAGGAAAAAGCAATAAAGACAACTACACAATAGCCAACCATATCAAAGCCAGAAAACAGAAGTACCTCTAAAACAGTGTATATAGGTGAAGTTGTTTCCCGGTCAATAACAAGGCTTTTAAGAAGAGATCCATGACGTCGACCATAAGTAAGTAATATATGTTCAGAAGTAGGTGAAAACTGCATTTGCATAAGAAATGTAAGTTTAACCCAATAGAATATAAAAAGATCGGGCATTAAACTAAAGAATAAGCGAACATACAAGGTAACATATTTAAGTAGAATGCAAAGCAAGTTTCTAATCTTCAAGAACCAATGCCTTCACATGCTCACCATATATTCAAATCAGTGTCTAAAATAACAAACTGCTATCTTAATTCTTGGGTCCGTAATAGAGATTTAAACAATCATAAAATCTATTCAACATTATAACTTTCTCTCCTCATTTCTAACAAAGGTTCAAGTTTTAGCAAGACATGACAGCATTGGCACAAACAAGACATCCTAAAATGTTCCAGATGGAATTTATCCTCCATTATCAGGCTCAAGATTGCCGAAACACCTTAGAAGGACAGAACCAATTAGTTGGTTTCAAGTATAACTTCCTACAGCACTGAATGTATTGTCTTAAACTGAGTAATAACATGGTGACAACTATAGAGAAAGGAAAGCAAAGCTGTCATTTTAATATAAACTCGCACAAATAGTAAAAGAGTAAGGCTTTGAAATTTTAGGCAAAAGAAGTGTTAGAAGTGAGCCAATGGATCGTATAAAATTATATAATATGCATGTATGACTGATTACGACTAGAAACAACCAACCTGGATCGAAGTCAAATAGTGAGCAACTCCAATTGCTCGAGATGCAAGAACTGAACCAAAACTGCATCAATAAAATGAATATTGTATAAGATGACTATCAAATATATCAGGAAATAGAAAAAAATTTGAGTTCACAATACAAAGCTGGTGAAGAGATTGAGCATTACGTTGACTCCTCAAGTGAGTATATACGAAGCTCGTACATCACTTGGTGTGCGAGATTGGGTGGCGAGTTGGGGATGTTGCAGCCCCAGGTTCTTTGTGTAGGAGTTTTTACATGTCTTTTACAGGTAAAAATATGTATAAGCAGTAAAAAGAGAAAGGAAAAATGAGAGAGATTGAGAGATTAAGAATCAGATGAAGATACAGACCTGTTACAGAGGTGCAAATCTTAGTGAGAAGATGGTGATGCCTCTGTGTTGATGATGATGATTACAAGACGATGATGGAGAGATCAAACGATGATGGAGAGAAGGTGAGGAGGCAAAGATCGAGTTGGCAAATGAGATGGCAATGAATTTTGTGATTAATGTGGGAGTGATGAAGGAGGAAGCCGGCTAGGGTAGAAACGAAGAGGGCACAACGAAAATGAAAATGAATAGGAAATGAGATATTTATAGCAAATGGCAATTTCGTAAATAGGTTAAAATACTGCAACATTTAATACAAGCAATAATGAGATTCAAAACAAAATAGACTTTAAAGGGGCATTAATCTTAATATTCTGGACACCTTTCCTACATGGAATAGAGCTTAAAATAAAAAAACTTCGTATATTTTAAATAGACTATAATAACACAATTTCAAGGTTTTAAATTCACAAAGAAAGAATGACCTTCAAAGGTTCAAATGGATACTGCTCCCCTACAGCTTCAAGTTCTCTCTTACATTTCTCATTCAAACTGTCAAACATTGTAACAAATAAGTGGTCCACAATATCCATCACCTGCAACAACAAACTCACGTACTAAAACTAAAAAATAAAAAATCAATGACATGACTATCAAACCAACAAAAAATCCAATTCTACCTCAGAATAGTGTTTCTTAATCTCCATTTCAACATCAAGACCCGTAAACTCAACAAATGCCTATGAGTGAATGAATTCTCTGCTCTAGAAATGGGACCAATCTCAAAAACCCGACCAAAATCTCCACAAATAGACATTTGCTTGTGAAGTTGAGGAGATTGAGCCAGGCAGGCAGGTTGGCCTTTATAATCCAGCTTAAAAACAGTAGACCCACCTTCACTAGAGCCTGCTATCAATTTTGGTGTATGGATCTCAACAAATCCCTCAGACAACAAGAACTGTCTAAATATCTGCACGACAATGGAAGCAATTTAATTTTAAGATGCCTAGTGGTGAAAATGAAAATAAGTCAAGTATTTATAGACTAGAGAGAGAGGGAGAGAGAAGAAACGTTACAGCTCCAACTTGACTCTGAATGCGAAAAATCCCTTGATTTGCAGGTGTTCGCACGTCCAGAACTCTGTAGTTCAAACATGTATCCTGATTAACATGAACAAGCTGTTCTCCTTCCTGCATCATTCAAACAAACAATTAACAAAAAATTTAAAAAAAAAAGACAAGAAAAATTCCAATCTAATCCTATAACTAACGAAAAGAGAATGAACCTTTAGCGCTTTTTCAATTTCACTTTCACTCCTAGCAGCATCCTCAAAATTAATGGGTAGAGTTTATAACATTACTACTACTATAACCTACTTCATCCCAAATAATAAAAACATAAAATCCACCACAAATAATATGTAGTTGTTGTTGGGTATCCAGAAAATTTCTTAAACATATAATTAAACATTCTAGATATGATGTATTCAAGATAATACCACCATCAAAGATTCAAAAAAAAAAAAAGTAAAACTGAAATCTTCCTTTGGGTTCGTGAAGATTTTTCACAATAATATTACTTTAGTATATTAATTTATTAATCAACCAAGAAAAAGATGGTTACTGTGATGATTCTTTTACTATGCACTAACTGTCACTATTCTATTTTATAGTCAATGCAACACCATCATTATTATACTTTCATAATTAAATTATGTTCTCGATTTCAAAGAGGATTAAAGCAAAAGCAAGAAAATATAAAAGAATCTTGCTTTTAGGCTTTTAGAGGCCCACTACTTTTCAAAAAAATCTTACTTTAATCTTTCATATAAATATATATTTTAAACTAACCTGCTTCTCTTCAAGTATACTAGCCTTTTGATTTGCAATGGCAAGAGCTTGAGAAACCCTACCAATGGCATCAACTAGACCATTAGAAATTGCATCCTTACCAGTTTAAACTCTGCCTTGTGTCACCTTTTCCATTTTTCTACCTGTTGTAAAAACAGTAGAAAAATCAAAGTTCTCTTTGTCAATTCCAAATAAAAAATAAAAAACTATAAATATGGAAAAGGAAGAAGAAAGAGAACCAGATTCAAATTCCGATAATACTGTCAAAATATAATGAATGGACCTAGAAGTGTTGTTGAGTTCAAGTTGCAACATGACAACTTTGCATGGAATGTATCCCTGCAAAGTGCAAACAAAATATGTAGTCACAAATATTGCTCCAATTGCTGTTGTTAAAGGAATAATATAAGTACACAAGAAGAATACTACCCAAATAGTGGAAAATAATATAAAAGGAATAGATTGAGATCAAATATATTTGCACAAAGTTAACAAAATAAATTAAATTCAACAATCAATCTTTGATTTTCAAATAAAATCAATAATCTTTTAATTTTTTATTAGAAATCCATTAATTATAAATATGTTTATATATTAATTTTTCAGAATAGTAGTCTTTTGTTCACTTTTTTTTTTCATTTTATTGAATTTTTTGTTAGCTATATGATAATATGTCTATGATTAAAAAATAAATTAGACTTAAAGATAATATAAGTCTATTTAATACATTGGAATTGTGACAGTTTTGGTGCAAAATTATGGTTGCAAGTAACTTAATTCTAATTATTTTTCATCCATAAGCTTGTGATGTTAGGTGAAAAAAAATTGTTTGTACTGATTTTTTAATTTACAAGCTGACATTCACAATTAAAAAATGTGCAAAATGAGGCAGCAAACCTTCAACACCTCAAAACTAATGTCAAACTAAAGGAGACAATTTTATAACAAATTCTAATTATATTGATTATCAAAATAGCAAGTGCATGCAATTGGCCACTAAAGCAATCATCCCATATGAGAAGATGAAAGAATAATCTAAAACAATCAACCCAGCCATAGAAATGCTAGTCTAGAAATTAAGCATTAGAGAGGAGAAAATCAAAAGGTTACAGCCCGAAAACCAAAAGACAAAATCTCTAAGCACTTCAATTCAGAGCCCCACGAATTTCACTCACTTACGGCCAAATATTAGCTGCAGACCATCAAACCCAAACTTGACAGCAACACATATATATGTAATACACATGGAATCTAATAACAAAAGGAGTGGAAATAATATAATCACTCTATAAATTAAGACAAGAGCATGTGAAGATCAAAGAGCAAAGAAAAAAACAGAGAACAAACTAAGGAAAAGTTTGATTGAAGACAAACCAACAGTATAAAAAGGGGGAAAATAACCAATACTGTAGAAATGAAACAAAAATAATGAAATATATAAGCATAGGGAGGCACGCATATTAGTAGGATTGAGCTTACATATCAACTTCGTTGAATGTCGTCAACATTGCAAATGTATTTTGAGAGTCCTTCAATCGTGTTGCAACCCGTTTTCTGAGTCTTGTCAGAAACTCCCTTTGTTATTAGATTCCATGTGTTGCAACCCGTCAACATTGCAAAAGTCTCGAGCACCGCAAGCATCTTGTTGATTCTGTCAGCAATCTCTACTGTTGATGGTACTTTGGGAGAGTGGATGTCATAAACAACAGGGCCAATTCCAGCACCGTACTTCACCCCCTTACTGAACACTAACAAGAGCTTCTCGTCAGAGCGAGAGTTCTCAATGTTAATCACATCATCATCCATGCCAATGATCGAGTGGATGATGTCATTGAAGTTGGAATAGCACATGTGGGTGTGGATTTGCCAGTTGGAAATAAGGGTCAGATAAATAATCAGCTACCATATTTGAGATGTCGAATTGGCAGTAAAGAGGAAATCAACCTGAGTAGTGTCTTGGACACCACAGTTGGTGATCCTGAAGGCGTGGACAACCCATTCCAAGTAGAAAGCATGCTCAGACTTCCTCAGAGGCAGCCTCATCAATTTGGATAACATTGATACCTGCCTTCTCAAGATCCTTAACCTCATCCTTTATAGCCAAAGCAATCTGATAGCAGGTTTGAAATCTGGAATATTGACAAAAAAAATTTATGTTCAATAAAAATTGCCATTTGAATAGATTAGCAAACAAATGTAATTACTCTTTTCTTTTGCATCCCAGTTTCTTCTACTGGTTTTCATTTTCTACACCTGGCATGTCATTTCAGATGAAGGACCAGTTAAGAATGGTCACTGGGCCAGTAAGTATTCCCTTCATTGGGCAAGCAGTCATGCTCTAAGCCAGAGAGGATCAGAAGACAGTCATAGCCTTGGGACGGCTTACATCACCATATATGATGGGTGGGTTAACACAACGAGATCCATAGGATTGCACCCACCTATTGGCAGTGAAAGCGAAACCTGACAACTGCTCTCCGAAGTGCTCAACCACATCATTTCTCTACAAAAATAAGTGCATCATTTGTAAGCAGAAAATAAGGAACAAATGAAAGACAGAACTCTTAATTCAAAGCCAAGGAGAAAACTACTGCTTTTCTTCCAATTTACAGAGGAAACTTACCTCCGGCTCCCCACGAACCATGAACCAATTTACAACATAATCCTTCAAGTAAACTACTTTTCTGCCTTCATTTGCTTATAATACCACAAAGCAAAACAACAAAAAATCTTAGAAACCCATGGCTCCTCAAACAAACACAAATAGACAACTAAATCAAAATAAAATTCAAAACCCATTAACATTTAAGTAAACATCAAGAAAAAAGTTTTGATAAATAAAAAGTAAAAGCCTAATAACCATTGTTAACTGACATAATGCCTTGATTTTTATCATACTAAACCTTCAAATACTAAAAGAGACACAAATAATTGATAACCAAAAACCCACTTTTTGTTATTTCAAAACCCATTATTGCTAACACAACATACCCATTCGTATGTATATCAACAAAATGAGGGAAGATTTGATTTTTACCATACAAAAGTGTTGCTCCCTCAAATAAAATGAATCGGTGACTCATATAATACCAATACACACATTTTTTTAATCATCTTTCCAAGACCAAATATCTACTCTATATAAAAACCTTTACATGTAAGATTCAATTTTTATAATAGAAACCCAAATAAGTGAGAAAATCAGCAAGGTTTACACCATTTTCTCAAAGCCTGTAGCTTTTATGCACCACAAATTCACAAATTTTTAGCAGATCAACCTGATGTTGTGGAATGATGGGGGTTAAAGAAAGGGATAAAAGTTGAAAGATCGAGTTGACCAGGCTATCAATATGGTTGCTATTTGTTGGGCACATCTATTCCACAACCAGTGAGCAAAAACCATATTGTGCCTGCCTACAAGCCTGAATCAATTATCTAATGACCATCGCAAAAATTTCAACAACAAATTTCGGGAGATATAATCATCTTTGTTGAATTAAAGAGCTAGTGTGGATACTTGGTTGTCACTTAATCATGCATTCAAGGTGAACACAATATACAAAGAGTTTGGAAAGTAATGGGCATTCTTCTTTGGGTCCAAAAATCAAATCCCACTAAAAGAAAGAGTCCTCGTAAAAGATCTTGCAGTAAAGTAAATGAAAGAAGACAATTAATGGGACACATTTATGACTTTTCTTGCCAAGGAGAGATCATATCTTCATCAAATGCATTGCATCATAATATCAAGATTTCCATTCAGTTGCAAATGGGAAAGCATAACTATGATTGAAATTGATAGAAAGGATAAGACTTAACTTCTCTTTACTTCCAGCACTTCCAACAACATAGCAACCCAACAATTTAGCAAACTGCCCAACAAGCTGACCAACTGCTCCCTTTGCTGCTGATACGAAGACATACTGTCCCTTTTTTGGAGAGCATGCCTCAAGAAAACCACCATGAGCTGTCAAATCGAGCACACCTAAATGGTATAGATTTTAACCAGTTCGATGTGAGACAAACATTATAAGAGAAAACATCAATAAGAAGGTAAGCAATATAAAAGGATTCCATTTATGCACATGTAATAGAATGGGATGCTTAGTCCTAGAATCCTATAAGACTAAGAATTGAAAGGGTCATAGCGGTAACATGAACGGAATAAAAGTAAAATCAACTAACCAAGAATTCCAGTATAGTAGGAAAGGGGCACATCTATTTGTTCAATTTTATGCATGCATAAAATTAAAATGGTTTATTTATACATATATATGATGTGGGTAAAAAAATATAGATATAAGTTAATGTCTGGGAAGTACACAGAAACGGAGAGAGGAAGGCCGTTCCTGTGACCTATTGATTGTTGCAGCACAGTACATCAAGTTGGGGAAGTGTGGGGTCAAAAGCCCTAAATGGTGTTGACCCATCTTCTTGTAATATGTGCCTGTGCCTGTGCTTGTGCCTATTGCTCACTCGTTTTGTTATTTTCATGTCAGCACAGCTCTGACAGAATTCGCTATCAGCCCTCTTGTAATATATATAAATATATACAATCCAAGATATTTGATTAGTCTATAAAACTAAACTAGAGTCCAAACCGAAATCAAAAGTTGAAAGTAAATTATACATTGTTATTATTACTAAGTCAAAAAACGGAGATGAGAGAAAGGTAGGAGGCTGTAAGCTTTTGGCTTTTGTGCCGCAGTAGTAGTGTAAATGCATCGATTAAATTAGTGGGGAGGTGAGGAGTGGAGTTAATAATTACCTCATCTTTTTTTTCTTCCTTATGCTCTTGAGCTTCTTCCTTTTTCTCTTGAGGTGGGTTAGGCAAAGGTGAAATTAACTCGACTTTTCTACCACTTTTCTTTTGTAGTCTCTCGCACACCTTTATAGGGTCTGCTGTCTTCCCTTTCACCACCACTTTACTGGCTTTGCTATCTGCACTTACTTCCTCCACTCCTGCACCAGCTAATTTCATCCATTAAAATAACTTTTTTATTAATTTGATGTCTTTTAAGTACTATTCTTTGATGTCTTCTTGTTTCAAGTATGAAAATGAGATAAAAGTCATACAAGTGAACAAGCAGATCAATACTTGAACAAAAACCCATAAGAGGGATAGCCACCCTATACAAAGGTGAAGAAACTCTTCCCTTCTTAAAACAGAGAAAGAGTCTCCATTGCAAGTATTGATGCTAAACTCAACTAAGTCTTAACCACAAGAAACCATTTACAACTCTGGCATCACAAAAAAAAATTATTTGATAGAGGAAAACATTCAGGCCATGAAAGAATTATAACCTGGCCATCATGATAATGAAAAGTTAAAGAGAGGTACACACCTTAGATGTATGATTCAAATTTTGAGCTGAGCTGCCATTTTTAGTCCTCAAATTCAATGCATTTAAAATTGCTTGGGTTGAGAGGCCTGATCTATTATCCTCAACATATGTGAGATCCAAGGAAGGAAGAAGGCTGGATGGGAGATTCAGCTGCCAAGTTCAGAAAAAATATAACTTTCAATTAGTGGCTAGAAGTAACATAAATGCAATAAATGGCATATTTCAAAGAAACAAAGAGGCAGTTATTTTTTTACCAAAAAAAAAAGGTTAGGTACCTTAGTTAGCGACAATGTTGGAAAAGATACTCCTATCAAGAAGCCAAAAACTATTCCAACAAATGTTGCTATTATAAGCCTCATAGTCTTGTTTGGTTTTCTACTACCCGAACTGCAGCCACAAGAAGAAAAACTAGATTGAGCAAGTTGTTATCATATCGTGAAAAAAACCCAAGACAATTTTTTTCCCAAAGAAAAAACAGAATTTTAGCCCTTTCAATTAAAGAAGCCATTAGATGAACACAACCTGCGTGCAGCATTTCCCATTTTATTTATAATCTTCTGACTTTCACATGAACTTCTGAGCATCTTTTCAACCGTTCAACAGCTAATTTTTCTCAGGAAGCAAATGGAGACCCTTGTGGAAGGAACACAGGATCTATAGCAACCAAAGAGGAAAATCAGTTGAGGAACGTTACTTCAAGCATTCAGGCAAGTGAAAATGTATGGATACAAAAACCAAATAATATCTACAAACAAAAACACAAATCTTCAAAGTGGTGATCGCTAATGAAGTTAACCAGGAACTCAAATGATTAAAACTGCCCAGAGGCAATGCCAACAAGTCCATTTTCAATCGTCGTTGGAATAAAACATTCACTAACTCAAATGAATGTTGTCAAATGAAGAACCCCATATTAATTATAGTA
This sequence comes from Boswellia sacra, assembly GCA_013180625.2. NCBI lineage: Eukaryota > Viridiplantae > Streptophyta > Magnoliopsida > Sapindales > Burseraceae > Boswellia > Boswellia sacra. The sequence goes on along the minus strand of SNVD02010938.1, from coordinate 53,467 downwards.
TCACGGAACACAAACAGAGAAATTAATAGCGGACTCAACATGCAACCGATCAACAAGCAGCAATTCCTCACACAAAATGAACTAAAGCATATGCAACTCTTTTCTACTGATCAAGATGTACCACGTGCTCCTTCGTTTAACGAACAACATAATCAATGAAAAAAAACAACAAATAGTCAAAACCACATGAGCCCATTTTTTAATAATAATAAGAATTAAAAAAAATACATCCCCAGTTAAAACAAGACAAATAAACAGTTGTTGCTTACATTCAACGACCAGACCACCGAAACACGAAGTAAGGTTGAAAAGATGGAATCAACCATTACTAGTAAATGAACTATTACTACGTTTATTTACGAAACCAACACTCGAAACCTCCCTCCCATTAAAGAATTGAAAATGAAAACAACGTTGATCAAATAAAGGCATCAGTTTAGCAAGACTAAAATGTACCTCAAAACAAACTGGCAAGCAATAAATGTGAGCAAGATGGCTCTATAGAGAAAGATAACAGCAAGATAGACCAAACCCAGATAGGAAATCACGGAAATGAAGCTGTATAAACAATAGGAAACAGATTTTAGTCAAGGGTTCTGTTTGGAAACAGAGGATAACAAATTGGAATTAGAATAAGAACCAAAATGAGATCCGTGGTGTAGGAGGAAGAGATTGTCATAAATGTTCCAATCCAAAAGACAAATGTTGATTTTGATACATCTCTCCACATTACCAAATCAACTGAACAATAAGAAATAAAGAACGAATGATAAAGTTGAATTGATTTCAGTAAAAGAGTTCAAAAAATTGAGAAATTAAGTATGCCTGGAAAGTGAAAATTCACCTAAATTCTGAAGTTTGTTATGAGTTTGTGGAAAGCTGTGGTACACCTCTGCAACTGAATCAGCGGAGAAAGTTATAGTTATTTTCATACCGATTCAAGAGCATAAACAAGAACCATCAGAATGAATCCAAACAAGAACTTTTGCTCCTGAAATCAAACATCAACAAAAGGAAAAAATTAATTGAAATAGAAACAGTTTAGGCTTTAACTAGAAAAATTATACAAGATAGTACAAAGCCATTTTGACAACAGAAGCAATAGGCGAGTACTGCAAGTGAAAAATAAACATATAAAAGCAACATTATATAAAGGAAAACCAAACTTCAAAATAGAGAAAATAAGCATGAACCTTGGGCTGATTATAACCAGCTAAATGTTTGAAGATAAGATACATTGAGAGAACAATAGCAACAACAACGAATATGCTTGCACTGAAGATTGGCAAGGTGATGGCTTCAGCTGACTCTGACTTAGCACCCACTATTGGTAACCATACCAGTTCTGAAAGACAAGTCTGAGGAATTAATATAAGCATTGAAAGACAACAGATATATACATGTGTTCTTCATACAAGTCTAAGGAATTAATATAGGCATTGGAAAACAAAAGATATATACCAGTTCAATTTGGAAGCATTGAAAGATCATTAACGGTGGACCCAAAAAAAATAGAAGGACAAATAAAAAAACACAAATTTTATGATACTTAGCACTCAAAACATAGAACAAAATAAAATAATCTAAAAAGAAGAGGCTAATGAGTGCCTAACAGCAGTAATCTAGCAGACACTTGAATGAAAAGTAGTACAACAATCTTTTGGATGCATGGAAGATGTAGCTCACTGGGTGTCCAGGGAGAACAAATCCCAGGAGAAAAGAAATTTCTATTCTCTTTTGTGAAAAAACCATTACAATACATAAGCTAATCTGATTAGCTACCAGACAAAAGTTTGGTTGAACAGCAGGGAACTAACCGTTCAGGCCCTTCAAATGTAATAACCAACTAATAGAAATTAAGCAAATAAAACAAGAGGCTTACTAGTATTTTTAAGTAAACAATCAAAATAAACTACAGAAAATAAAAGGCAAAATAAACTGCAGAAAATAAAAGGCAAATAACACCAGACAATCAACCAAAGAAACGACAGAGAACAGAACTAATACCAATTCCTCTTCCAACCAAGCTTCCCAGCTTTCTTCCCCTTTAACTCCAATTCCACCTCAGTAAAGAAGCCAATTTGTCCAATCTCTGAAATCCTCCACCATCCTAAAATCACAACAATGATAGTATTCAAAGAATGGGGTAGAATCTCAACTTAAAAAGAATATAAAAGCAGAGCTTACTTTTGCCACTCAAATCCTAATGGGTTGAACAAATAGGGAGCATAAAGCCAAGAAAGAGCAATAAACCAACTGCTGATTGTGATAAGAATATAGGATAGGGAACCACCATCATAATACCCGTATGCAAGAAACACCACCAGCAACAGCACTACTTCTAACCTGAAAAAAAGGTACAATTAGAATGATTATTCCACTTTAAGTTTATTCTGTGTTCATGTGAGAGAAAGTACAGGAGAGAAAGAGAGATCACCCCTTAACAAAATGACTGCAGGAGTAAAGCCTGTAATTTTCTGAAAATTTGATATGGCGGACCACAAATCCCCTACCAGTAGCTTGATACTGAAGAATCAAAATAATTAATTATGTCTTGCACCTAAAAAGGTAATTAAGCCAAAAGAGAGAAGAACATACTCTTGCACCACCATGAACAATAGTTCGACCAAAATAATGTGTTTTTGTGCCAAGAGAGAATGTGAAAAAGACAGAGCACAGCTGAAATTGCATTGTAATGAAACTAACAATAGCCTACAGCTAGCATTAATCAAAAGCAAACCAAATGACTATTAAGTTGATTGTCAAATGAATAAAGATCTAAATTAAATTTTGGGTAAAGAGATGCTACACAACAGAAGGTAGAGGACTTAATTTACAGAAAGTCCACGCATGAAACATCAAAAACCCCCACTTAAATGATAGATAATTTCCATAACCTCAGATGTCTAAAAGAAACAGCAAAAAAATTTTCTACAAAAAAACTGCTTCATAAAAAAATCGATGAATAAATAAAGAGGAAACACAGTCCATACACCAACTAAACAATAGACACCAAGTCTTAACCAAGCAATTAAACGGCATCTAAAGAGAAATTTATAGAGCTCTATAAATTTATTCATATATATTACAAAATTCTGGATTAAAAAAATTCTAAAAAATATAATATTAAATAACAAAATAAACAAATTTATTCATATATATTACAAAATTCTGTATTAAAAAAATTCTTAAAAATCAGAGAAGGAAAGCAATAGTTAAAATTAGAAAAAATTTTTTTTGATTTTCTAGGACCTATGCTCTTCTGGGCTCCAAGGGACTCCCTTTCTCCTCTCAGTCTCCCTCTCCTTACCCTTAGTGGGCCCACCAAACCCTAAACTCGTCACGCACTCGCTGGCCGAGTCCAACTCGTCGTAATAACTCGGCAACTCGACACACCCAGAATCAATCTCCCACAAATCACGAACCAACTCCTCGTAACGCTGCTGCACTTCCAGCGAATTCTTGCCGGGGACTTGGCCGGCGATCTTCTCCCACCCCTCCGGGATCTCTTCGGAAAATATCACGAGGGCCCCCTCGAAGAGCTTTTCCTGCTCGCGAGACCAAGGCGAGGAGAGCGCCGGGGATTTAAGGCTATTGTTGTGAATTATTTCTTGAAATTTGTAATCTTTGAGCGAGCTTAAGTTTGAGTTTGAGTTGAATTATGGTTAAAGTGAACTGGTAAAAAGGGGTCGGGGCCTAGGCTGGGGCTCCTGTCCAGCGACTTTGTTAACTTAAAGAGATTCGAGTGAGGGAGATAAGGGATTGAGCCGCAAAGCAAAGGAGAAAATGAGAGAATGACGGAAAGAATGAAGGAGGGAAAGGGATTTGGGGCGAAAGAGTGAAGGAGGGAAAGGGATTTAGGGCAAACGAAAAGAGAGGGAATGAAAATATTATATATATACAATGGCAAATTCGTAAATAAAAGGAAAATTAATAGTGTCAAATATAATAAAAAAACATGTTGACTTTTTTTGAGTACATCATATTTTACGGTTTTACAAAAAATGGTCAAATATGTAAAAACTAATGTGTCAAGTATTTCAAAATTTCTTGTAGTGGGTACTCTTGATTATGTGCATTCAGATCTCCGGGTAACATGTATTCTTATCCTTGATTGATGATTATTCTAGGAAGGTGCGAATTTACTTGTTGAAACATAAGAACAGAGCTTTTAAAAGTTTAGAATGTGAAAAAAGCTTGTAGAAACTCAGACTTATAAAAGGGTGAAAAGACTTAGGATAGATAATGGGCTTAAGTTTTATAGTCACGAGTTTGAGTCTTTCTGTTAAGATTATAGGATTGTGAGGCATAAAACAATTAGGCATACCCTACAACAAAATGGCTTAGCTAAGAGAATGAATAGAACTTTGGTGGAGAGAGTCAAGTGCATGGTTTCTAATGCAGGACTTGAAAAAGAGTTGTGGGTTGAAGTTATGAGTACTGAAGCTTATTTAATAAATAGAAGCCTTTCTATGATTGTAAAACACCTGAGGAGATATGGTGTGGTAAACTAACTAGCTATGACATTGAGAGTGTTTGGTTGCACAACATATACACGTGAATGATGGAAAGCTAGAACCTAGAGCATTAAAATATATATTTGTAGGCTTACTCGAAGGTACAAAAGGCTATAAATTGTGACACAAGGCTTAGAGAGTATCGAAACCTATTATTAGTAGAGATGTTGTCTTTAATGAAGATGAAATTCTATGATTGGCTGCGTAGCATGGTGGAGTTTCTAGGATAGATAAATTTGAGGCAACCGATTCAAAGTTGCACACTGTTGGTTTTGAGTTGGAGCCTGTAAGTGTTGTTCGTTGGCAAATAACTAAAGATGCATCTAAAGCTAAGCAACAACAACAGCCACAACTAGATTATAGACTAGTGAGGGATAGATAAAGGAGGCAAATTAAACCTCCTGTGAGGTATAGGTATTCTGACTTTGTAGCTTATGCTTTACACACAGCTGATGCTATTGATGGGAATGAGCCACTTACATATGTTGAGGCTATGAATTGTGATGAGTACCTCCAATGGAAAAAGGCAATGCTAGATGAGATTAATACTTTAAGTAAGAATAAGACATAGGTGATTGCAAAGAAGCCTAAACAAAAACTTATTGGTTGTAAATGGATATTCAAACGAAAGGAAGGGTTGTTAGGTGAGACGCCTAGATACAAGGCTAGACTAGTGGCTAAGGGGTTTACATACAATGTGAGGGAATTGATTATAATGAGATCTTCTCTCTAGCGGTGAAATACACATCGATCAGAGTTCTTTTATCACTTGTGGCATGCTTTGATCTTGAGCTCAAATAGATGAATGTCAAACTTGTGTTCTTGCATGGTGAGTTAGAAAAGAAGATCTATATAAACTAGCCTGAGGGATTTGAACTTCCAAGTAAAGAACATTATGTTTGTTTGTTGAAAAAATGTTGTATAGTTTGAAGCGAAGTCCTAGGCAATGGTATCTATGATTTGATAAATTTATCATGGCTAAAGGTTTCTTAAAGAATTCCTATGATAATTGTGTTTACCATAGAGGAACTACATGTCTGGATATGGTCTACTTACTCTTATAGGTTGATGATATGCTCACAATTAGTAAAGCAATCTCAAAAGTTCAAGACCTAAAGGAGTTACTGCAGACTGAGTTTGATATGAAAGATTTAGGAAAGGCTAAGAGGATATTGGGATGGACATTCACAGAGATAGAGACAAATGTACAATCTTTTTCTCTCAAAAAATTATCCTAAAAAAGTCTTGTATTGGTTTAACATGGGTGGTATGAATGTTGTTAGTGTACCGTTCGTAGCACATTTTTAGACTCTTTTCTAAGCTATGTCCAAAGACACATGAGAAGAAACTGTAAATGGACAGGACTGCATATACGAATGCAATAGGGAATGTTATGTACTTGATGGTGTGCACTTATCTAGATATTGTACAGACTGTATTAGTTGTTAGCAGGTTTATGTTGAATTTGGGTAAGGTTCATTGGAAAGCAGTAAAGTCGTTGAGATACTTAAAAGAGATCAATCAATAAAGGATTGATGTTTGGCAAAACAGAACAAGAAGGAACAGTTTTGAAGGGCTTGATTGATGCAGATTATGCGAGAGATCTTGATAATAGGATGTCTCAAACGGGCTATGTGTTCACATTTGGTGGAGGATGTGTTAGTTGGAAAGCTCAGTTGCAGTCTATTATTACTTTATCAACTACAGAGTCTGAATATATATCTGTTACTGAAGTTATAAAGTAAGCTTTATGGTTAATGGGGTTGAGAACTGAACTTGGAGTTTTGCAACGGTATATGATTGTGTTTTGTGATAGTCAAAGTGCTATACATCTGATAAAGAATCAAATGTTTCATGAACGTACTAAGCATATTGATGTGAGGGTGGATTTTGTTCACGATGTTGTAGTAAAAAGGCCTGTGAAAGTGGATAAGCTTCCTACGCAAATAATTCTGCAGAAATGGCTACGAAGGTAGTACCATCAAATAAGTTCTTACACTGTCTAGATCTGTTAGGTCCAAGATTGGGTTCCTTGATGAGTTTTGTTTAGGGAAGACTACAATGTGATATGGAGATAGAGGATTCGAGATCTAGGATTTGAGATCCAATGTGGGGATTTGTTAAAATTGACTCACAAATCCTAGAAGAATTCAGTGTCAGATCTGAGGTACTTGCGCTCCTGCGTAAGGTGGATAGCGCTCTTGTGCAAGTTTGGCAGATATGTTTTACTCCAGTACAAAGCAATTTGCGTCGCTATGTAATGTCAGGAAATTCATGCCTTAGATAGAGTGTGCTCTTGCACAACTTTGAAGACAGGTCACGATTTAGAGACTATTTAAACTTTGTTTTAGGTATTTAAGAGTAGAGAATAGAAAAAGGTGCCAGGGGGACGTGAAATAACTCTTTATAAGGCTTTCTTGGGTAACAAGTCATGGAGAACTTGTAAGAAAGTTATTCCTAGACTAGATTGAGAGTTGAATCAACCTTATAATCCTAATTTTCTTTATAGTGAAAGATTTTCTGTAATTTTTCTAGTGGATGTAGGTTCTTATTGAACCATACCACTTAAATCTTGATGTTGTCTATTGTGTGTTTTCACTTGCTTGATTGTTTATTTGTTGCCTTGATTTCTCTATTGTGCTTTGTTTGCTTGATTCTTGGGTGAAATTGGTTGGCAAAGATCTTGATGTCACAACAAAAGTCACATTCATGAATGACGAATATAATTTTTATTTGTTTGTTTGTACGTTTATCAACCTTGCCCAAGCACAACAACAAATTATACAGATCCTCTATAAATTGCTAAACCAGAAAAGATTTAAACTACTAGAATATTACCATTCTTTCATTTGTCAAATTATATATTCTCATGTCAGTAGTTTACTTAGGGGTGGGGATACGGGTTCGCAGGTCGTGTTCGTGTCGTGTTGAGCTATGACACGATAAAAATTGATTCCACCCGAACATGACCCATTTATTATTCATGTCAAAAACACCCAACCCGAATACTATACGATTATTAAACGGGTGACACGACCCAACAAGTTAACACGAATAATAAACAGGTCATTTTCAAGTGTGACATGAATATAACCCGTTTAACACGATTATTATGACACGTATAAATGTTTTGACACGATTATGACACGTTTAAAACATTTCAATATTTTGACACGATTATGACACGTTTAAATAATTAACACGAGTACAAATACACATTACAATTTTTGACCTTTTTTTAAAATAACAATAATCAAATATTCAAATGTTTTGGGTGTGGACAAATATACTGATGACGGATCAACATTCAACAAGAAACAATCACATGCGTCCCTCTCTCTCCCGCTGTGAATCTCAAAGTATATATATAAGAGGAATATGTATATATGGATCCAAAAAATAAATATTTTGTAATCAAATAATTGTTAGTTGGGAGTAATAGATTGCATCTCCATGCAGACTTGTATAAAATCTTTACTCATGAGTGATAACTTCGTAGGATTACCGTTGATTGATTTTAATTTTTTATTTTTTGAAAAAGTAGAACATCAAATCTAACCCATTAAATTCACCTGCTCTATTAACACGACATCAGCAGAAGGGAGCAGCCTGGAGGTGGCTGGTTGCTGCGAGGAGGAGCGCTGCCATTTGGATTTGGATATGGTGGTGTCACCACCACTACAAGAAATTTTCAAATATTTGTCACTTTGTATTTTTTTTATTTGGCCTTTTTTTAAAAAGTGAGAAATATAACATTGATTTGGAAGTCAAACCCACGTTTTCTTCATACTTGTCACTTATTGTTTTGATTATATTATATATTTCTCACATTTTTAGATAGTGATAAGTAATTAAGATATATATGTAAACAAATAAAGTATTTAAACTTAAAAGTAATTTTTAGGGGTGATTATGATAAATTATAATATATTAAAAATTCAAGTAATTTTGCTAAACTATATAAACAGAATAATTTTCAATAACCTGATTTCCTAAAACCTAACCTAAGCCGTCTCTCTCGTTCTCTCCAGCGCCGCAGCACTCCTCCGCAACTTGCCGACTGCAGCAGCCCCGCGAGACACCGACTCCAGCAGCCCTGCGCCTCTAGCAGCCCCGCCTCGTGCTAACAGTAGTAGCCCTGCGACTCGCTAAATCCAGCATCGCGCAGAGCCAATCTTCATCTTCTGAGGACAAGCATCGTGCAACGCCGATCTTCGTCTTCAGCTTTTGTTTCTATTTTTATTTTTACTTATTTATTATTTCTGGTGAGTCGAAAGGTGTGGATTTTAGTGAAATTGCGGGATTTAGGTTTTCAATTTGTGGTGTTTTAGGTTTTCAATTTTTACTTGTTGCTGAGTAAATATTAGGAAATATTTTCTGGGATTGATGATTTCTTCACTATTATGTGTTTGGATTACTTCCGTTGAGCTTTTATTTTTTTTTATGAAAATCTTGTTAGAATGTTTTTGTTTTCAGTTCCATCTCAGCTTGTAGCATCTTGACAGAAGGAGTTCACGAAAACCATAACTTATGGAAAACCTAGATATTTGAATAATACTTTTTAGGTTAATTCGGGTTCTCTTAAAAGCAAAATAGAATAGTTGTGAAGTTTAGTTGTGTGTTATTATACAAAAAATTTTAGTGCAGTTGTTCAAATTAAGTTTCTGTCATATTGACCGTAGTTTAGTTTAGTTTCTGATGCATTTCGTTATTTATGGTTTTAGCTTGTTTTTGCATTTGTTAGCTTGAAGGGTTTGTTTTAGTTTTGCTTAAATTTGGAATTTTGTCATTTTAGTTTTTGTGCTTTGTTTGGTTCTTGAGAAAATTGAGGGAAGGAAAGGAAGAAATTAGTAAGGTGTATTTTTTATTATTTTTATTTGCTATTAGATAATATTGAAAGAGGATGTGGATGAATTGGGGAAGAAAGGATAACTACTGGATGTGAAGGCAGGGTATTATAGGAATTATCTTTTGCCAACGGGCAAGGCCCAGATTGTGACTCCTCTTCTGCTCAAGTAGTGTTCTACTTTTCTTTCGATTATGTTTTAGTTTTGGCAAGTCTTCTTTTGTTTTTAAGTTGTTCCTAGTATAATTCTAGTGGAGGATTGCTAATTAATGGGAAATGCTTTCAGTGAATGCTACAATTATTTGATAATTATTCTCCTATGTTTTGTGCAAATTAATTATTTTTTTGAGATTCCTATTCATCCATGATGAATTTTAGACTGGAAAAACTTAGTTTTAGCTTAGAAAAAAGATTATTCTCGTATTTTGTGTGCCAAAGAAACCATATTTGTGTGTTCCAAATTATGGTATACATTGGATTTTTCCTAAAGTATCTCATAATTTTGGTTAGGTCTATTGGATAGCATTCATCCTTGCACCAAAAGTTTATTTTATCTCTTTTTATTCCATAGTATTCCCAGTTTTCCTCAAGTTGATTTAATTGAGTCGCATAAAGAACAATAATGTATATTCTAGATAATTCAAATTTCCTTTTGCTTGTTTGTTTAATTTCCTTTAGCAGACTTCAGTTGTTGTCCGCTTGGTGTTCAAATAATCAAATAACATATATATCAAAATATTTTCGTATTAACTTTAAAACAGTGGTTTTCAGAATATGCGTAGGCAAAACTTTGTTGCTCATATATGGGCTTCTGGTTTCTTTTCTTCTTTTTTTAATTTTTTTGCTGCACCTTTTTAAAATACTGTTGTTCTGGTCAGACCCTATGACTATTTTCTATTATTCTTTTAAATTCTGGTATCTTTTTAAATGATTATCAAATGCAAGATGCCAATGAGACGACAATATGAATTTTTCTTTTTGATTTATCAAGTTGACTGACTTTTCCCTGTAAACTCCCTCTTTGTCATTGACAAATTGTGTTAATTGAAAACTTCTTAAAGTGTTCACAGTTTTGCAATAGCATGGAAGATAATAGTTGGTTAATGGAGATTGGATAACATGTTTGTGTACGATTACTCTTTCATTAGACTGGATTTGTCTAGGCCATTGTTGAAATATATTTTCTGTATGCGATAATGATTATGAAATATGTTTGATTACTGAAGGAGTACTTGCTTTGTTTTACTGCTTTGAAATAAACTTATATATTTTTGCAGGGAAATGAAGATGGAAGAGGAAAGAATCGAGGCTGAGAAGCAACGGGTAAGCACTATCCATTTATTTCTTTCTGTCCCATGTTCTTACTTTTAATGCATGCTTACAGGGTCACAATTTGATTTCAAAGCTCTTTCTTGGTAGGTTGATGGTTCTGATTCAGAGATATTTAGGGTTAAGCGTCATACTTCATCAAAAGTGGAGAAGAGAACTGTGAATTATACAATATCCTCAAAGCATTTTGAGCATCAGGTATTATTTATAGTGCTCTGAGCTTAGTTTCTGATGCATTTTGTTGCTATCATTTGTATGAAACTATAATGAATATCTTCTAATATTATACACTTTAACTTGTTTTCTGTTGTGGTTAATTGGGTGTTCATTAACTAATTGATGGCATGATGTAGGATGATGCCATGAGGCTTAGATGGTATTGGTGAATATGGGCATGGAATTTTTGAAATCCTTGAAATATAAACTTTACATGTTGAAGCTTGGAGTTGAGGTTTATGTATTTGAGTTTACTCTTTAAATTCCTCGTCTCAAGTCTTCTGTAGGGAGTATTCTCATGGACTTTATTATTCTTCAACTTTTTGTATTAAAAGAAAATATCTTGTAAAAATGAAAAAATAAAAAATTAGAAGAGTCTTATTTCTTCCAGCACCGAGTGACTCTTTCACCCCATTACTTGGGGAAGATAAAACTATTTCTTCTGCCACTTGCTTTCAACTATTAAACTAAAATAGTGTAACTAATTGATCAGGTTGTCAAAGTTGTATATTGTGAGTCTCAATTAAGACTGATGAGATTAAGGTTGACAAGGAAACCTAGGAAATGCTTACTGCTCTTGGCATGTCTGACATTTCTGGGTTTGTTGAAGTTGAACCACAGGCGATGATTGCTCCTACTATTTTTGGTCGGGGTGGTGGACCAGGCAGGAGGTACTAAGGTAATCCTAGCTTTGCTGAGAAGTTTAGAATAGATGTTTGTTTCATTTGGACTTATGTTTGTTATGGATGATTATATGAGTAGTTTTGTTTGTGATTTCGAGACAAAAATTAGTTGAACTTGCAAAGATACTTCAGTTGATCTAATGGATGGATTTTTGTTGTCATATTATATTATATTTTACCTTCTAGTTAGTTCATTTTGCTTAGCGGACGTGCTAAAAATTTGCCCTGTCTGAATTGGATTGAAGCTATACTTATGGCAGTGTGGAATTTGATTTTGTTGTTGAAAGGAAGTATGTAGTTGCTTAGCGTCAACATTAACAAATAACAATGGCAGTACAGCCACTACTTGTTGCACACATGATTTTCTGATGAAGTTCTCAATTAAGAGATAGATAACATTTGAGAATAAGATTTGATTACTGATATATTTCTGATGCTCTGTTTACTTGCCTAAGCATTCCACTACTTGGGACAAATTTACAACTACTATTTGTAAAAGAAAAAGAGTTTTTCTGGAGGTTTGACACATAAAACACTTGTTGTTCCATTCACTGCTCATGGAAGTTAAACTTGTCTATTGCTCAGTATCCCTAGATGTAGGCATTATGCATTATATATATATTATCATCTCAGTTGTTGTATTGACAAACTTCTATGATACAAGCACGGTTGCTTGAGAGGACCCCATCACTAAGCGATTTAAATGAACTTGTATATGGACAGGTAATGATGACTTTGTCTTATTCATGACTACGACAGTAACTTCTACTGGTCCAACATCTGACTGCAGTTAATTATCCTCTTTAAGCAATGAATTTATAGATTTATGGATAGCCTAGTTGTAATAGGTAATACACTAAAGAGCAGTGTAATTTGAATTATAGAGAATAAGGATTCCTTAAGTTGGAGAGTTGTTTACTGTTGTGATAAAATGTTTTGTGAAGTAAAAAATGGAATGGGATATATAATCAAGAATCGTTGGAGAATCACAGCCAGAGAGCTGAGAATGCTGCAGCTGGGAGTAGTACTATTAATGGAGCAATGTATGTCAAGGTTATGACTGATAAGCAGCTTCAAACTCTTAGGAAACAGATTGCTATTTATTCTAAAATTTGTGAACAGCTTGTTGAGATGCATAAATCCCCTCTCTGCCCAGCAAGATCTTGCAGGTTTGTTTTGTTTATATTTATAAATATCTCATCTTTTTTTCTAGGCCATGTCTTAATTATGTTAGATTGTGTACAGTAAAAAACTGAACTTCTGGCCTGGAACACTTTGGTGAGGATTGAAGTGTTTGTGTATGGGAAAGGGTAGTGTGTCTAGTGGATATGCTTTGCACTATCATCTCTGACAGGAAAGAAAACATGCATAGGAAGGCCCTTTTCATAATTGTCTCGTATAATCGTAAATTCCTGCTGAGGTTCGATTAATTTTAGATTAATGGAATATACTGAATATTTGGTTTCTTTCTAGGCCCTGCTGAGGTAAGATTCTGTTGGATTTAGCTAGAAATGATGTTGGATTTCGAGGTTAGAATTTGATTAGTTTATTGATTGTGTGATTGTTTGTACAGGGCCAGGAGAGAGGGGAGTGGTTACAGAACCTTAAGTATGGAGTGTTTGGTCTTGGTAACAGGCAGTATGAGCATTTCAACAAGGTTTGATTGGACATTCTTCCTTGGGTTTAGTCTCCAGTTGTTTGCTTCTGGGTTTATGTTCTTTATGCATGTTGTGGTTTTTTTGATGTTTTGATTCATTCTTGTGACAGGTTGCCAAGGTGGTGGATGATATCCTTGCTGAGCAGGGTAGGCTTTTTTTTAGATATTTTTACTTAGAATGTTATTTGGTGTTTTTGAACTTACTAGCAAGATAAGTTTTTGTCTAGTTTCTAGTATCCGAAAGGCTTAACCATAAACACAAGTGTTGCTTGCTTATGTGAATGATTGGCTCTTTGCAGGGATTATCATGGATATAGCTAGATGCTCTTTTTTTTTTTTTTAGTTTCAGTTCTCTTCACTGTATTGCGTGTGAACCTTTTTTCCTCAATGCAGTGATCTAGTAATAATGTTGCCACTGTTTAGTGAGTTTGTGATGAAAATCATCTAATCAGGTGTCTTTCCATTCCATGAAAACTTTCCAATTCACAATCTTCTTGCTGTTGTCTGTTTTATCAATGTGATTATAGTTTTGGACTTTTTCTTGTTGAAATTTAATATAACATTAAGTAGACTTGATAATGCAAGATTAGTTTGACGTAGTCACTGAGTGCAATTTTTTTTTTTAATTTTAATTTTTATTCTATGGAGTAATGGCAGGTGTTCCTTGTATATAGATGCTATGATGTTAGTGCATTCATTATGTAAGAGGTTAATGCTTCAATTGCTTTTTTGTTTAGTGGCTAATACCGTCTGGTGATTATACTTGGAACAATATTATGAGCATTCCTTGGAGATGATGATCAATGCATTGAAGATGATTTTAGTGCATGGTATTAAGCAGTTGAACTTTATTTTGAATCAACACTTTGGACATTCTTGTCACCCCTATCCCTTGCTATCTTTTTATTAAGAATCTCAGTGAATTTTACTATGCTAGGCGAGAACTGGTGTGGCCTGAGCTAGATCAGTTGCTTCGTGATGAACGGTGTGATGAACACTTAAATATGCATGTTTAATAAGAGTTTAATTCATCATATTGCATTAATGGTGTCATTAAATTCCTCAACTTAAGCATATTTGTAGCATTTGCATCTTTGGAATTAACTTTCTCTTAATTTTGGTTTTGTTACAGGTTCGGTAAAATGGGCATAACTCTCTATTTATAGATCAGAATGGTACAATTCTTAATGTTTTGGAAAGCTGATTTAATTGTCTACAAGATTGCATTTCACAAGCATCATCAAATTCGGGCTTTTAGTAGACCAAAATTGGGCTTGAAGTGAACCCATCTACAGTCTCGGCCCAGTCTGACCAGGCCTAGTATTTGGACCGTATCTCTCAAAATACGTATCCAAATTGTGCAAATCAATATGTTCTAGAAATCTGAGAGAAATATCTACAACTTTCATGAAGACATGTGATTAAAATTCACAACATTTCGATGTCAAAATTGATGGTCAAAGTCGGTGCCTAATGATCCCAATTGTCAAAGATATTTACAACTAATATTTGACAATTATGCCCTTGTAATTTGACAAGTTTGCCCCTGGATGTATCTATAAATAGAGGTGCCTTGTGACCCATTAGGGCATCTTGGCCTTGGCTGGAACATTTTGGCTTTGGCTAGGATCTTGTATTGTGTTTTGTGTGTTATGTTATTAATGAATTTCCATTTTTCTTGCATTTTATTTTCTTTCGATTATAATGTTCTTCTAATTTCTCTTTTGCTAAGGTGAAAGGGTGAAACCCTTGATATGAGAATAAGGATTCTCTAACCCTTAATATGTGCTTAATAATCTTAATCTTATAATGTTTATTCAATATGATTTATATTTAATTTCTTAATCAATCTTGACACCACTCGTAAAGTGGAGGTCTTGATCCATTGTCGACAATCCTTGGCACATCAAATGCTTGGATCCTTTCTAGATGATGTATGGTTCTTCCTTACCGACACGAATCTAGTTAGAACCTTGATTTGTTGTAGACATATGGTGGATTGGCACATTGGATGCTTGAACCCTTTTACAAGAAGTGGTATAAATATTGGTAATGAAACAAATATAATTCATATAACTAAAATGGGTTAATTATCCTTATTTGAAATATCAGGGGCGGATCCCCTAACCTTAGCCTTCATTGTTATTGTGTTAATTCCTCTTGTATTTTAATTATTCTATTGTTTATGAACTTTTTATTTTATTTACTATGGTAGGTTCTACCACCTTATGAAATTGTTCTTTAATTTACTACGGTTGGTTATACCACCTATTTCCATGGATGGTTTTACCTCCTCTTTCTTTTTGTTTTATATTTGAATGGTCGGTAATACCGCCTACCATCTTACATATTTATTTATATTATCTTGTTATTTCTTTGAATTATTCATATCATATTTGCTTATCTTATAATTTGTAACGCTATTTTCTTTTCCCATTTCTATTTTATTTTTCTTGCATACGTTCATCTCTTCTCTCCCCATTTCTATTTTTATTTTTTCTTGCATGTGTTCATCTTTTCTTTCTCTTTGCATTAATTGGTAGAATTGTTAGTAGCGACTCATCTTGTCAAAAAAAAAAAAAAATCATGCTCATACCCAACCAAGAACATTAATGGACTCCATAAATCTTAGGAGAACTTGTGCACAATCATGCATAGTCTTCCCTCATGATGCATTATACTTCAACCATGAATTGGATTTCATTCAATTCTTACCCCACTTTCATGGCCTAGATGTTGAAAACCCATTTTTGCACTTGAGAGAATTTGAAGAGTTTTGTAACGCTTATAGTGACCTAAATTGTAGCATAAATATCTTGAGATTAAAGCTTTTTCCTTTTTCTCTAAAAGATAAAGCTAAGATATGGCTACAAAATCTTAGGTCAAGATCCATTAGCTCTTGGGATGAAATGCAACAACAATTTCTTAAAGAATTCTTTCCTCCCTATAGAACAAATTCTCTCAAAAATCAAATCATCAATTTCACTAAAAAACAAGGAGAGACCTTTTACCAATGTTGGGATAGGTATAAAGCATTGCTTAATACTTTTCCTCATCATGGTTTGGAAACATGGGGCTCATCATTTTAAATTTCTATACCAGCTACACACATATACACACCATCAATCAGGAAAATAATAGAATTAATGTGTAATGGACAATTTGAAAATAAAGACCCTGATGAAGCCATGGATTTCCTAGACTTACTAGCAAAAAATGCCCAAAATTGAAACAATGTTGGCACCTATGAGGTACCAAGAACATCTAGTAGAGGCATTTATAACTTTAGGGAGAATCATGATCTTCATGCTAAATTTATATCCCTAGCTAGAAAAGTTGAGGATTTAGAAATGTGGTCTATGCAAGAAATTGTTTGTCACACTTGTAATTCTAGTGATCATCCAACGGATGATTGCCCAAATGTGCCTACCTTTAGGAAAAGTCTCCATGACCAAACCAATGTTTTAAACACTTTCCAAAGGTCAAATCCTAATCCTTACTCACAAAATTTTGAATGAAAAAATCACTTGAATTCTGATTTGAGGAATGATAATAATGCACAATTTTATCAACCTCCCTTTCAATCATATCAAAATTTTCAAAAATCTCATGATCATGCATCTTATGAGGATCTCGAAGAAACATTGAATTCATTCATTGCAAAGCAAAAGGTTTTTAATAGTCAAGTTGCTCAAACTATGGCAAACTTGAATGATGCTCTTGAAATACTTGAATTTGCACTCAATACTCATGAAAAATGTGAGTTTCCATCTCAACTAGAGCCAAACTCCATCAATCCACATGTGAGTAATCCAAGTGGCCAACATCTAGATGAAGATTCGGTAAGTACTCTCCTAGAAGGTAAGGTTGTGTTGACACATCCAAAAGGGATGGTCTCCCAGTATAGGAGTGTCGAAGTAATAAACCCGGTGAGACCGGGGTCGATCCACGAGGAAGGGGATTTTAGCGTTACAAATTATAAGTTAAGCAAATATGATATGAATAATTGAAAGAAATGATAAGATAAATCTCAACAAATATGTAAAGATGGTAGGTGGTATTACCGACCATTCAAATATAAAACAAAAAGCAAGAGGAGGTAAAACCATCCATGGAAATAGGTGGTATAACCAACCATAGTAAATTAAAAAACAATTTCATAAGGTGGTAGAACCTACCATAGTAAATAAAATAAAAAGTTCATAAACAATAGAATAATTAAAATACAAGAGGAATTAACACAATAACAATGAAGGCTAAGGTTAGGTGATCCGCCCTTGATATTTCAAATAAGGATAATTAACCCATTTTAGTTATATGAATTATATTTGTTTCATTACCAATATTTATACCACTTCTTATAAATGGGTTCAAGCATCCAATGTGCCAATCATCATATGTCTATAACAAATCAAGGTTCCTAACTAGATTCGTGTCGGTAAGGAAGAACCATACATCATCTAGAAAGGATCCAAGCATGTGATGTGCCAAGGATTGTCGACAATGGATCAAGACCTCCACTTTACGAGTGGTGTCAAGATTGATTAAGAAATTAAATATAAATCATATTGAATAAACATTATAAGATTAAGATTATTAAGCACATATTAAGGGTTAGAGAATCCTTATTCTCATATCACTGGTTTCACCCTTTCACCTTAGCAAAAGAGAAATTAGAAGAACATTATAATAGAAAGAAAATAAAATGTAAGGAAAAGGAAATTCATTAATAACATAAACACACAAAACACAATACAAGATCCTAGCCAAAGCCAAAATGTTCCAGCCAAGGCCAAGATGCCTAATGGGTCACAAGGCACCTCTATTTATAGATACATCCAGGGGCAAACTTGTCAAATTACAAGGGCATAATTGTCAAATATTAGTTGTAAATATCTTTGCCAATTGGGATCATTAGGCACCGACTTTGACCATCAATTTTGACATCAAAATGTTGTGAATTTTAATCACATGTCTTCATGAACGTTGTAGATATTTCTCTCAGCTTTCTAGAACATATTGATTTGCACAATTTGGATACGTATTTTGAGAGATACGGTCCAAAATACTGAGGCCTGGTCAGACTGGGCCGAGACTGTAGATGGGTTCACTTCAAGCCCAATTTTGGTCTATTAAGAGCCCGAATTTGATAATTCTTGTGAAATGCAATCTTGTATACAATTGAATCAGCTTTCCAAAACATTAATAATTGCACCATTCTGATCTATAAATAGAGAGTTATGCCCATTTTACCGAACCTGTAACAAAACCAAATTAAGAGAAATTAATTCCAAAGATGCAAATGCTACAAATATGCTTAAGTTGAGGAATTTAATGACACTATTAATGCAATATGATGAACTAAACTTTTATTAAACATGCATATTTAAGTGTTTATCACATCCCCCAACTAGCTTATTGCTAGTCCCTAGCAATTAAAGCGTTATTATTTAGAAGTGATTTATAGAATTTTACATACAAGGTGGTCATTATTGCACTCTCCTTGATTTTATCCAAATAAACAAACTCTCAACCATTTTTTATTTTATTTTATTTTATGACTCATGTACCCTTCGATCAAGATATCTATAAACCTTCTTTTTGTGCTCAGTCAACACATGACTATGGGGTTTATTAGAAAGAAGCCATATCGGTTCTAATATTTGTTAAGGCTAACAACCTTAGGTAAAGGGCATTTATTCATTTTATACATATATATATTTTTTTTCTCTTTTTTTTTTTTTGAAGGAATGCATCTTTAACCCATGTAGCGAGCCTTAGGCTAATGACTCCCAGACCAGCTGGCCTTAGGGCAGTAGGTGTTAAGACACCCCTTCGAGCTTAACGACTCGGGTTGCCGATGCTTTATTTTTGCTTAGAAACTTGTGGATAGTGCAATGTTCAATCCCATTAAGCTTTCTCCTTAATCCATGTAGCGAGCTTTGGGCCAATAGCTCCAAACCAATTGGTCTTAGGGTATTAGGTGTTAAGGCACCCCTGGGGCTTAATTGCTCGAATTAAGGAGGCTACGAGACCAAACTTTATCCATAATTGCTATTTTTTTCTTCTTTTTTCTTTTTTTTTTGAATTTTATTTTTTATTTTTTTAACTTTCCCCTTCCTTTGTGTTGTTATCCTAAACAAAACAAAAGAACTCAAATATTACAACATTTCATTTTGCCACCCACAATCATGCATCAAGGTGTGTGTGTGTGTGAAGAAAGGTTCATGAATACTTGCTTAATGAGTACATAAGCACAAAATTTTTTTTTTTTAAATGATAAGGTTGTGAGAGTTCATAGATTTGAATAATTCAAAGTAAAATGAATAAGACCTCCTTGTTATAAAATTCAAAAATCAAGTCTAAATAATATCAAGTTAGCTAAAATGAGTTCATAAGATCAAAATAAAATGACAAATTGGTTAGAATGGGTTTCAAGAGTTCAAACTGGCCCTCCATACTCTGCCATTCCTGACCTAGAATGCGTCTCAAAAGGATTTGAACTCCTTACACCGCACTCTAAATCTAATTACTAACTCGCTTTTTTTTTTTTTTTTGGTTTACAAGCAAAAGAAAATTAAAGACATACTTATGTCTACTATCCTTCCCCCCCAACCAAAGGAAACATTATCCTCAATATTTAAATGTAGAGAGATAAAGTATAGGAGACATTACCTGAAGCTTCTTTATTCAAGAGAGACGACCTGAAAGACTCATAGAATAAAATGCTACAAATAAAATAAAAGACAAGAAATTTAAAAATTGATGGTACACATGCATATGTATAGGTAGTTGTGACTGTGGCTCACATCTTCCTCTGGTTTTACGTCCAGAAACGGCTTAAACACCTTCTATGAGTTGGGGATATGCTTCCCATCCAGTTTTTTTATAAACTTGCAAACAGGGTCGTTTTGAGTCAGATTCCCATGACTATGAAGAAAATGAGAGAGAAGAAAAGAAAATTGATGCAAGGTGAGCAACAGTTTTTAGGGAACTGAAAAACCGACTTTAAAAGTCACGGAGTACCGTATCCACCACTTGACCGGAAAACAAAATAAAAACAGACAACTAAAATAAACACACACGAAATAAAATAAAAACAAACTAGAAATGATAGCAAAAATCAAGAATAAAAATAAAAATGAAAATATGGCATAGATGGATAAAATTTGATCAATCATTATAAAGAAATGCAAAAAGAGGGATCTCTTCGAAAGTGATTTACCACGGTCAAAAATATGCCATTGAGGTGGTACCTTTCTTTTTCCTTTATTTGTAAGAATGAAAGAGATTACTACTATCTGAGTTTGTTTGTCCTTAAAGCATGCATTATTGAGTCTGGATGTTTGTTCCTCCCTTTTTTCGAACCATGGCTCCCAACTCTTAATCTCCTTCACCTGTACAAAATCAAGCAATGAAAATTCTTTAGAAGCAATGGGCACTAGTTGCATACTTGGTTCAAAAGAACTAGGTAACCCGATTTCTGAAGGAGTTGAAAAATTCTCATTTTGGATATAGTCTTCCACGTTAGTTTTTGTCCTATTAGCTTCCTCATTTTCATCATGCTCGAAAAATTTATTAATATCAAAATTTTGGTTAAATTCCTTTGCATGATGCATAAGTGAGGATTCGGTCTTTTCTTTGTTAGGTGTAAGTTGATTAACTCTTTCTTACCCTTTAGGATTGATTCATCTTCTTTCTCATAAGGGTTAGGAATATGTTCTTGATCAACCTTACCATCATGAAGAGCACTTACCGAATCTTCGAGAAGAGCACTTACCGAATCTTCATCTAGATGTTGGCTATTTGGATTACTCACATGTGGATTGATGAGGTTTGGCTTGAGTTGAGATGGAAACACACCTTTCTCATGAGTACTAAATGCAAATGCAAGTTTTTCAAGAGTATCATTCAAGTTTTCCATAGTTTGAGCAACTTGACTATTAAAAGCCTCTTGCTTTGCAATGAATGAATTCCATGTTTCTTCAAGATCCTTATAAGATGCATGATCATGAGCTTTTTGAAAATTTTGACATGATTGAAATGGAGGTTGGTAAGATTGTGCATGATTATCATTCCTCCAATCAAAATTCAAGTGATTTTTTCCATCCAAAATTTTGTGAGTAAGGATTAGGATTTGACCTTTGGAAAGTGTTTAAAACGTTGGTTTGCTCATGGAGAATTTTCCTAAAGGTAGGCACAATTAGGCAATCATCCGTAGGATGATCACTAGAATTACAAGTTTGACAGACAGTTTCTTGCATAGACCACATTTCTAAGTCCTCGACTTTCCTAACTAGGGATGTAAATTTAACATGTAGATCATGATCCTCCCTAAAGTTATATATGCCTCTACTAGACGTTCTTGGTACCTCATAGGTGCCAACATTGTTCCAATTTTGGGCATTTTTTGCTATTAAGTCTAGGAAATCCATGGCTTCATCAGGGTCTTTATTTTCAAATTGTCCATTACACATTAATTCTACCATTTGCCTAGCTTGATGTGTAAGACTTCATGAAAATTAAAACTGTCTCCATGTTTCCAAACCATTGTGATGACAACTATTAAGCAATGCTTTATACCTATCCCAACATTGGTAAAAGGTCTCTCATTGTTTTTGAGTGAAATTGATGATTTGCCCTTTGAGAGAATTTGTTCTATAGGGAGGAAAGAATTTTTTAAAAAATTGTTGTTGCATTTCATCCCATGAACTAATGGATCCTGACTTAAGATTTTGTAGCCATGTTTTAGCTTTATCTTTTAAAGAAAAAGGAAAAAGCTTTAATCTAAAGATGTTTATGCTACAATTTAGGTCACAATAGATATTGCAAAAATCCTTAAATTCTCTCAAATGCAAAAATGGGTTTTCAACATCTAGGCCATGAAAGTGGGGTAAGAATTGAATGAAATCTGATTCATGGTTGAAATATTTTGCATCATGAGGGAAGACTATGCATGATTGTGCATGAGTTCTTATGTAATCCATTAATGTCCTTGGTGGGGTATGAGCATGTTTTCCAAAGAAGATGAGTGGCTACAAACAATTCTACCAACTAATGCAAAGAGAAATAAAAGATGAGCACATGCAAGAAAAATAAAAATAGAAATGGGGAGAGAAAAGAGAAACACATACAAGAAAAATAAAAATAGAAATAAGAAAAGAGAATACTTACAATTTTGTACGCCAATTTTTACCTTCCCCGACAACGGCGCCAAAAACTTGACACATCCGAAAAAGGATTGTCTCCCAAGTATAGGAGTGTTGAAGTAATAAAACCCAGTGAGACCGGGGTCGATCCATGAGGAAGGGAATTTAAGCGTTACAAATTATAAGCTAAACAAATGTTATATGGATGATTCAAAGAGGTGACATGATAATATCAACAAGTATGTAAGATGGTAGGTGGTATTACCGACCATTCAAATATAAAACAAAAAGAAAGAGGAGGTAAAAACATCCATGGAAATAGGTGGTATAACCAACCATAGTAAATTAAAGAACAATTTCATAAGGTGGTAGAACCTACCATAGTAAATAAATTAAAAAGTTCATAAACAATAGAATAATTAAAATACAAGAGGAATTAACACAATAACAATGAAGGCTAAGGTTAGGGGATCCGCCCTTGATATTTCAAATAAGGATAATTAACCCATTTTAGTTATCTGAATTATATTTGTTTCATTACCAATATTTATACCACTTCTTGTAAATGGGTTCAAGTATCCAATGTGCCAATCATCATATGTCTACAACAAATCAAGGTTCCTAACTAGATTCATGTCAGTAAGGAAGAACCATACATCATCTAGAAAGGATCCAAGCATTTGATGTGCCAAGGATTGTCGACAATGGATCAAGATCTCCACTTTACGAGTGGTGTCAAGATTGATTAAGAAATTAAATATAAATCATATTGAATAAACATTATAAGATTAAGATTATTAAGCACAGATTAAGGGTTAAAGAATCCTTATTCTCATATCAAGGGTTTCACCCTTTCACCTTAGCAAAAGAGAAATTAGAAGAACATTATAATAGAAAGAAAATTAAATGTAAGAAAAAGAAAATTCATTAATAACATAAACACACAAAACACAATACAAGATCCTAGCCAAAGCCAAAATGTTCCAGCCAAGGCCAAGATGCCCTAATGGGTCACAAGGCACTTCTATTTATAGATACATCCAGGGGCAAACTTGTCAAATTACAAGGGCATAATTGTCAAATATTAGTTGTAAATATCTTTGACAATGGGGATCATTAGGCACCGACTTTGACTATCACTTTTGACATTGAAATATTGAGAATTTTAATCACATGTCTTCATGAAAGTTGTAGATATTTCTCTCAGCTTTCTAGAACATATTGATTTGCACAATTTGGATACGTATTTTGAGAGATATGGTCCAAATACTGAGGCCTGGTCAAACTGGGCCGAGACTGTAGATGGGTTCAATTCAAGCCCAATTTTTGTCCACTAAGAGCCCGAATTTGATGATGCTTGTGAAATGCAATCTTGTAGACAATTACATCAGCTTTTCAAAACATTAAGAATTGCACCATTCTGATCTATAAATAGAGAGTTATGCCCATTTTACCGAACCTGTAACAAAACAAAAATTAAGAGGAATTAATTCCAAAGATGCAAATGCTACAAATATGCTTAAGTTGAGGAATTTAATGACACTATTAATGCAATATGATGAACTAAACTCTTATTAAACATGCATATTTAAGTGTTCATCAGCAATCATGAGTTTTTCTAATATGATTCTATTCATGTGCTCTTAAGCATGATTCTAGACATGTGTTTCTAAGCATTTGCAAAGATATAAATTCCTAATCATGATTCTAATAAAGAAAGGAAAACGGACTTGCCTTGACACACATTTCCACCTCATAAAACAAACAAAGAGTTAAACAATTCATAACCCTAAACATGCTTCTAAGCATTAAAATAAAACTTGAACATGATTATTCAAAAGTAAGAAAAATAAAGGAGAAATAAGAAGGGAGAAAAGAGAATTGCTCTCAAGACGTACCATTTCCAGATTTAGAGCAATATAAGAAGCCTGAAAAATATTAGACTATAAAACACTCCTTGAATTCTCAAGCGTGTCTTCAGGAGGGAAATGTGTGGATTTCTTGATGTCTTGGAAGTGTGGAGGGGGGCTGTTTATATCAGAGAGGGTTGAGGCTAAAAAGAGAAGAACATAATCAAATATGGAAGGTTTCCAATGAAATTTTTCATATGTGACAAGACAACAGTCAGCTAGTTGTTGGCAGACTGTTGGCAGACCATGGGTTTGCACTCTAATAGTCGGCTAACTTTTTAGCAATAGTCGACTAGAACTCTGTTAGCCAACCGACTGTTAGTCAACAACCAGTCGATTATTGCCCACTGAACCTTTCCATTTTGTAACTTTTCAGTGTAGTCTCTTCTGACCTTCGTCTGTTCGATCACGTGTAGCTTTTCAAGTTCTTATCCAATTTGCAATCCATAAATTTCTATAGAAATTAAGCAGCTTTGCAACAGTACATGACTCATCACCAGATTCCTCCCAGATTAATTTATGTGATATTTTTAAGTCATGTGTAAATTTTTCAGACTCTTGGTCGATTTCTTATCACCTTTCTTCCTTTTGCTTCAAGAGTATTTCGATAATTTTTATTGCTCGACATTCATCTGCACTTCATCATCGAGCCTCAAAAAGCTAGTGTCTATAAGTATAAATTATTATTGATTGAAATCACCTTACATGTCTTGATGAAGATAAAATGAACAATGTGTACATAAAATGAACAACTTTAGTGGACTATAGAACAAAGTGTAGCTATTCTTATTTTGTATACCCCAGTAAAGCTCAAATTTATATCTGAGTAGGTGGAAGACTCATACCTAACTTTTCAAACCCATCTCAGAAGGGACAAGGGTAGTTTAGGTCCTGAAGCGAGGGATTGGGTTGCCATCATCCATTTTCTCAATAGAAAATTAAGTGGCGACTCCATTCTTCATATGTGCCTATGGTTTGTTTGTGTTCCTTTTAGTCTCAAAAGAGGCTTTAACACAGTATCGTGGTTGCCAACGCTCCGACAATGAAAGCCATGTTCACAGTGGCGACTCTACTAGGGATATGATAAGTTAATTCTGTTAGGGATACCAAATTGTGAATGGGGCTTTCATCCCGCTAAAGCGTTTACAACCACGAAACTATGTCAAAGCCTCTTTCAAGACTTAAGGGAACAGAAACGAGCCATAGGCACGTTCGGAGAAATAGAGTCGCTATCCAACTATTCAATTGACAATGAATGAGAGCAATCTGATTTCTCACTTCAGGACCTAAACTACCCTCATCCCTTCAAATATGGGTTTAGAAAGTTAGGTATAAGTCATACAACCAGTCAGATCAAAATACAGTGTCCACTAGGGTAAACCAAGCAAAAATATCTCATATTGACATATAGTTCACTTAAGATTGTTCGTTTTACGCACACATTTCAAGTTTTATCTTCATTAATCATGTATGGTATATTCAACCAAAGCAGTATTATATTCATACATAGAAAAAGAGAGGAGAATAAATTACATTTCCTTTAAAAATGAGGGAAGGGGAAGAGGATTAAATTGCTTTGTTCTTCAATAATAAAAAAAATTATATAAAGTATACATTCATACAATTATAAGTGATGGTCCTCACCATCAATGTGAGTCCACCACCACCTTCATGGCATCATACAATAGCACTTCTTATCATGACATACTTAATAATAGATAAATTAATTAAAATCCAATACAAGGCCATAATCTAATATCATGGCACTTCGACCTAGATTCGATAATTCTAACATGGCAATTGCTATTCTAGCGTAATTCATATCAATTCATTAAGGATCATGGCATTTCTAGCCTAAGCATGGTTATCATGGCATATCTAGCCTAATTCAAACAATTGAAATCAAACAAGGCTCTTCTAGCCCAATCAATGCATTCAAGGGGTAATATGATAATTCTTACCTATTCTATGCAATTTCCTAGAATATATCAAAGCAATTTTATGCTCTCCTAGCACAATTCTAATCATGTGCTCTTAAGCATGATTCTAGACATATGCTCCTAAACATGATTCTAAGCATTCGCAAGAAAAATAAATCCCCAAACATGCTTCTAATAAAGAAGGGAAAGTGAACTTACCTCCATACGCTTTTCCATTTTGCAAAACAAACAAAAAGGTTAAACAATTCATAAAACCCTAAACATGCTTCTAAGCGTTAAATTAAATCCTAAACATGCTTATTCTAAGCAAAATAAACTCTAATCATGCTTAATTCTAAGCGGGAAAAGTAAACAAGAAAATAGGACGGCGAAGAGAGGACTGCTCTCAAGACGTACCCTTTTTGGGTTTAGAGTAATAGAACACCATAAAATCTTTAAACTAGAAAATACTTCTTGAATTCTTGAATTTGTCTTCAAGAGAAAGAGGAGATGATTACTCTCAATAATCAGTGTGTCTTGCAAAGTGAAAAGGGGGTTGTTTATATAGAAAAGGGGTGAAGCTGAAAAAGGAAGCAAAGAAATAAAACAAGAAGGTATTAATAAAAAATTTCAAAATTAGGGGACCAACAGTTGGCCGACTATTGGCAAATCGTTGGACAGCTATTTGACCGCTAGGCAAATATTAGTCAACAGTCAGACGACTGTTCCCCTTTAGTGATTCCTATTTTGGCACTTTATAGTGTGTCCTTCCTGACCTTCATCTGTTCAATCACATATAACTTTCCGAATTCAACTCCAATTCACAATCTGTAAATTTTTACAAAAACTAGACATCTGTAGCTTGGCAACAGTATATGACTTATCAATAGATTCCTTCTGGATTAATTTCTGTGATTTTTTGAAGTCACACGTCAATTTTTGAGACCTTTCATTGATTCCTTCTTACCTTTCTTTTCGTGGCTTCTAAGGGCATTTTGGTCATTTTCATTACTCCACATTCATCTTCCTTTAGTCATCGAGCCTCAAAATTTTAGTGTCTATAGATTACCCCCTTACTTTGGAGATGTTTGTGAGGCATAAACGTCGACAAAGTACTCTTACCTTGTCTTTCCTTCTTCCATCTCGACATCTTTGCCATCATCTTCATTCTATCAGACTTTTTTGTCATCTTCTTTCTCTCCTTCTACCCCACTCTTCAGTATGCCTATTCTAAGGGATTTAAACACTCTTAAGTGCACCTACTTTTTAGGGTTTTTAACACTCTTTAGTGTGCCTCTTCTTAGGGCTTGTGTCTATTCTAAAGGCTTAAATCACTCTTAAGTGCACTGACATCTTAAGGTTTTCAACACTCTATAGCACCTCTTCTTAGGGCTTGTGCCTATTCTAAAGGTTTAAGACACTCTTAAGTGCACCTACTTCTTAGGGTTTCCTTCTAACCTCTATCATACATTGATTCACGATCTTTAGACCTTCTCATTCTTCGTGCCTTCATTCTCTCTTTGATCTCCTTAGTCTTTGCATTCACTGGGTTTCATGCCCCTCTTCCAAGTATTCTTCATGCTTCTTTGATCTTCTTCAGTAATTACATACAACA
Organism: Boswellia sacra; assembly: GCA_013180625.2. Classification (NCBI taxonomy): domain Eukaryota; kingdom Viridiplantae; phylum Streptophyta; class Magnoliopsida; order Sapindales; family Burseraceae; genus Boswellia; species Boswellia sacra. The sequence continues at coordinate 25,626 of SNVD02010938.1, read as the reverse complement.
GGTTTCATGCTCAAGTATTATTGATTCTATTCTCAATTCCTTCTAGTCCACTAGGGAAATTCTTGATTTGACATGTTCTAACATTCTTCATTCTCGACATCTCTTGCATTCATCATGCTCTTCACTGGGGAGTTCCTTATCATGTTGTTGATTCTTGGACTTATTGGAGATTCTTCCATTGTCTTTGCAAGTTCGTACAAAATTCAAACATCTCTTTATGATGTAAAATCAATTTAAATTTTTACCCTATTTGGTGCGTTCTTCAACAAACTGCTTTTTAGTATCTAGAGGAATTCTTCCATGTGATTCCCATCGAAGATTCTATCAACTGATGTTACTCTTTTTTTTTTTTTTGGTGAGTTGCTAAACTATTGCCATGGCCGGGTGCTTATCACCGATTTTGGTTGAAAATTCCTTCAATGTCTTAGGATCGATGCATAGTCTTTCTTCTCTTTTCTTTTCTCTCTCTTTCCTTTTCTCTCTCTTTCATTTTCTCTCTTTCTCTCTCTTCTTTTTTCTTTTCTTTCTCTTCTCTCTCTCTTCTTTTTGTTTCTCTTTCTTTCTTTCCTTTCTTCTTGGCCTTTTTACCAATTTTCCCCTTATTAGAGGGACAGCGCCCGATTGTGAAATAGCCTCTGGGCTATCTGACTGTTGCCCAACAATTAGTCAATAGCCACCCGACAGTTTGACTATCTGCTGACGGTCAAGGGCGTATATAAGGCCTATCCACCCTCTCGTCACTTTATTCGCACGTAACTTCTTCATTCATCAACCGATTCACTTTCGGTTTTCTCCTATGTGCCTGACTTCAATGAGAGCGATCCGATCTAGAAATCAACATTGAAGGGTCTTCCAAAGGACTGAGAGACGCTCGTTGTCTATAATGTGGCTTCCCACACGATCAACCAGGTATACAATCTTCTTCATTCTTCGGTTTTCCATTTTTTAGGAATTTTCTAGGCATGTATTCATGTAGAGACTTCAATTTCTTACCTTAGGAATACCATGAGAGCAAGATGTGTGGGTCATTTGTTGAAGCTCACAGTTGGTTTTTAGAGATAGAAAATGAGGCTCTTAAGAGAAAGATTTCTGCCACCAGCTTCTATGAGTTTATCACTTATCGTTCACATACTACTCAGCACACTGATCATTGAGCATTAACTGCTTTATGCTAGAGGTGGATGGACATGCACATTCCATCTTTTGGTTGGTAAGATGACTATCATGCCTCTTGACATTGCCATTCTAACTAGGCTTCCATGTGGTAGTGAGGTCATTCCTATTAACGCTTGTATCATAGAATCAAGGGATTGGCAAATCTTGATTTGGCAACTTCTTGGGTGTGAAGCAAAGGTCATGGATAAAGTCATAATTTGATATGCTGCACTGTATGAGTATTGAAAGGGGAGATCCAACCTAACTCTAGTCGAGGTGGATCAGTATGCACATAGCTTTATCTTCTATCTACTCAGTTTGACGCTCTTTGCCAATGTGTTAAACACCACCTTCTTAACTCTAGTTCTTACCCTCCAGGATCGCGATTGAGTGAGGGATTTTGACTGGGGCCATGCTAGTCTCAGCCAGCTATACTTTGGTTTGGATCGTGCTTGTCAAGATGCTTCCGCGATTACTAGTTTTGCTCCGATTCTTGAGGTAACTTTTTTCCTTTCCTGCCCCTTTATATTTTGTCTATATGAATTCTATTTTTGATTCTGTTTCATTCATAGCAGAGGTAGGCGTGTGAGTTAGGAGTTCTACCTTCCTCACTCCTCGCTTGTGAGGACTTTTCTTTCCCACGGATGAGGAGGTGGGCTACACGTCATGCAGAGCTCAAGAGATCTCATGATATGGACTTCTTTCGTGATTATATTTACATTATAGTCAATATTTCATTTATATCACAATCTTACCATGTTTCTTTGTTCTTAGTTGATTCATTCTGGGTGTTGGGGCCCTGAGAAAAACTAGTCGACGTTTATAAGGGTCCCCTCCCCATTCAACTACTATGGCATTCTTCTACTGTACGTGAGCAACATGATGTAGTATTTGGGTGATCGTGTTTGGGATTGGTTCGATGGCCCATCATGTCATTTGATTCCTCTTTCTCCATTGGTTCTGATGATAGATTCTACTGAGTTGGCTATAGAGCCAGAGATGCCAGATTACACGATCAGGATTCATTTGAATGTGATCGAGTTCCCATTGATGACGACTTCTTACATAGACTAGATTTGAGCTACCTTGTTACGTACTAGACCAGGTCGGTCTGTTGACAAGATTTCTCATCCTTCTGCTATGTCTAGTTGTGTTGGAAGCTCTTTAGTTCATCATGGGAAGAGATCAATAGTCTCCTATTCAAGTACTGGAACATCTACTACGTTTTTTGTTGCCACTTAGTAGCCATGTCCACCTCCAACTCCTTCAACTGTTCTAGCCAGCCATGTGATTGGCGACCTCCGGGCTTACCCCAGCAATGGTGTCTACACATCGGATGCAAGTGGATAGATCAGTAGTCATATGATTACTAAGGATTGAGCCATGCCTTTTCCCTTTGTTCAAGGGGATATGACTCTGGTAAGTCTTATAACTACGTTACTCAAGTTTCTTGTCATTCTTCAATCAATTATTAATCATTAAATGCAATGCAATGTAGGTAACACAATCTTCCATGGAGCAAGCTTTTTGCACGCAGGCTGCTTCTCATGTATACGTTTTACAAATGTCACATCAATATCAGGTAAAGTACCACTCTATGTTTCATGTATGCATGATTTCTATCTTAATAGTTTTTTCTAACTATGTGATTCTTTCGCTTGGTTTAGATGAGTCATCAAGAGGTTGCTCGTCTGAAGTAGGAGGCTGAGCGTCTTCAAGCGCATGTTGCTGCTTTCTCCTTCAATATCGACAATGATGGCGATGAGTGAGGATTGTCACCACTGGCTTCTTTCATGATTTCTTTTGTTTATCTAGCTTCCATGAACTTTCATGATGTACAATCAAATGTAAACAATTTTCAGAAAATTAGTGAAAATTTTCTATTTTCAGCTTAATGCACTATGCATATTTTGATTAGTCTTCATGTTCAAATTTGTTTCTACAACATCATTTATTCAATTCTAAATAAAACTAAAAAATCAAGAAGTCACGCGATCAAAACTGCTTGTCAATACGCATCTCGAAAGTAAAAGAACACATGAAAAATGGGGTTGGTGGGCTATTTTTCCCTAATAACCATCGAGCGGCTATCAGATCGTTAGGTGATTGACAAACTGTTGGGTGGCTATCATGGTATCGTTGGGCAACTGACAGATTGTCAGGTGGCAATTCTCCCTATGGTCTTCCATTTTTTCTTGTCATTTTTGCTACATTTTGTGCACTATTTAAGTGCTACTCCTCTCCATTGCTTCACTTTTCTCTCGTTTCTAAATATTTTCTTCACACGCCTCATCACGCTATTCAACATATCTGAGGCCTCTTTTAGGACCCTCCAACCTCTCTTGAAGCCTCTAAAGGATGATGACTGGAAACGACTTGAATCCAGCAGTCTCCACCATATGAAAATCCTTCAACATGTGAAGTTTGACGTCTTTTTTCTTAAGGAATACACAACCTTCTAGGATCCTCATGATCACATATTCTGCTTCAATGTGCAAGACATTTGCCCCCTATATGAGGAATTCTCTACCATACTCGGTTGTCATTTATCTAGTTCTAAGAGCATCATTTTGCCTGCTATCAAGACACCATCGATGTCTGATCTTGCCCATTTCTTCGGCTTTTCGATTTCTACTATGGGTATTCACACCAGAGATGGTAGAGTGACATTATCTTCCATCAAGCCTTTTCTTAATATGATTGATATGACCTCATCCGGTTGGCTTCGCCTTCTTCAATTCTACCCTCTTGTGCAGTTTCTGTTGGTTTCACTAGACGGTCTTGCTGATTCGCAGATTGTTACCATCATTCCTCAGATGGGATCTAGTTTTGTAATAGTTTCCTTAATTCTAGATGAGACATTAATCAAACTGGATTGAATCAAGATTGATCTAAGTCAGAGGTTCAGTAGCAATTTTCTAGTTCTTCAGGTTTTTCTTTTAATCCTAAATTTTGCCTAAGCTACCGTTTCAGGTTTTCGACTTAGAGGTTTCTTTTTTTATTATTATTGCTTTGATTTTCACCTAAGCCGCCCTTTCAGGTTTTCGACTTAGCGAGCTTGCCCCACTTTTGCCTGAGTTGCCCTTCTTGGGTTTTCAACTCAGCAGGCTTTTTCTTTTTCCTTTATGCCCTAGCTTTTACCTGAGCTGCCATTTCAGGTTTTCAGCCTAGGAAACTTGCCTTAATTTTTGCCTAAGCCGCCTTTTCAAGTTTTTGACTATGTATGGGGCTTTCATCCTGTCAGAGCGTTTGTGACCACGACACTGTGTTAAAGCCTCTTTGAGACTTAAGGGAACACAAACGAGCCATGGACACGTCTGGAGAAAGGAGTTGCCACCCAATTATTCAATTGGAAATGAAAGGAGACAATCTGATCCCTTACTTCAGGACCTAAACTACCCTCATCCCTATAGATATGGGTTCGGGAAGTTAGATTCGAGTCTTTCGACCCACCCAGATGTAAATCCGACCTCCACTTGGGAAATACCAAATAAGAATATCTCATGTTGTTACTTAGTCCACTTAAATGGTTAATTTTATACACACATTCTCATTTTTATCTTTATTAAACATGTTGAGCGATTGGTCAATCAAAACAATTGTATATTCATAAAAAGAAAGAGGGAGGAGAATAGATTACATTTCCGTCAAAGGGAAGGGGAGAGGATTACAACATTGCTATTCAACAATAATGTTTCATACATTCATATACATTCAAAACTTAATAGATGATGAATTGCTCACCACCATACGTGAGTCTATTCAACGTTTGTTCAAGCTTCTTACATATCCACAGCTATGGCATACATTCTTACTGATGGTCCCTCACCATCAATGTGAGTCCACCGTCACTTTATGGCATCATACAATTACACTTCATAATATACAAACATTCGTACATTCATAAATTATAAATCAAACAAAGCCATAACCTAGTGTCATGGCATTCTAGCCTAGATTTGATAAATTCTATCACGGTATTCTACCTATTGCTATTCTAGCATAATTCATATCAATTTATTAAGAATCATGACATTTCTAGCCTAAACACGGTCATCATGGCATATTCCAGTCTAATTATGGCATTTCTTGTCTAATTCAAACAATTGAAATCGATCATAGCTATTCCAGCTCAAACAAGACATACAAGGGCAAAATGGTAATTCTACCTATTCCCTGGCATTCATTAAAGCAAAAAAGTTTTTCTAGCATGATTCTAATCATGTGCTCTTAAGCATGATTCTAAACATGTTCTCCTGATCATGGTTCTAAGCATTTGCAAAGAAAGTAAATTCCTAAACAGATTATAAAAAGGGAAAGTTTACGGACTTACCTCGATGCGCTTATCCATCTTGCAAAACAGGGGTTAGAACAATTCATAATAACCCTATACACGCTCCTAAGCATAAAATAAAATCCTAAGTTCTAAGCAAGAAAAATAAAAGAGAAAATATGAGGGAGGAGAGAATTATGCTCTCAAGACATACCCTTTTATGGGTTTAGAGCAATAGAACGCCTAAAAAATATACTGGAAAAGACTTCTCAAATTATTGAGCGTGTCTTCAAGAGTGAGAAAGAGATAATTGTAAAGTGGAGGGAGTAGGGTTTATATGGGAGAGGGGTGCAAATGAAAAAGGAAATTTTCTAAGCAAAGTTCAAAAATAAACCAACAAGGGCCAGCTGGCCATCTTCACACAACCGGGCGGCCATCTGAAGGACTTGGCCAATAGCTTGCCAATTTCCTTTTAGCCCTTTCCTTTTTTATCATCTTTTGATGTAGCCCCTTAGAACCTTTTCTCTTTCAATCACATATAACTTTTTGAATTCAATTTCGATTTAGCATTTGTAAATATCTATGAAAACTAGGCATCTATAGCTTCGCAATGGTATATGACTCCTGACCAAATTCCTTCTAGATTAATTTCTATGATTTTTCAAAGTCATGTTTTAGTTTTTCAGACTCTTCACCAACTTCTTTTCACCCTTCTTTTCTTGACTCTCAAGGGCATTTTGGTCATTTTTTTGCTCGACATTTATCTTTACTTCATTCTCGAGCCTTAAAAATCTAGTGTTTATAGCTTATCCCCTACTTTGGAGAGGTTTGTGAGACACTATAGTCGGCAGAGTATTCTTACTCCGTCTTTCTTTCTTCCTTCTCATCACCTTCGACTTCGTCCTCTTTCTTTCAAAGATTCTCACCACTCCCTTCTATTCATGCAAAGTGTGCATCCATTCAGGGACTAATGTGCCCACTTACTGGTGAATGTGTTTGTCTAAGGCAAATATTCCCATTCAAGGGCTAAGGTGCCCATCAAAGGGTGAACTTGGCTATCTAAGGTGAGTGTGCCTATGCAAGGGCTAACATGCCTATCTAAGGCGAGTATGCCCATCTAAGGGTGGAGGTGCCCATTCAAGAGCTAGAAAGCATCTCAGTGCACCTACTTCTTAAGACTTCTAACACTCTTCAGTGCACCTACTTCTTAGGGTTTTTAACACTCTTAAGTGCTCCTACTTTTCAGGGTTTAATAACACTCTTTAGTGCGCCTATTCTAAGGGTTTAAATCACTCTAAAGTGCACCTACTTCTCAGAGTTTTCAACACTCTTCGGTGCACCTCTTCTTAGGGCTTGTGCCTATTCTACGGGCTTAAAACGCTCTTAAGTGCACATACTTCTTAGGATTTCCTTCTAATGCATGCCCATCTGGAAAACTTCTATCATGCACTACTTTGCAGTCTTTAAACCTTTTCATTCTTCGTGCCTTCTGCTGAGCATTCTTCATTCATCTTTGATCTCTTCATATTTTGCATTAATTGGCTTTCAAGCCCCTCTTTTGAGTATTCTTCATGCTTCTTGGATCTTCTTGATTGGGTTTCATTACCTCCATCTAAGTTTCCTTAATCTACTTCAGATTTCGCACTCAATGGGTTTCACGCCCAAGCTTCTATTCTTGATTCCTTTCAATCCACTGGGGAAAATCTCTTGATCATGTTCGGACATTCTTTATTCTTAACTTCTCTTACATTTGACATTCTTTACTGGGGAGTTTCAAATTGTTGGACTTGTTAGAGATCCTTCCATTTGTTTGTACAAGTTTCTGCAAAGTTCAAACAAAATTCTTGTACAAATTAATTCTAATTTTTACCTTGTTTGGTGAGTTCTTCAACAAAATGTCTTCTGGTATCTAGAGAAATTATTCCATGTGATTCTAGTCAAAGATTCCATCGACTAACGTTACTCTTCTTTCCTTGTGATTTGTTAAAATACTATCATGGTCAAGTATCTGTCACCGATTCCATCGGAAGTGTCTTAAGGTTGAGAGGGATTCCCCTCTTTCTCTCTTCTCTCTCTCTCCCTTCTCTTCCTTCTCTTCTCATTTTCTTTCTCTCTTTTCTCGTTTCTTTCTTTTTTTTTCCTTTTCTCTCTTTCTCTCTTTTCTCTTTTCTTTCTTTCTTTCTTTTCCCTCTTTCCCGCTTGGCCCTTTATTTGGGGGATGGTTGGTTGGCTGTTTGATAGCCACCCAGCTATTTGACTATCGCCCAACAGTTGGTCAATAGCCACCCAGCTATCTAACTGTCGGCCAGCAGTTGGGGGATTCTAGAAAGCCCTTCCTTTCATTTTTGTCTTCACTCGTGCATAACTTCTTCATTTTTCATCCGATTCGCTTTCGATTTTTTCCTACGTGTTTGTCTCAACTTCTTCTTTCTAATGGATGGTCATCCAGTCTACCTTGGCGATTTTGATCAGGCCTAAAAATTGACATTGAGGGTCTTCCAAATGATAAGGAGGTGCAGATTGTCTACGACGTGGCTTCTCATATAATTAACCTAGTACTCAATCTCTTCATATCTTACCTTTTCTATTTTCTTCAAATGAATGTAGGCTTGTATTCATGTAGAACTTCAATTTCTTCCTTTAAGGCTACGATGAGGACATGATGTGTGGGGTATTTGCTTGAGCCTATAGTTAGTTCTTAGAGAGAGAGAATGATGAGGTGACGAGAAGGATCATCACCTGTCTTCCGCGTGCTCAGTGGTACACTGATTGTCAGGCATTAGCCACTTTGTGCAAGAGGTGGATGGATATGACCCACACCTTCCATCTTTAGCTTGGTGAGATGACTATTATGTGTTTGGATATTGCTACCTTGACTGGTCTTCTATGCGACGATGATCCAATTCTTATTAATGCGTATATTGCAGACTCAGGGGGTTAGCATAGATTGATCCAAGATCATCTTGGATGTGAGGTGAAAGTTAAGAACAATGTTTCCATTTGATATACTCCTTTGCAGGAATATTGAAAACAGAGGTCAAATCTGACTCTTGTTGAGGTGGACCAGTATGCTCGCAATTTCATAGTTTATCTGTAGGGTACGATGCTCTTCTCCAATATGTCAGACACCACAACTTTGACTTTACCTCTTGCCCTCCAGGATCTTGATCAAGTGAAGTATTTTGACTAGGGTTGCTCTACTCTCGGTCAGCTGTATTTTGGCTTGGATTAGGCTTGCCGAGGCATTGTGAGGGTTCCTAGATTTGCTACATTTATTAAGGTAACTTCTTTCTTTTCTTACACATTCATGTTTTATCTTCATGACTCTTATTTCTGATTATGTATCATCCATGATAGATGTGGGTGTATGAGTTGGGAGTTCTACCATCTCCTCTTCCTGCTAGTGAGGATTCTTCTTTCCCTCGGATGAAGAGGTGCGTTGCACGTTGTGCGGAGCTTGAGAGATCTTACGAGCTAGACTTCTTTCATGATTACATTCACACGTTGACCTGGGACAAGGTACCAAAGAATTTATAGTCAATATTTCATTGACACCATATTCTTACCAAACCTTATTCCTTCACGGATTCATTTTGAGTGGTGGGGTCCCGAGGAGCACTGGTCTGAAGTTATGAGAATTGCTACTCCTTTCAACTTATACCGCATCCTCCTTCCTTGCATAAACAGCATGATGTGGTATTTGGATGAACACATGTGGGATTGGTTCGAGGGCCTAACACGCCATTTGGTTCCTCCACCACCACCAGTTTTGATGATTGATTCAACCGACTTAGCTATGGAGCCAGAGGTATCCGTCTACATGACCAGGTTTCACTTGAGTACTATCGACTTCCCGTTGATGACCACTTCTTACATCGACTGGGATCGAGCTACCTTGTTGTATACTAGGCCCAGTTGATTTGCTGTTGACATTCTTCATCCTCTAGCTGTTTTAAGTTGCTCGGGTAGTTCTTTCGTTCATCATGGGAACAGATCGAGATCCTCCTCTTTAGGTCTATGCACTTCGGCTTCTTTTTCCATAGCTGCTCAGCAACCACCTCCTCCAGCTTCTTCAGTTGCTCTGGCTACTCCAGCCAATCATGTTATCAGTGACCTTTAGGCTTACCCCTCTAAAGTTGTCTACACGTAAGATGACAACGGGTTGATCCATAGCCATATAATCACCGAGGATCCGAACATGCTTGTCCCTTTTGTTCCATAGAACACCACTTTGGTAAGTTTCTTGCTTCTTCATTTTTCAAATTCTCTTTTATTTATCACTAATAGGAATGCAATGCAATGCAGTTACCACGATCTTCCATGAAACGAGTTTTCGCATGCAGGCCGCTTTGCATGGGTGTGTCTTACAGATGTCTCACCGATATCAGGTAAGGTGTCTTTCTATAATTCATGTATGTATGATTTCTATCTTAATAGTTCTTCTAACTATATGATTTTTTTGCTTGGTCAGATGGATTGTCAAGAAGTCATTCGTCTGCAGTGTAAGGTGGAGTGCCTCCAGGCTCACGTCACCGCTTTCTCCTTCAATATTGATAATGATGGTGATGATAAGGACTATTATCACCGGCTCTCATCAGGATTTTTTGCGTATTTTGCATCCATGTATGAACTTTCATGATGTATAATCAGATAAATTTCAAAGATTTAGTGAAGCTTCTTTATTTTTGTTTCCATACATCTTGTGCACTGTACTGAACTTGCATCCAAATTCATTTGAATTTGTTTCTACATCATTAGTTATTCAATTCTGAAAAATATTACAAAATCTAGAAGCCACACGCTCGAAACCGTTTGTCAGTATACGTTCCAAAAGTTGAAGCATCACATAAACGGGCTGATTAGCCCTAATAGCTGCTGGCCGACCATCAGACCCCAAGCGGCTGTCTGACAGTCGACTTGCTATTGTGCACTATTTAAGTGTTGTTCCTTCCGGCTACTTCTGTGAACTTTTTCTCTTATTTCTCGAGGTTTCTTTCTTCACACTAACACCTCTTTATGTCATTCAACATGTATGAATCTTCTCTCTAGATCTTCCGGCCCCTTCTAAGGCCTTTGGAGGATGAGGACTGGAAACAACTCGAGCTTGTCGATCTCTATCATTTCAAGTTCCTTCGTCACGCTAAGCCCGACATCCCTTTTCTAAAGGATTGTGCAACCTTTTGGGATTTTCACGATTGCGTCTTTCGCTTCAATGGGTAGGAGATTTGCCCTTTGTATGAGGAATTCTTTGCCATACTCGATCATCATTCATCCAGTTCTGAGAGCCTCATTCTGCGCACTATCCAAACACCATCAACATCTGATCTCGCACACTTCTTTGACTTCCCGATTTCGACCATGGGTATTCACACCAGGGATGGTAGAGTGACAATATCCTTTATCATGCCTTTGCTCGGGATGATGGATAGGGTTTTGTCTGGTTGGCTTTGCATTTTTTAGTTCTGTCTTCTTGCACAGTTTCTACTAGTCCCGCCAGACGGCCTCAGAGATCCACATCTTGTGACCATAATTCCTTAGATAGGTCCCGGTTTCACAACAATTTCCTTGATTTTGGTTGAGGCATTGATTAGACTGGATTGTGTCAAGACGAATCCGAGTCAGAGATTCAGTTGCAGTCTTCTGCTTCTTTAGGTTTTTTTTTTCTTTTTTTTACGCTCTAACTTTTACCTAGGCTACCCCTTTCTGGGTTTTCGACTTAGCAAGTTTGCCCTAACTTTTGCCTGAGTCTCCCTTATGGGTTTTCAGCTCAGCGGGCTCTTCTTTTCTCTCATGCCCTAATTTTTGCCTAAACTGCCATTTTCGGGTTTTCAGCTTAGCGGGCTTGCCTTAATTTTTGCCTAAGCCGCCCTCTCCAGGTTTTCAACTTAGCAAGCTTCTTTTATTATTTTTCTCTTATTTTTTTAAGATTTGGTTGCAAGAGAGATTATCTGTTCTTACACTGCCTAAAAGAGACATTTCCCATTATAGCCCTCGGCTTCATACGAGTAGAAGACTCGAGAGACGCTCTTCTTGGATTGACTGGCTCCAAGTCATTCTTGATACTCAGATTCACTAGCACTGTCCATGGTGGAGGCTAAAGCATGTGACCATGAGGACATATATTGCACGCGTGGCTCTAGCAGGTTTCACCCACAATTCATCCTGCTAGGCTGGGTCGTCAGTATGGTCAGAAGTTAAGGATTGTGGATTCACCGACTGCTTTCGACCCCGGGAGACTATTTACTCGTTATGTAGAGCGTGTGAGAGATTCTTGGGCACATCGCACCATTGAGAATCTATTCCATGATTTTAATTTTGAGACTGACGATCGATACAAGAATTGGTCAACCTTTCAGGCTTCCATTCCTGATCTAGTTCTTCGAGCTAGATAGTGTCCTGAGCGATACAGTGAGCCTATTCGTAGTCCATCAAAGAGGCAAAGATGACATTGTTAATTCCTTAATTAACTTAGATGCTCGATGTTTTCTTTCTATTTTTATGCAAAATAATAAGACATTACAAAAGACATATTTATTCCAAACAATTTCATTTCATTAATAAACATACAATCTTTGTTCTTCGAGCAATATGTTTACAATGAAACAACTTCTGTCATTAATCAGTCATTTCTAGTTTTTCGATTAATTATTTTTTTCTCTCACTCTCTCTTCTTCTTTTTCTTTTTTTTTTTACGTAATATTTCTTCAGCCCGTCCATGTTGATTGGTTCAGTGAACTCATTCCCTTCCATATCTGATAAAATGATGGCTCTGGTAGACATGACCTTCGTTATAATAAATGGACCCTCCCAATTGGGTTTAAACTTCCCTCTTGGATCAAACATAATTGGTCTTGCTTGCTTGAGGACCAACTCTGCTTCTTTGAACTTCCTTACCTTTATTCTTTTGTTAAAAGTTTGAGCAACCCATTTATGGTATAGCTGCATGTGATTCTTAGCCTTTATTCTTTTCTCATCAATCAAGGCCAAGTGTTCATATCTACTACGAATCCACTCCTCTTCAGGAACTTCTGCTTCAATCAGAACTCTCGCTGATTTCATTTCCATCTCAATTAGTAGAACTACTTTTGAACTATATACCAGTGAGAATGGCGTCATACTGGTTGAACTTCTGGGTGTTGTTTTATAACCCCACAACACAAACAGTAACTTTTTTGCACAATCTTTATATTTCTGCACCATCTTGGCCAACATCTTCTTAATATTCTTATTAGCCGCTTCTACCGGCCCATTGGCGTGTGGTCGGTATGGAGACGACTTATGGTGTTCAATTCCATACTTCTCAAACAAAGCCTTAGTCTCGGCCTAAAAATGAGCCCCATTATCAGTCATGACATGGTGTGGTACCCCAAATCTGCATATGATGTTTTTCTTAATAACTTTGCCATTTGCTTCGCCCCTAACTTAGTAGAGGACTCAAGTTTTATCCATTTGGCGAATTAGTTGCTCGCCACCACCACATACTGATGTCCATTAGAGGCCAACAGCCTTATTTCACCTATAATATCGATACCCCATACAGCAAAGGGCCATAGTGCAGTCATCCCTTATAGTTCCAAGGGTGGTTGATGGATCAAGTTTCCATTAATCTAGCACTAGTGACACTTCTTCACAAATCGAACACAATCTATCTCCATGGTTAGCCAATAGAATCCTTGCCTCATGATCTTCCTTGTAAGAACTAGCCCATTCATGTGTGACCCACATACACCACTATGGATTTCTTCCATAAGCCTCCTTGCTTCCTTATCATCCACACACCTTAGTTGCATCCTTTCAAACATTCTTTTGCACATCATCCCTTGATGACAAGTAAATTGTTGGGCCAGCTTACGTAACACAGCCCTATCCTTCTTGTTGGCGTTTGCAGGCAAACTCCTCTCTTCTAGATATTTTTTTAAGCCGTAAAACCATGGCTTCTCATCCACTTCAATCTCTGTTACATAAGGCTCCATGTAACAAGGACCCCATGCTTGTGATATCACTATTGGCCTCACCAATAATTCTTGTGTGCTTACCTATACTTATGCCAATGAAGCTAATACATCATCCATCTGATTCTCACTTCTAGAAAAATGGGTGAAGCACTGTTTGAAACTCCCAGACAACTTTCTGATGGGTTCAAGGTAGGGCTTTAGCTTCCTTTCTTGTAAATCCCAACCTTCATTGGCTTGAGAGATGAGTGCTTGGAATCCCCCAACACCTCTATTTCATCAATACCCATGGCAATCACAATTTCTAAACCAAAGGTGCAGGCTCGATACTCTGCCATATTGTTGGTGACTTTGAACTCCAACTTTTTGGCGAATGGGATGACTTCTTCAGTTATTGACACTAGAATAACTCCTATTCCAACACCATTACAATTAACAGCTCTAGAACATTCTCTATCCCACTACCAAGATTAACCTCAGATGTTCATCTGGGAATTCTAACCCCCATAGTTCATTGCCGTCAATCGGGTTCATGGCAAGAATTCTGTCACTATTGTTCCTTTCACTAGCTTCTTGATAACATATTCAATGTCGAATTATAATAACTATAGCAACCATCTTGCTAGCTTCCCTACCAATACTAGTGCCTCATAAAGATACTTCATCAGGTCCTCCTTCAAGACAGCCTTAATTTTGTAAGACTGAAAATAATGCATCAGTTTCTTTGAGAGTCTGACCATGGCTAGTGTAGCTATACCTCATTTTATATGGTAGCAGCTTCTTGCTGAGATAATAGATGGCATGCTCTACACCTTTCTCATCTTCTTGTGCCAACATGGCACCGATAGCCTCGTTAAGAGCTAAGTAAAGAATTAAATTCTTCCCAGGTTTTGGCGGCCTCAAAACCGGTGGGTTCTGCAAGTACTTCTTAATTCTTTCGAATGCTTCTTGACACTGATTATTCCATTCTACCGGTTGATTCTTCTTCAAAAGCCTAAATATTAGTGCACAAATGGTTGTTAGTTTAGCGATGAATCGACTGATATACTGTATCTTTCCCATAAACACTCAAACTTCTTTTTCGATCTTAGGTGATGGCATCTCCGTAATTGCCTTCACCTTGTCTAGATCTACTTCTATCCCTTTCTTGCCAACTACAAATCCTAGCAGCTTCCTTGAGGTAACTCCGAAGACACACTTTTTCGGATTTAGTCGTAGTCTGTATTTCTTCACCCTTTCTACAAACCTGTCTAAGGCTTCAAAGTGACCCTTTCGGGTCTCGAACTTCAACGTCATGTCATCTGCATAAACTTCTATCTCCTTATGCATCATATCGTGAAATAGCATTGTGGCCATTCATTGCTAAGTGAACCTCCAATCTTCAAACCAAAGGACATCACCTTGTAGCAATAAGTTCCCCATTATGTAATAAAGGCTGCCTTCATCTTGTATTTATTGGCCATCATTATCTGATTGTACCTAGAAAACCCATCTATAAGAGAGAGCATCACATAGCGATAGCGTTGTCTACCAACACATTGATATGAGGCAAAGGAAAATCATCCTTTGGTGAGGCCTTGTTCAAGTTTCGGTAGACCACACACATTCAGACCGTTCAATCCTTCTTTGGTACTGGCACAATGTTGGCTAACCATTCCAGATATTTCACCACTTTTAGAAACTTGGCTTCAATTTGTTTAGAGACTTCTTCTTTAATTTTCACATGTGGATAAGTCAGAATTGTATGCCTAGCGTCTTTTTGTCGATCCTGGGCATGTCATCATAAGACCAGGCAAAGACTTCTTCATGTTTCTTTAATAATTTTCCATATATCTCTTTCTCTCTCTTCAAGAGTAGTATCAAGTGTAATGCATATGTTCTTAGGTTTTTCAATTGTACCAAGATTAATGTTATGAGTTTGAATGGTATCTACTTCAAATATGATGGTGAAATGCAAATTATGATGCACAACACCATTAGGAAAGACATCAAATAAGTAAGAAAAATTATTTTTCATTGTATTAAATTTTGAAACATAAACAATGTCCTCTTCTTTAATGAGGTTGGTACAAATATATCTTTATAAGATACACTTTTAATTCCTTCCTCGATGAAAGCAGCTAGGTCGATGGACGGGTCTATTAGCAGTGCTAGTTCTTGAGGTTTTTCCTCATTGATGGTCATCTCCTACATCTCTCTTATCAAGTCATTCCCTCTAGAGACTCCTGCTTGAAGGATATCTCTGAAGATCTCAAATCTAGGCATCAACATTCCCTTGAAAACCCATGGTTCAGTGGCTCTTACATGCTTCATATCTTGGACTTTAACAAATTTGATGAATTTTCCTTTCTTGGGCTTATCATCTTCTTCTTCCCCTTCAGATTTATAGCCAAGCCCTCTTATATATGTCTGACCTTTGAAGTCTAGAAAAGATGGTAAGTCGTGTCCATCTTTTCCAAGTCTGATTCCTGGCATGTACCCCTGTTTCTTCATTATTCTAGCAATGATTGGGCTGACTTCGTCAATCATAGCTACTAGAAAGCCACCCATGTAAGGTATTTCTCTAACCTTTACACTTAAAGTAGTTGGTGCATTTGTTGAGGCTGAATGAATTGTTACAACCTCTCCATCCATGTTGAATTAGATTTTTTTATGCAAGGTGGAACCATGCTTGTCCAAACAAAGCAGCGAAGTGACTGGAATGTCAAGGACTATGAATTCTGTCATCACTTCAATCAGCCCAGTCTTCACTAAAGCTTTGAAGATCCCAATAGCACTTATCTTCAAGTCATCATAAGCCCTGATCACGATTTCACAAGGCTCAAGCTCATCTTCACTAACCCCGTACTTGTGCAATATCTTCATAGGCACAATATTGATGGCAAACCTATCATCCACCATGATGCAAGGAGACGTCTTCCCACCAATCTCTATGATAATGAACAATGTCTTATTATGGTTTCTTCCTTCAAATGGTAGATCTTAATATGTGAAGGTGATCTCTCCTCTTTCTCTTACCCTCTTCTCCAATCAAGGTAGTTAGCATTTCATTAGTAATGATAGCCATCGATACCTCTACCTCCACCAAAGCCTTCGCCATGGCTTCTCTATGCTTTTGGGATGATATAAGTAGATCCCAAATGCTAGCATTCGCTTGAGTTTTCTTCAATTGTTTGATCACTTGATCTTCTTCTCCCTTGGTTCTTTCTTTTTTAGCAACTTCTTTGCCCTTCTCAATTGTCGTCTCAATTGATTTCTCTTTTCTCTTCTCATGGTCAAATCTACCACTCCTTGTCACTCCCTGGACATTGTCTCTCTCACCCCTGAGTGTTTCTTCCTCAATTCTCTTTTCTTCTTTGTCATCACTACTAAAGTCAGCCCAAAAGTTTGGAAGGGTCTTGACTTGAGGGATGTCGTCCCAAATTCCCCTGACTCTCACTTCCTTACACCTTTTAGGCAAGCTCTCTCTTTTCACAAGACTCTCAACTCGCTTCTCTTTCCTAGCTTCACTGCCCTTCTTCACCTTAAGTCTCCCTAGGTGGTGGGCCTTTTCTAACCCTTTTTCTTGCCATCCATTTCTTAGCGAATGAGCTTGATGGCGTAGGCTTCTTTTTTATGGGTGTTACTTCAACTTCTTCATCTTCTTCTTCATCTTTATCTTCATCTTCTTAGGGCTTCTCTTCTTCTTGGTCACTAAGATCCACAAGTCCAGGTTTCCCTTTCGCTGTAATGTTAGTCCATCCACCTTTCTTGGTATGAATTTTGGCCGCCAAAGGAATGGGCTCATCTTCCACCTTCTCAATGATCTCCTTAAGCTCTTCTTCTTTGGGCTTTCCAACCTTGGGCTTCTTTGTCGAGGCTGCCTTTCTAGCGGTTTGTTCTAGCTTGGACTTCTCCCTTCTCTTGACTCTCTCGGCCTTGCTTGACCTACACTCCTTGAAGGAATTCATGACTTGCTCCTCAGTCAAGCCTGAACCAATCATGTTGGTTGATGGAGAAGGCACCATTGTAGTTAGGCAATAGGTTGCTCTTTATGTTGGGCTCGTATGTCTTTGGGCAGGAATCTGGCCTTTGTCAATTAAATCTTGAATCTCATGGTGAAGGCGAGTGCAATCGTCAGTCTTGTGACCAATGACTTGGTGAAATTTAGATTTCTCATGGTGCCTCCAATTCCTTGGTAGTGGGTTTGGAAGCTCTCTTTGTGGCCATGGTTGCAAGATCACTTCAGCCCTCAATCTTGCAAAGATTTTGGAAAGTGGTCTTCCTAGACGACTAAGTCTTCTTTGTGGAGAAAATGCTTTCACTTTTACTTGCTTCGTGCTAGGCCCACTAGGTTGGTGGTACTGCCCTTCACTTCTTCGAGGGTAGCCATGGGTGCTTCTCTTCTGTCTGGACTCCAATTCTTCTATTTGGATACCTGAGTCATACAAATCTTCGAATGTTTTGATAGGGAAACCCACCAATCTATCACTAATAAAAGCATGGGCTCCATTGATCATCATCCGAGCTTGGTCCTTCTTTGCGGTCCTTCTGGTTATCTTGGCAGCTTTGGCCCGCTAACGAACTAAGTACTTCAAAAAAGTCTCATTAGACTTTTGTCTCGCCGTCTCTAAATCCCTCAATGTTACCCCAGATGGCTATTATTGCAAGATTGTTCTATAAACTATTGAGAAAGTTCCTCCCAATATTCTCGAACTTTTTTTGGGATATCATGATACCATGCTACTGCATCATCTTCTAAGGATAGCATAAAGTATTTTAGTATATGCTCTTTCGTCAAAGGAATAGTGGCCATAATGCTGCATACTGCCTTAAATGTGTTTTGGGATTCCCCTCTCTGCTGAACTTTGGCAAGTCTAGTAGAAGAAACTTTGGAGGCAACTCTTGGTCTCCCATAAGCAAGATGTCATCCAGGTCTTTGACCCCTTTCAACCCCTACTTCTTCAAAAGGGATTGGACCTTTTCCATGTCCTTGGGCAATTTTTTTACCAATTCAGGTTCTTCATGATTGATGGGGCTCTTCCTTTATTTTTAGCTTGGCTGGTTTCACCATCACCGTCACCACTACCCTCGGGTGGTGATCGATTTATGTGGGGTGTAAAGCTTTAATGAGTTGGGCCACTTGTTGTTGAAGCGCGATGATGTCAGCCCTCACTTAAGCCATTTCAGCATTGTTGTTATTTGGTGCAGCCATCTCGTCAACTAATTCTTCTTATCTTGTCAAATGACCACCTTGTCTAACCCAAGCTATGACAGCTACAAAACAAAGGTGCTAATGCCATGCATGCATGCATGTATGCATGATATGATGCATGCTCATACAAGGGCATCGACACGCTTTCACCCTTCCAACCTTAGTCCTCCCACACACGTGAGGTTGAGCCTCTTTTCCTAGGATTTTAGGCTTTATTCCCAAGACATCATTATGGGATGTGGGAATGCAGGATTCTCTCTCCTAATTCTAACATTCATGGTGATGTTGGATTCATCATAACTATCATAACATGGTTTTCAAAAAGTTATGATAACCTTAACTCATGGCACATGTTCCCATTTTTGTTCTTATGGGTGACTTGACATGTGGCATTTGTTCATGGTTTCATGAGGTTCAAGTTGACGTTATTCTAATTATGGGGAATTTCACATCCAAGACATGCATTTCAACATGGGTTTTGGATATTCATCTTATTGAAAATTTCTAAAGTCATCTATATGGCCTTAAGTCTCAAGGGTCCAATGGTCTGGATTTGTCGAGCGAGAGATGCCCCCTTAGGCTGGTCTCTTTTAATACCAATTTAATGGTACGTGTTCAAAGGTGGTTATACCAACATGATTTGTCTAGGGATTGAATGGAACCAAAGACTTCTCATGCCAATGCCACACGGCTAGTTTAGGCATTTCGTGCTCATTGTGTGCAAAAGTGTAGTGATGCAAGGACTCATGATATCAACACAAGGTATTAAAATTTTATATTCCTATCAGAATCAACTTCTCTTATCCCCAGTAGAGTCGCCACTATGAATAGGGCTTCATCCTGCCAGAGCGTTTACGACCACGACACTGTGTCAAAGCCTCTTTCGAGACTTAAAGGAACACAAATGAGCCATGGGCACTTCTGGAGAAAGGAGTCGCCACCCAATTATTCAATTGGGAATGAATGAGGACAATTTGATCCCTCGCTTCGGGACCTAAACTACCCTTATCCCTTCAGAGATGGGTTCAGAAAGTTAGGTACGAGTCTTTCGACCTGCCAGATGTAAATCTGGCGTCCACTTAGGAAATATCAAATAAGAATATATTGTGTTGTTACTTAGTCCACTTAAATGGTTCATTTTATGTACACATTCTCATTTTTATCTTTATTAAACATGTTGAGTGATTTTTCAATCAAAAAAGTTGTATATTTCATACAAAGAGAGAGGGAGGATAATATATTTACATTTCCGTCATACATGGGGGAAGGGGAGAGGATTGCAACATTGCTATTCAACAATAATGTTTCATACATTCACATACATTCGGAACTCAATAGATGATGAATTCCTCACCACCATTCATGAGCCTAGTCAACGTTTATTCAAGCTTCTTACATATCCACAGCTGAGGCACACATTCTTAGTAATGGTCCCTCGCCATCAATATGAGTCCACCATCACTTCATGGCATCGTACAATTACACTTTCTAATATATAAACATTCATACATTCATAAATTATAAATCAAACAAAGCCAAAACCTCTTGTCATGGCATTCTAGCCTAGATTTGATAAATTCTATCATGGTATTCTACCTATTGTTATCTAGCATAATTCATATCAACTTGTTAAGAATCGTGACATTTCTTGCCTAAACATGCCATTTCTAGCCTAATCATGGTTATCATGGCATATTCCAGCCTAATTATGGCATTTCTAGCCTAATTCAAACAATTGAAATCAATCATAGCTATTGTAGCTCAAACAAGACATTCAAGGGCAAAATGGTAATTCTATCTATTCTATGCTATTCCCTAGCATTCATCAAAGCAAATAAGTTTTCCTAGCATGATACTAATCATGTGCTCTTAAGCATGATTCTAGGCATGTTCTCCTAATCATGGTTCTAAGCATTCACAAAGAAAGTAAATTCCTAAGCAGATTATAAAAAAGGAAAGTTTGCGGACTTACCTCGATGCACTTATCCATCTTGCAAAACAAATGGGTTTAGAACAATTCATAATAACTCTATACATGCTCCTAAGCATAAAATAAAATCCTAAACATGCTTATTCTAAGTAAGAAAAACAAAAGAGAAAATAGGAGGGAGGAGAGAATTCTGTTCTCAAGACGTCCCTTTTTCGATTTAGAGTAATAGAACGCATAAAAAATATACTAGAAAAGACTTCTCAAATTCTTAAACGTATCTTCAAGAGGGAGAAAGAGATAATTGTATCCGACAATCGATGTAAATTACAAAACGGAGGGAGTTAAGTTTATATAGGAGAGGGGTGCAAATGAAAAAGGAAATTTTCTAAGCTAATTTTCAGAAATAAACCAACAAGGGCGAGGCGGCTGTCAGATGGCCAGCCAGCCAATTTCCTTTCGACCCCTTCCTTTTTTATTGTCCTTTGATGTAGTCCCTTCAAACCTTTTCTCCTTCAATCGTACATAACTTTTGGAATTCAATTCTGATTTACGATCCGTAAATTTCTATAGAAACTAGACATTCATAGCTTTACAACGGTATATGAGTCCTCACCAGATTCCTTCCAAATTATTTTTTGTGACTTTTCAAATTCATGTGTCAGTTTGTCAAACTCTTCACCAACTTCTTTTCACCCTTCTCTTCTTGACTCTCAAGGGCATTTTGGTCATTTTGTTTGCTTGACATTCATCTTCACTTCATTCTCGAGCCTCAAAAATCTATTATTTACATCAACTTAGCAAGCTTTTTCTTATTTTTCTTTTCTTTTGTTTCTTCCTTTTTCACATTTGGTTACAAGAGAGGCTATCCATTCTAGCACCACCTGAGGGGAATATTTTCCGTTATAGCCCTCAACTTCATACGAGGAGGAGACTTGAGAGACGTGCTTCTTAGATTGACTAGCTTCAAGTCATTCCTAATACTCAGATTCGCTAGCACTATCCATGGTGGAGGCTAGAGTATGTGACAGTCGAGACCGACATCGCATGTATGCCATTAGCGGGTTTCACCCACAGTTCTTTTTATGATCCTGCTAGACTGGGTCAGTAGTATGGACTTAAATAGAGGATCATGGATTCACCAACTACTTTCGATCCTGGAAGGCTGTTTGCTCAGTATCTAGAGCATGTGAAGGATTCTTGGCCGTCTCAAATCATCGAGAGGAATCTATTCCATGATCCCAATTTCAAGCTAAATGACTGGTACAAGGATTGGGTGACTTTTCAGGCTTCCATTCCTGATCTTGTTATTCGATCTAGACAGTGCCATGAGTGATATGGCGAGCCTATTCATAGTCCATCGAAGAGGTAGAACAACATTGATAGTTTCATTGTTAGCTTAAATGTTAGATGCTTTTCTTTTATCATTATGTAAAATAATAAGACATTTCAAAGGTATATCTGGTTCCAAAACAATTTCATTTCATTAATAAAAGTATAGTCATTTGTGTTGACCTAGGTATGGCAACCCGGGAGGGGGGGGGGGTGTAGGTGAATTGGGTTTTTAATTATCAAAACGAATTTATAAAACTTATAAAACTTTTCTTGAAAGTTCAGAATTAATTCACTATTTCTTTGAGAAAAAAGGTGATGAAAGTGAAATTAGAAGTTATCTAAGAAGCAACCAAGAGAATAACAATAATGAACAAACACAAGCGCAACTAAATTTAATGAGGGATAGAGAAAGTGCAAACTCAATTTATGTGGCTCGACAAACCTTGCCTATGTCCATGGGCTCCTAACTTCTCCACAAGCTAGGCTTCCCACTAAGTTGTAGAATTCTTTACAACTTTCTTGATGAACAACCTCACCAAGGCTTCTTCCTTCAACTCATGGTAGCACCACACCAAAAGTTCTCTTAATTTTTTAACTCTTGAAAACACCACACCAACAGTTCTCTCAAGGATAGCTATTATCCTTTACAGGAATGATCTCACTCTCAGCAAAATACAAGAACAAAGAAAATTGTTTATAATAAAAATACAAATCTCTTCAAAACATAGATAAAGAATATAAAAGCTCTCTAAACTTGATATTTCTTTTATTTGTTGCTTGATGGATTCTTGTGGCATGCATAGGATTGTGAACGGGGCTTTCATCCCACCAGAGCATATACGATAACAACACTGTGTCAAAGCCTCTTTTGATACTTAAGGAAACACAAATGAGCCATGGGCACGTTTGGAGAAAGGAGTCGCCACCCAATTATTCAATTGATAATGAACGGGGGCAATACGATCCCTCGCTTCGGGACCTAAGCTACCCTTACCCCTTCAGAGATGCGTTCGACAAGTTAGGTACGAGTCTTTCGACCTGTATATATGTCCAAAATATACCACGATTATTATAGTATAAGTTGAGATGTCAAATCCACAAGGAGGCTTTTGACAAACGAGGTTAGTAAAACAAAAATACTGAAAAGATAATAGAGACAAAATTTAAGTTTGAAATGATTGGTTATAAAGAGACTACAAAGATTAATAATTGGAAGCAATCGATGGTAATTAAGAGGTAAGGCATCGAGAATCACTTATATGTTTTGTAAATCTAACCCCTACTTTGATTCAACAATTATAACTCAATTGAAAGTTTTACATCCCAAACAATCAATCGGAAAATATATATAGTAAAGCATAATTGATAAACATATGTATTTGATATGCATAAACTCTTTACAAGCAAAATTTATCAACAACGTTCATCCTTACAAGTTATCCAAGAGCGACAATATATCAATTGACAACATTACAGTAAAAGATTAACTCATAAAATGAAACTACTAGTAACAATTATAATTCAACACGAATCACATAAGGAAAGCATGACTTAATTTATATAAAATTGAGAATTGTAATTTCTAGTTTAAAGAGAGATCACAAGATGAGAAAGAGCTTAAGGCATAAACAAACATACAAACTTTATAGCCCTTGAGGAAGAATCAAAATAGAGAAATAGATAAACTACACATACAAGTTCATCTTTAGCCTTACCAAAAGTTCTAGACTAACTTAAAATTCATTCCCATCATTTTTAAAAAGAAAATAATAGAGAGAATTGTAATATACAATTATATAATGGAATCCAAGGGATTTTTCTCCTCTCCCATTCAGCTCCTGACACATCCGAAATAGGATTGTCTCCCAAGTATAGGAGTGTCGAAGTAATAAAACCCGGTGAGACCGGGGTCGATCCACGAGGAAGGGAATTTAAGCGTTACAAATTATAAGCTAAACAAATGTGATATGGATGATTCAAAGAGGTGACATGATAATATCAACAAGTATGTAAGATGGTAGGTGGTATTACCGACCATTCAAATAAAAACAAAAAGAAAGAGGAGGTAAAACCATCCATGGAAATAGGTGGTATAACCAACCATAGTAAATTAAAGAATAATTTCATAAGGTGGTAGAACCTACAATAGTAAATAAAATAAAAAGTCCATAAACAATAGAATAATTAAAATACAAGAGGGATTAACACAATAACAATGAAGGCTAAGGTTAGGGGATCCGCCCTTGATATTTCAAATAAGGATAATTAACCCATTTTAGTTATATGAATATATTTGTTTCATTACCAATATTTATACCACTTCATGTAAATGGGTTCAAGCATCCAATGTACCAATCACCATATGTCTACAACAAATCAAGGTTCCTAACTAGATTCGTGTCGGTAAGGAAGAACCATACATCATCTAGAAAGGATCCAAGCATTTGATGTGCCAAGGATTGTCGACAATGGATCAAGACCTCCACTTTACGAGTGGTGTCAAGATTGATTCAGAAATTAAATATAAATCATATTGAATAAACATTATAAGATTAAGATTATTAAGCACATATTAAGGGTTAGAGAATCCTTATTCTCTTATCAAGGTTTTCACCCTTTCACCTTAGCAAAAGAGAAATTAGAAGAACATTATAATAGAAAGAAAATAAAATGCAAGAAAAAGGAAACTCATTAATAACATAAACACACAAAACACAATACAAGATCCTAGCCAAAGCCAAAATGTTCCAGCCAAGGCCCAGATGCCCTAATGGATCACAAGGCACCTCTATTTATAGATACATCCAGGGGCAAACTTGTCAAATTACCAGGGCATAATTGTCTAATATTAGTTGTAAATATCTTTGACAATTGGGATCATTAGGCACCGACTTTGACCATCACTTTTGACATTTAAATATTAAGAATTTTAATCACATGTCTTCATTAAAGTTGTAGATATTTCTCTCAGCTTTCTAGAACATATTGATTTGCACAATTTAGATACGTATTTTGAGAGATACGGTCCAAATACTGAGGCCTGGTCAGACTGGGCCGAGACTGTAGATGGGTTCAATTCAAGCCCAATTTTGGTCCACTAAGAGCCCGAATTTGATGATTCTTGTGAAATGCAATCTTGTAGACAATTAAATCAGCTTTCCAAAACATTAAGAATTGCACTATTCTGATCTATAAATAGAGAGATATGCCCATTTTACCAAACCTGTAACAAAACCAAAATTAAGAGAAATTAATTCCAAAGATGCAAATGCTACAAATATGCTTAAGTTGAGGAATTTAATGACACTAGTAATGCAATATGATGAACTAAACTCTTATTAAACATGCATATTTAAGTGTTCATCACACCCCCCAACTAGCTTATTGCTAGTCCCTAGCAATTAAAGCGTTATTATTTAGAATTGATTTATAGAATTTTACTTCCAAGGTGGTCATTATTGTACTCTCCTTGATTTTATCCAAATAAACAAACTCTCAACCAATTATTATTATTATTATTATTATTATTATTTATGACTCATGTACCCTTCAGTCAAGATATCAATAAATCTCCTTTTTGTGCTCAGTTAACACATGACTATGGGGCTTGTTAGAAAGAAGCCATATCGGTTCTAATATTTGTTAAGGCTAACAACTTTAGGCAGGGGGCATTCATTTATTTTATATATATATGTGTTTTTTTTTTTTTTGAAAGAATGCATCTTTAATGCATGTAGCGAGCCTTAGGCTAATGGCTCCCAGACCAGTTGGCCTTAGGGCATTAGGTGTT